>CM044897.1:70243234-70674706 GCA_024500145.1 Gentiana dahurica var. dahurica | reverse complement strand
CCTCCCAACTAACCAAAGATTTTCTGAGAGAGTCACAAGAACCCCTCCCCCCCCCCCCACGTAAATCTCCTACACATTTGATCCATTTTCAACTTAACACTGCCAATAATAGGGTAAATGCCAAGCCAAAAACAGTAAACACCTTGAATAACTGCAAGAATAAGTTGTTGTCTACCAGCATAAGAAAGAGTATGACCTTTCCAGTTACAAAAGTAATTCCTCAAAGTAGTAAACAATGGATCATAATGGACCACATTCAGTCTCACAGCACATAAAGGGATGCCAAGATACCTAATAGGTAGAACCCCAGCCTTTAAACCAGTAATATCCATCAGAGCAGTTATACCATCATCATCCATACTTGCATAAAACAATTCAGATTTAAGTAAATTAGCAACCAGACCAGAGGTCTCCCCAAAAGCAGTTAAAAAATTCATCAAAAGAGTGACAGAGAGGGGATCCCACTAGCAAACAGCATTAAGTCATCAGCAAGGGCCTAGTGATTAATCTGTAGATTATGACAACCAGCATGGAATTTGAAATCAGAATCCTAACCAAGGATTCTCAACATTCTGGAGAAATACTCCAAACCAATAACAAACAGGAAGGGAGACAAAGGATTCCCTTGCCTCAAACCCCTTTTACCAGGAAAGAACCCTTTCATCTCACCATTAATAGACAGGGAGTAAGATACAGTAGACACACACAGCATGATCCACATAACAAACCTGTCAGGAAAACCAAAACCCCTCAAAACAACCTCAAGAAAAGACCAGTGAACAGAATCAAAAGCTTTTTTGATATCAACTTTTATCATACACCTTGGAGGGCCCCGCTTGACACCATAATGTCTAATCAATTCCTGACAGAGGAAAATGTTATCTGTCATAGCTCTGCCATCCACAAAACCAGTTTGTGCTTCATCAATAAGATCAGGAAGACAAGCAGAAAGCCTAGAGGGCAAGATCTTAGATATCACCTTGTAAGTAACATTACAGCAAGAGATAGGCCAATAGTCACCAACATGAGTAGCATGAGAAGACTTAGGAATCAAAGCAATAACAACATGGTTGATATGCTTCAACAAAGCATCATTGTGAAAAAACTCCAACACAGCATTAGTGAAATCTGCACCAACAATGTCCCAAGATTTTTTTAAAAAACCAGCAAAATAACCATCAGGACCAGGGGACTTATCATCAGAGAAAGAGAACAAGGCTTCCTTAACATCCAGATCAGTAACCTGTCTAATCAAATGTGTAGCAGTAACCCTAGAAACTTTAGGTCCAGCATTGACTATATCAACATCTATAGGTAAAGCAGGAGCTTCAGTACCAAGTAAATCAGCATAAAATCCTATAAATGCTTCCCCAACCTATTCATAAGAAGTAGTAAAAGAACCATCTTCAAGCATAACAGAAGATATATGCTTCCTAGCATTATTCCTTTTCACCAAATTGTGGAAAAACTTGGAACCCCTATCACTGAGTTTCATGTACAGACCCTTAGACTTCTGAGACAGAAAGGAAGCCTCAGCAGCCTCTAAAGTATGACAAATCTTCTTCTGCTCCAGGATCTGGGAAGCCAAAGAATCATTTGGCCCCAAATTATTCTGTGATTGTAAGTCACCTAGCAACCTAATAGCATTATCAGACCTTACAGAGATATGAGCAAAGTGCTTCCTATTCAAGATCTTCAAAGGATGCTTTAGCCTTTTAAGTCTTTTACAAAGTTGGTACATAGCAGTTCCAGAAAATTCTTCACTCCAGCTTTGAGCAAGAATATCAGTATAATTTTCATGTTGCATCCACATATTAAAAAACTTTATTCCAGTCACAGAATCAGTAGATAAAGCAATTCTACAAAGAGAGTGATCAGAATGGAGACCAGGAGGCTTAAAGAAAGCAAGAGCATTCAAGTTCCAATCATACCAAAAAGCATTAACCAAAACCCTATCAATCCTATTGAACACACCAGAAGCAGACCAAGTAAAAAACTCACCTGCTGAATTTAAATCAGTGAGGTTGGCATCCAGACAGCAGTCAACACCATCCTGCAATTCATAGTCTGAAGGTACATTCCCATTCAATTTATCATCCACGGAAAGAACAACATTAAAATCTCCATGAACCATCCAGGGAAGAGTAGAGCTGACACTTAACTCCCTCATCCTGTCCCACATGGAACTTCTATCCTCAACAGAATGCAAACCATACACAAAAGTAACTAGAAAGCAATCCCCAGAGACAAGAATCCTAACCTTGGAATGGATCCACTGAATATCAACCTTTAGAACCACCACATCAAGAAAAGCAGGATCCCAGATAACCAACATCCTTTTACTAGTATGTAAATCAAAATTATTAACAGAATTCCAAAACCTAACTTTCTTCTCCATGAAGTTATCATAACTATTTTGAGACAGTTTTGTCTCAAGGATTCCAAATAAGGTAATCTTATATTGTCTGAGAAATTTGACAACAGTAGACTGTTTAAGGACCTTATTGAACCCTCTAACATTCCAAAACCCTATCATTTTTGTCTTCTAAGAGGTGCTTTACCTCTTGAGACAGCATTAGTTGCTTTGTGTACATTACCAGAAACACCAGAAGTGTTATTCCTCTTGTTCTTCTTTTTATTCTTTGATTTTCTGGAACCAGAAGCCACAATATCTCCTTTATCCACCAAATCATCAACCTCAGCATCAGTTGCCCAAGAGCTACATTTGTCAGGGTCCAAAACATCAAAGTTATTAGCCACATGGGTGGAAATCTGCTCTACATTCTCCACGGTTTCTTTTTGACTAACCACATTCTTGCCTTTATCAATAACAGTATTCTTCACAGTAGATGTTGCAGCAACAGTAGCACCACTAGGATGTAGAACAGTATCAGTGGAAGGGGCCTTATCCTGTGCACTATCAGCATCTAAGATAATCACTTTCTTCTTTTTTGAGGCATTAGTTTTTGTAGCACCAGATTTCTTAGACCTAGCAACATATAATGTTGGAACATCAATCTTAGCATCATCACATCCAGCATCATTGTGCCCTAGTCTGTTACATTTGGAGCAAAACTTAGGCATTTCTTCATACAAAATAGGTTGCAAAAGGACCTTCCGATCATGCAAGGTAATAGGAATGACATAGGGCAAATAAGACTTGAGATCCACATCCACCAAGCATCTGGCAAAACTTAACACTTTCCTAGAAGCTGTCACTTTGTCGGTGTACTGAGGATACCCCACAAAGGAACAAATCTTACTCAAAGCCCTACCCTTCCAAAGCCTTAATGGTAGATTAGGGAGCTGTATCCACACTGGAACCACAGAACTTGTTTCCTTACTGAAGTTAAACAGCACTGGCATCTTCTTCAAGATCATAGGTTTCCCAAAAGCATAAAAAGGTCCAGCTTGCAAGACTTCACAGAGATCAGACTCATGCTCAAACAAGAACACTATCCAACTAGAATTGTGATAGTTAAACCTACACTTCCTAGGCCAAGCATTAAAAATTTTCTGAACTGCATCTCTACCAGGAAATTTGCCTGGAAAGATACCAATAAGACTTAATTTCTCCAGACTATCATCATTCACATCTTCCTCATCTAAAATCACAGTTTCTTCACTAATAACATGGTCTGTTAAAGTAACTACTTCATCTGATTGCTCCCTATTATTCTTCACCAGTTGTACCCAAAAGGCCACCTCATCTACAGCCTTAGCAGCATTAGGCCCTAAAAACTCAGCAGATTGAGCATTCAAAATGACTGGAGCATGAATACCATTGATAGGAATATTGGAAGCAGCATTCCCACCAGTGACCTTAGTAGAGACAGGACCCACCCCTAATTGAGTCCCCTTCTCCACTACACCACCTTGTCCTAAAGTATCAACCACACCACCATTAACAGGCCCTACCCCTGAAGAACCAAGTTCAACAGGTGCAGGAACCAGTCCAGCAGGTGCATTGACACTCTCACTCGCCTTATCCAACACTAGGCCTTCATTTAAACTATTATCTAGATCAGTGTCCACCATAGTTTGACCATGATCTGCCAATTTTTCAACTTCAAGTAATTCTAAAAAATAAAATGAGCCTGCCATTTCAGAATCTGTCACAATGACCTTCTTCTTTGCATTGTTGACAGCCGGAGTAACCAGTTTCCCAGATTTCAACTTCATTGCCTCAAATACCAAAGGATTGCCACCCTTCAGAGCAGAATCCATCACCTCCACCATTGCTGGGGCCACATCCACACCACTCACACCAGGTGTAGGGTCAACTCCTACCTGCTTCCTAGAAACAAGGGGGTCAAGCAACGGGTTCTTTTCCATGGTGCATCAATCTTCACCTTGAGCTGCAGGCAGCTCTACAAAGGGAGTAGAGGCAGCTGCAACCTGCACTTCAGCTGTACTTTCATGTTCAACAGCAACCGGAACATGAACAGTACCTTCTTCAACAGATTTCTTTAATTTGCGAGTCATAGATCAAACATGGAGCTGAAAAAGCAGTATGTAGTAGAACATGAAGGAAGTAAACTAAACGAGCAAGAAACAAGAATAGAAACACAGACAGAGGGGATTTGGCAAGCTCATTCAAAGAAGAAGAATAAGCTAGCTGAGAGAAAACATCTCTCTAAAATCCGATCTAGTTTCGCTACGTATTCAAGGTATGACTTAACCTTTCAACAACAAGAATCTTACATCTATTGCATATGGATCTTTTTGGGCCAGTCACACCAGTCAGTGTAAGTGGAAATAAATACACTCTAGTAGTGGTCGATGACTTTTCCAAATTCACCTGGACCATATTCATGAACAAGAAAAGAGAGACTCAAAAAACTGCCAGATTAGTTAAGAAGAATTCAAAATGAAAAGGAACTGAAGATCATCAAGATCATATTAGATAGAGGCACAGAGTTTCTAAATGAAATTATCAGAACCTATTGTGAAGAAAATGGAGTACTGCATCAACTATCAGCAGCAGGGACTTCACAACAAAATGGTGTAGCAGAAAGAAGAAACAGGAGACTCAAAGAAGCAATTAGAACAATGATTGCAGAAGCATGCTTACCAAAGAGATTTTGGGCTGAAGCAGCAAATACAACATGCTATACTCAAAACAGATCAATCATCAACAAACATCATAGAAAAACTCCATATGAAATATGGAATGGAATAAAACCTAACATCCCACATTTGCATACGTTTGGATCTAAATGTTTTGTTTTGAACAGGAATCAGCTGCATACTTTGATGAAAAGGCTGATGAAGCAATCTTTATGGGATACTCAAACACTAGAAAAGCTTTTAGAGTACTCAACAATAGAACTTTGGTGATTGAAGAATCAATTCATGTACTCTTTGATGAACCAAACACAAATGGTGAAAGCTTTCAAGAACTTGAAGAGGAAGCAGGTCAAAGACAGGTTTATATGAATACAACAGTACCAGCTACCATTCTAAACCACAATTTTGGAAATCAAGATGAGCCACCAGTCAACACAACACAAGAACATGAAGCTGATGCACAAACTGAAGTTATAGAAGCACCAAGTCAAAAGCAACTTCAACCTGACCTCAACTGGCTAAGAGACCATCATGAAGATCAAATCATTGGAGACATTCACATATGAGTCAGAACCAGAAGACAACTAGAGAATATGCTAACATGTTTTCTATGAGAAGTGGAACCCAAAACAATAGATGATGCAATCCAAGATGCTGATTGGATTACAGCCATGCAAGAAGAACTAAATGAATTTGAAAGAAATGAGGTCTGGGAACTTGTTGACAGACCAGACATAGCCAACATCATTGGAACAAAATGGGCATTCAGAAACAAGATGGATGAACAAGGGACAGTTGTCAGAAACAAAGTACGGCTAGTTGCAAAAGGCTAATCTCAAGCAGAAGGAATATATTATGATGAAACCTTTGCCCCAGTAGCAAGATTGGAAGCAATCAGACTCTTTCTAGCCTTTGCAGCCCACAAAGACTTCAAAGTTTACCAAATGGATGTCAAGTGTGCATTTCTGCATGGACTTTATATGTGGAACAACCTCCTGGTTTTCAACTCAAAGGGAAAGATGATAAAGTATACAAGCTCAAAAAGGCACATTATGGACTCAAACAGACACCCAGAGCCTGGTATGAGACATAATCACAATTCTTGATCAACAATGGATTCAACAACGGAACTATTGATAAGTCTCTATTCAAGCTAGAGGAAGGAACAAGCACCTTGTTAGTCCAAATCTATGTTGATGACATTATCTTTGGATCAGAAGATGAGAAGCTATGTGAGAAATTTGCAAACTTAATGAAAAGAAAATTTTAGATGAGCATGATAGGAGAATTGAATTACTTTCTTGGACTACAAGTAAAGCAAACGAAAGATGGCATCTTTATTAATCAAGCCAAGTACACAAAAGACTTGATACACAAGTATGGTATGGACACAAGTGGCACATCAGATACAAAAATGTGTGCTAGAGTTATTCTTCGAAAAGATGGAGTGGAAAGGATGTTGATCAGAAACTTTATAGAGGAATCATTGAGTCCCTACTTTATCTAACTGCAAGCAGGCCTGACATAGCATTTGTAGTAGGAGTATGTGCAAGATTTCAAGCTCAACCAAAGGAATCACACCTTCTAGTAGCCAAAAGAATAATCAAATACCTAAAGAACACCATCAATGTTGGAATTTGGTATCCAAAAGATGGAGGATTCAAACTGATATCATATTCAGACTCAGACTATGCTGGATTCAAGATAGATATAAAAAGCACCTCTGGAACCTGTCAAATTCTAGGCAGCAGACTAGTATCATGGTTTAGCAAAAAGCAAAACTTTAAATCCACATCAACAGCTGAAGCAGAATATATAGCAGCAGTTGTTGTTGTGCACAAGTACAATGGATCATACAACAGCTAAGGGATTATAGAATGAAGGAGAAGACAATTCCAATAATGTGTGATAACACAAGTGCAATATCTATCATAGAAAATCCAGTATTGCATTCAAGAACAAAACATATTGATGTAAGACATCACTTTATCAGAGATCATGTTGAAAAAGGAGATGTTATTCTAAGATACATACCTACTGAAGATCAATTGGCGGACATTTTCACAAAGCCACTCAGTCATGAAAGATTCAGCAAGTTGAGAATTGAGTTGGGAATGATAGAAATTGACTAAGTACTAAGGAGCAGCTAACTGGAGTAATCAGCTAAGTAACTTCACCAGCTGACTAAGGCAAGTAAGGCACTGGTACTCAGCAAAGTTAAGTGCACTGATTGTTAGGAACAGTTGTAAACAGCAGCTCAATAAAAGAAGTCACTCCACCGGCCTAGTGACCAGCCAAGGCACTCCACCGAAATATATATATTGGAGTCAACAGCAAACTAAAGTGTGAAATAAATCAGCTCTATACACGTGGAAAATCAAAGGAGTTATGGAGGATTATACTGTGGAAGATTACACACGTGGAGATCAATTCATAATCGTAGAGGTAACTATATTATTTTTTGAATCACAAATACCTCGATTCCCGGGATTTATCATTACTTACCTCAATCCACTCCTCTACCACACTTAAATACCGTGATTTATATACATAAAATCATGCCATTACGTCACAAAACCCCTCCATATTCAACCATGTTCACACTACTTCAAATCATCCTATATAAATCACACTTAGAGATTTTTCAGAATTTTTTTTTTCACTGTCATGCATATCATAAACCCTATTTATCTCTGAAAAATTGAAGCTTCTCCAAATCTAAATCTTATTCAAGAAATGGCATCATCCACTTCAATCTCTGCCACAGAAAAATACTACGAAAAATCGATCATTACTGGATCAATTTTCAGGCCTGAACACTATCTACCATTTTGCGAAAACAATGCACAGGCCAGACGATTAGTTGATGGCTGTACTAATCTAGGGTTGATGACCTTCCTAAACCCCCCCAATCACTGGCATATTCTATGAAACCCTTATTGCCTTTTGGAAGAATGCAAAGTTCATTCCCAGCACCAAGAAAAGTGACCCAGTTCGTATTGTAAGCACAATATTCATGAAAGAAGTAGTCATCACCCCTGGACTCCTCAATAGAATCTTAAATCTACCCAATGCTGGTCCCGTTGATGTGACTAAGATATAGATCGACATCAATGCATTCTGGAAAGAGATTGGAAAGAACCCCAGAAGGAACAACAAGAAATACAACTTACCCAGATCAGCACTCAAACGCCCATTTGTTGAGTTCGCCCCAGTAATCACAAGAAATCTTGAAGGAAGGAAGGGGTTCATGGAAAACTTGACAGAGCTCAGAGTCAATTTAATGGCCATTATCTATCAAGGTATCTCTATCAACTAGTCAGAGTTTATCTTCAATAGATTAAAGGCTCAAATCCAAAAAGAAATGGATCTGGCAATTACGGCACCAAGCAAGGGTCTGTAGAAGAAAGGTGATTTTTGGGAAAGTAAATCATATGGGATACCACTTCAACATCTATTCGATCAAATCAAAGTGACACCCATTAATCTGCATCATCCACACAAGGCTAAGGTGATGTTTACCTATGTAAAGGCATCCCAGAAACCCAAACCCACTGCCACACATAAAAGAAAAGAGCCTGAAAGTAGCAGATCAAGAGTGGGGAAAAGAACAAGATCTCAAAAGGCACATAATGGCACCCCAGTGACCAGTGCCAGCAACCGGGATAATCTGGTGGTGATTAATGATGATACAGCCACTGAGGAAGAGAAACAAGAAGAAGTCACCTATTTGGAAGAAGGTGAAGAAGGATACCAAATTAAATCACCTGATGAAGCAGAAGAGGAAGATGATACTGACAATGAGGAGGACAAAGTTGCAGAAGATGTACAGGAAGGAGATCATCTTGACGATGATCAAGAAAAGATGGGTCTTTCTGATGATGATCTGACCCTTCAAGAGGTTCTTCTACAGAGCCTAAGCAAAGTTGACAAACAGCTGAGTGAGCCAGCTGATCAAACTCACTCAGCTGAACTTGCCAACACCCCCAGCATTGATCAAAGGGGAACACCAGCTGAAGGATTTATAGATACAGCACATGCTGAAACAAAACAGTCGTCACAAGGACAGGGGACTGCAAGTGAACTTCACCAATCTCTCTCTGACAATGATATTGCTGAAGAAGAAAAAAAATAGGAAAAGGAAAAAGAGCAGGGTGATGCATTTTCCCAAACAGAAGATGAAGAAGATGAGGCTGATGCATCAGCACCAGCAGGAGATGATTCAGATAGAATGTTCAATCAGGACATTCAACCCCTGATTGTGGACATGGAGAGGTAGTACCACAGCATGCAAAATCTGAAAACTACTTTAAGGAGTGATGCAACCTCCTAAAATCATAAAATTGAGGCCCTCATCAGTCACATTAAGATTCAAGATGAGGTGATGGAGAGACAGGGAAACTTACTTTGCAATCTACAGCATCTCATCCCCTAAGAACGATAAAAAATAAGGGGGAAAGCGAATTTAAGAACTCCTTTTAATTTCATAATTGCAAGATCAAGATCAAGAAATCTTCTAAGTTTTTTTGAAGTATACAAGAATCGTCAAGAGGAAAAAAAACACTTGAAGAAGACAGTGCATATTGTGTTAACCGTACACATCTAGAAGATGAAGCTTAATCCACAAGTTGAATCACTTTCTTGATTCAAGACCCAACTTTGATTTAATCAATGTGAGACTGTGAAACACCAAGAAGGTGTGAAGGACCATTGAGGTGCAGTCATTAAGACTGTGTTTATGGTGGAGCTGTTGAAGAGACAATCACGCACTTCAAGGACCAGTGGAGCAGACTTAGTGACACAGCAATTCAACCTATTAAGGACTAAGGCTCGAAGATTGTGAAGCAAGGGATTAGTGAAGTACAATTGTTATTTACTTTGTGTCTTGTAACGTTAACTCAAGAACATAGTGAATTTCCTTCAACATCACAAGAGAATACTGGACTAACATGATTACACCACCTGGAACCACTATAAACTTTGTGTGCTTTACTTACGCATTTACCTATAGTATTTCGTATATGTGTTTGTTATTTTATATTTTATTGTCCAGCACAACACGAAATATGTTTGCACTAGTAAACTGAAGTGCACTTAGCATATTTCAAAAGAACTTAACAACTGATACTATGAACTGATATTAAGATCATAAAAGGCTTTAAATTAATTTATTCCGCTGCATTTAACTCAGTTGTAGAAAAAGTAAGTTAGACCTTTTCTCAGCTCAGTTATCTTAACTCCATAATCTTTTAAGTACCAGTTTACTTAAGAGAGAAAAAGTTTTAAGTGACAAGTTTATTCACCCCCTCTAAACTTTTCTGAAGCCTTTCCAAGGGACCAACAATAACTATTCATTTTATTTGAAAGAAATATGCATTTAGTCACGAAAAGTTGCTGCCATTTATTATGCAGTTGATCATATTTTTGGTAATATAGTGCCTCTTGATATACAGTTTTTACCGACTTTTCAGTTATCAATTATTCCTTGTTTTTGTTAAAATTGCTACATGGAAATAGGACAATGAAAACACGTCATTTGATGCTGAGACGAACTATACAACTTTTGTTTCTTTTCATTGGGTAATAATATAAGAATGATTTATTTCATTATATGTTTTTTATGGATTGACATGAAAGTTTTACTCATATGGGATACCACTTCAACATCTATTCGATCAAATCAAAATGACACCCATTAATCTACATCCTCCACGCAAGGCCAAGGTGATGTTTACCTATGTAAAGGCATCCCAGAAACCCAAACCCACTACCGGACGTAAAAGAAAAGAGCCTGAAAGCAGCAGATCAGGAGTGTGGAGAAGAATAATATCTCAAAAGGCACATAATGGCACCCTTATGACCAGTGCCAGCAACCGGGATAATCTCGTGGTGATTAATGATGATACAGCCACTGAGGAAGAGAAACTAGAAGAAGTCACCTATCTGGAAGAAGGTGAAGAAGGATACCAAATTACATCACCTGATGAAGCAGAAGAGGAAGATGATACTGACAATGAGGAGGACAAAGCTGCAGAAGATGTATAGGAAGGAGATCATCTTGACGATGATCAAGAAAAGATGGGTCTTTCTGATGATGACCTAGCCCTTCAAGAGGTGCTTCTAAAGAGCCTCGGCAAATTTGACAAACCGTTGAGTGAGCCAGCTGATCAAACTCACTTAGCTGAACTTGCCAACACCCCCAGCATTGATCAAGGAGGAACACCAGCAGAAGGATTTATGGATCCAGTACATGCAGAAACAAAACAGTCGTCACAAGGACAGGCAACTGCAAGTGAACTCACCAATCTCTCTCTGACAATGAGATTGCTGAAGAAGAAAAAGAACAGGAAAATGAAGAAAAAAAGGAAGAAAATCAGGGTGATGCATTTGCCCAAACAGAAGATGAAGAAAATGAGGCTGATGCATCAGCACCGGCAGAAGATGATTCAGATAGAATGTACAATCTGGACATTCAACACTGATTGTGGACATGGATAGGCAGTACCACAGCAGGGAAAATCTAAAAACTACTTTAAGGAGTGATGCAACCTCCTTAAATCACAAAATTGAGGCCCTTATCAGTCACATTAAGGTTCAAGATAAGGTGACGGAGAGACAGGGCAACTTACTTTGCAATCTACAGCATCTCATCCCCTATCATGTCCAAACTAATCTTGAGTTTCTTGCTGACAAGATTGATGGAAATCTCAAACCTCTGGTGGATACATTGAATGCTCACACACAACAACTTCACCATCTGGATGAGGTTATGGATTACTCTGGAAAGTAACTCAACACCCTACTCAACGTCACTGGAGCCACAAACAAAATTCTTGAGGAAAGATTTGGCTCTCTCCCAGAATCTGAGGCAACCAACAAAATTTCGGATGAAAGATTTGGTGATACCAAAAAGGGGGAAGGGAGTTGCAAGCCTGAAAGATCCAGTGGAAAGAAGGAAAGCCCAAAAGACAAGGGCAAGGGCATCAAAGGCAAGGGTATAAGGTTTGAAGAAAAGAAGAAGTAGCCCTCTAATAAATGAATGAATTCTATGCCTTTGATTTGTTTTGAAACAGATGCAATATCTTATTGCTCTTGAATGGATGAATAAAATTTGTGTTTTATTCTACTAATTCTTTAGAAAAATTTGGTATACTTATGTTCAGGCTTATAAGGGTTTTGGCATCATCAAAAAAGGGGAAATTGTTAGGAACATTTTATTGTGTTTTGATGATGGCCATACTAGATGTTATAGCAAGCCTGAAATAAGTTAGAATTCTCTGTACAAGTCTTTACTTAGAGTCTGACATGTGGTATAAGTTGAGTCAGACAAGTATTGTACTAGTTGGTAAGCATGAAGACATTATGGTCTGACTTATAACCAAGGAAGTCTGTGATGACCTTGGATAAGTCTAAGTTAAAATTCAAATAATGAAATACATTGTCAAATATGGTGTGCACTTATCTCACCCAAATCAAGGATCAGTGAAGTACAAGAAGTACTTGAAAGATTAAAGAAAATAACAATGCAGTAAACCGGCAGAGTAAACTGACTATCGGCTGAGTAAAGACAGTGCAGTGAAGGAAGAACCAAACAGCAAAGTCAGAAAGATCACTTAACCGTTCAGGGAACGGCCAAGTAAACTTTACTTGTTCAGATTTAAAGAGATGAAGATCAAGCATTAAATGAATAATCAATTGAGGATCAATCAAGGAGGGATTTTCTGATAGACGTTTGAAGAAATCTAATCACTGAAATCAAAGAGAATATAATTAAGGTATAATCAAGAATTAAATCAAGAATCATTCTCCACATTAAAAGCCAACGGACATAAATTCAAATCGAGGATACTCAAGGCTATAAATAGAAGGCATTGACAGAAAAGAAAAACAACGATTGAATCTGATAAGAAACGAGCAGAAACTATGTCAAAGTACAAAGCCTACTATCTGTACTTAAAGGGAACATCTAGAGATCAACTCAGCAATCAGAACTTCAATTCCATATCAAGCTCTGAGATTGAACAAATATGTGAATTCAATTCATATCAACTGAGGCAATTGAATCAGAGGAATCTTAGAAGGAGTTGCAACCATTGTGATAGCTGCTGAAAGATTTGTTCTCAAGGAGCAGTGATAGAGACTGAGTCACTGAAGCTTTTGAAGCCAGGGAGTGATAGTCTTGTAGATTGTGAAGCTTGTGTAGTCAAGGACAATTGTGCTATTGTATCTGTGAAAACAATAGTGAATTCCTCCAATCATCACATGAGAAGAGTGGATTAAGACATTACACCACCCTGAACCACTATAAACTTTGTGTCTATTTACTTTCAGCAATTTACCTTATAGTACTTTATTTTATTACATACTCTATATATGTGATTGAATAATCTACTTTGAACCAACATTTAAAGTAAGGTTTTATCCGCTGCACAAAAGCATTTAAATATAAGAATTTTTTTTGAAACTCCACTATATTCATTCACCCCTCCCCCCTCTGACTATAGTTTTACCCTTCTCTAGGACCAACATCCGGTCATTTTGATGTCTTGTCTTCAAAAACACCTCAGACTCTAACAGAAACACTTTTCCGGCATAAGTATGTCGAAGACGCGTTCAACTGGTGGTCCCCAACACGAGGGACTACCTCTAACTACAATAGGACAAGCAGGAACGCCGTACAACATACAGACGGCACAATAGTGGGTCAGAACATTGTACCGCCTGACACCGGAGTGCATCTGACACCCGGGCCCCTAGAGGAGGACACTCTTGAGTACGATGCACATGCCTTTCTTGACAGTCGAGCGAGATCAAAGGAAACCCTTGCTCAGAGTTGGTCCCTTGAAAAGGCTTTGGTTAAGTTTAGAGAGGGGGGGGTGAATAAACTTAACACTTAAAACTTTTGGAGTTTACAAACTCAGCAACATCAGCAGCCTGCTGATACACAGTAGTCTACTGACAGTTGAGTTTACTGAATTTGTGCAGCGGAATTATATCAAAAATTAAGCCTTATTACTTGTTGTTAAATATGATACTAAGTATTAGATACTCAGTAGTGTATGTGTGTGAGTTCAGTTGCTAGATTCAGTAGGTTGATGTGTATAATAAACTAAATGCAGAATGTAAGTGCAGAAAGTAAGTAGGCAGATTTTATAGTGGTTCTAGGTGGTGTAATCCTGTCAGTCCACTCTTCTTTTGTGATGTTGGAGGTAATTCACTAGAGATCGTTGATGTAGCTGTTACAAAGATTCCTATGTTGCTTGTCCTTCACCAATAACTATGGCTTCACAAACTGAACACTTGGAACAGGTAGGATTGCTGCTCCAAAGTCTTCCACTGGTCCTTGAAGGGTAGGATTGCCTCTTCACCAGCTCCACCACAAACAACAGTCTTTCACACAAAAGTGCTTCACTGTCTTCAGCAGATTCTTTGTAGAAAAAAGAATGAATCAAGTAAATGATTCAGTTGCAGCAGCTTGATCAGGATGAATATGATCAGCAGCTTGCAGTCTTCAAGTGTGTAAACTTGATGTAGCTTGAATACAGAATACACTTGAATATTTTCTCTGGATCAGTAGCCTTAAGCTCAGTAAGTTCAGCAGGGTGCTTTTCTTGATAAAATGCAGCTTAGAATTATCTCTTGTATTTCCTTAATTTTCATCATCTTTTTCTGAGTTGGAAGTCTTTTATTTATAGGTAGGAGTCCATGTGACTTGTATTTGAAATTCAAATATGGCCGTTCCGGGTTTTGTCCCATCTGACTTGCTTTCTGTCACTATTCATAGGACTGACACTGTCAGAATCCTTTTTGACAGAATACAGTCTGTCCACCCTTTGACTTAAAACCATTGGATAAAGTCCTGAATCATCCCAACGTCTTTTTAATCTCAGCCATTGATTTGTTTAATAAATCAGAGGTAGTTGGCTGTCCTTATCCATGTAATCTTCCAATGTAATCTTGAATTAATCGAGGTATATATATCAGCAGGTTCATCAGTCTGCTGAACTATAATTTGCTGTGTTTAAAACACAATGCAGCAGACTTCTTTTATCTAACTTTTATTTGTGAAGTTAGATTACACCTTTTTTGCAAATAACTAAGTTCCAATCACCATCCTACTTAAGGAACTTAGACCTGGTACACAAGGTATATGTAATCAGTTTAGGTCATCACAGATTTGCCTAAATTCTGATTCCATATCCTTGACTTTAATTACTAAGTTTGATCTCTTAGCCTTCATTAACTGAGTTTGAGCCCTCAGCCTTCAGTCTTCAGCAGGTTCCTGATTAGTCTACTGATATAGACCAGTCTGCTGATATAAATCAGCTGACCATTACAGTGCTTGTTTGATCAAACCTATTCAAAGATCAAACTCTAATAAACCTATACATTTGATCTAGACATCTTTTTGCCTTTGCACTATAACAGTTAGTCTGGCACTCGTCACTAAAACTCAGAAATAAGTCCAACAATTTCCCCCTTTTTGGTGATAATGCCAATACCCTCACCTAACAGCAAAACAAAAAGATTGAAAACAAAAACATAACAAATTTAGTCATCTTTCATTATAATTATTTGTTCTAAATTATTATAGTCTAGCATCAGCAAAGATAAAACAGATAAGTATGCTGATCTACTGTCTTCTTTCTCTTTCTTGTCTTGCTTTCTCTGCTTGTTCTTGGTAAGCTCTAATTTCCATGATCATCTCTCTCATCCAGTCATTTTCATTTAGAGAGAAGTCAATGTGAGGATTCACTTGTTTCCACCAATTCCAAGCTTCAGGAAGAGTTAGATTAATCTGATGTACCCTGAAGCCAAACTTCATGTAAACTCCATTGAACTCATTCAGTGATTCCTTTGCATTTGTGGTAGGTAAATTACTTTCACCTCTACCACCTCTTCCACCTTTTCTTGAAGCCCTCAGGGCTTTAACTCTTGCTTCCCAAAATTTTAAACTCAAAAATGAGTTAAGACCTTCATGAAAGCCCTTGTCATGATAAGGTCTTCTTCTGTTGTAGTATACCATCTTGTACTGTTTGAGAAGATCATCTGTAAGTGGAAGTCTGTCAGGTGCAGGTTCTCTATATGCATTAGTATCATCTTCCCATCTTTTCTTGGAAAAAATTCTTGCAGCCTCTTTTGCTACTGCTGTTTGACCCTCTTCCCCCTTATTGACATCATCAACAAACCGGGACAGCAGGCCATGCACACTTTCCTGAGTGACTACTAGGTTGTTCAGTTGACTTTCAATGATTTCAGTCCTAGTATCAATTTTGTGATCCTTCCTTCCATTTTTTGCTCCAACAGGGTTATCCTTTCAGTGATTTTAGGATCCAGTACAGCAGGTTGTGGTGCAGCAGCAGGCTCAGCAGGTCTATGTACCTCAGCAAGATTATCCAACTTTTTATGAATGGATTCAAGTTGATCTTTCAAAAATTTCTCCTTCAGTGTATTGCCCTGTTTGATTCCTCTCACATCTTGTGTTAGATCAGCAATGGCATATTGATTAAATGTGTAATTTGAAGCAACTGTCTCAGTAGATCTTCTATTGTTATCCACTAGCTTCATCAGTTCTTCAAATCTTTGTTCCTGTTTATCCAGTTGAGTTCTTAACTGTTGCATGTCATTGCTGACAGTCCTCAACTCATTCAAAACTTCTACTGGCACTCCACCATCCATTCTTCCATCAGTAGCTCCATCAACAGGATCTTCTACATTATATTGTTGCCTCTGATTGCTGATCACCATAGCAAAACTCATATCCCTTCCAGCAGGGTGAGGTCCTTGGTACTCCTCCAAGATAGGATCAATAGCAGGTTCTTCATTCACTGGTTCATCATTAGTAGATCATTCAATTTGAAATTCTTTATCACTGTAATCATTGTCCAGCAGCTGTTCTTCCTCATCAACAATAGCAGCCTGCTGACTATCTTTTCCTATAGTGGCCTTGTCTCCAGTAGGCTCTACTACAGCAGCCTATTCCAAAACAACATTAGGGGTTTCCTCCAAACCCAAAGTTTGTTCCAACCTTTGTCCAGGTGTTGTTTGTAACTCAGCAGCGTGTACCTCATGTTCCAACCTGTGTCCAGGTGTTGTTTGTATCCCAGCAACCTGTACCTCCTCTTCAGTTCTTTGTTCTAGTATAATTTGTGCCACAAAAACTTGATCAGGGAATATATCCATGTTTTCTTTTTGAAATTCCCCCATATCAGTGATCCTCCTTAGATAAATTGCAGTGTTGGTTAAGGCATCCTCAGTGTCAATCCAGTCTTGATATTGAATTGATTCCTCTGAACTGGCACTAGGTTCACTGTGGTCAGTAACCCTCTCATCATCCAAATCTACATTTTGCTGATCTTCAGGTTGTTCAGTAGGTTCAACAACAAACATATCATCAATCTCACCAACCATCTTGTTTGCACCAATCTCTATTCCCTCATTGATTTGTGCCTCAATATCATCTATGGTGAGAGTTTCCAAATCCTCATTCATTTGTCCAGTCTGTTGTCTATCAGTAGACTGACCAGCATTAGTGGACTGCCCTACATTAGGATCAATCAACATTGCAGTACCACTGGTTCCTCCTGGACCTGATGGATAATCACCTCCAGAATCTGATGATGATGAGTCATCACTGTCATCTCTGGGGTCCCTGAACTTGATACCCTCCTATTTCTGTTGCTCATCAAAGATATCCATCAATCTTGATTGCAGCAAAGTGGTATCAACCAGTTCCAGCAAATTCTCCACTCCCAACTTGTCAAAAGCCCACTCCTCAAAATCAGTCATAGGTTCTGCAGCTGGCTTTTACCTCTTGTAAAATCCAAACTTCCATTGGAAGTAGTCAGCCACTTGTTGAAGTTTAGGATCAACAAAATCCTCTTTTTTCTTCTTTTCTTGTCTTTCAAATGGCATGAATGACTTCATGGGATCAGTTTTACTACATTGCTGACCTCCAAAGGTCTCCACAAGTAGATTCAAAGTTTCTTCCACAGATGCCTCTAGGTCAGTAGGTTTCTCAGGTTGTATATTAGTGCCTACTACCTCCATCTGTACAACACTTGGTTCCCTCTGACTTATATGCTCATCAGCAGGGTTAACAGCAGACTGTTCTTCCCCCTGAACTATTGCAGGATTTGCAGGGTCTTGTACATGTGTTTCAGTTACCACAGCAGGTGCAGACTCAGCAGTCTGTTGTGGCTCTTCATCAAGTTGCTCAACAACAACTTGTGCAATTGGAGAAGATTCAACAGTTTCTTCAGTAGGCTCAGGTACAACAGACTGCTGTGTTTCTCGAATAGATTGCTCAACAGCAACCTGTCCACTTTCAGTAGGCTCAGTAGTTTTTGCAGGTGAGGATTCAACAACTTCAACAACAGGTTCAGTTTATGTAGTCTGCAGTGACTCTCCAGCAGGTTGCTCAATAACAACCTCTGCATCCTCATTAGGCTTGATAATTGTTAATGGCTCAGAATTAATAGCCTCTCCTTGTACTTCTACTTGTTCTTCTACTGCTTCTTCTTCTTCTTCCATTTGAGCCTCCAAAATTTTCAATTGTTTCCCCTTTCCATGTTTCTTTTTATGGATAATTTCTTTCATTCTCTTGGAAAGTGGCTCATCTTCAATTTCAATCACAGTAGACTTCCTCTTTCTACTGGCTTCTTTCTGTTGCTCCTTCAAAATTTCAGCAACAGTCTTCTTCTCAACTACAGCAGGGTCAGTAGTTTCCACATCAATTGGACCCTCAACAGACTCAGTAGTCTGTGCTACTTGCTTTCTTGTTCTTTTAGGCTTTAACATTTCTGTTATCTTCCTTGTGTCAGTAGCCTTTCTTTTCACAGTACCCTTCTTTGGTGCAACAGGTTTGACAGTTTTCTTAGTAGTTTGCTTGACCTGCTCACCACCAGCATCACCATCATCTCCACCATTATCACTATTAGCAGCCTTAGCAACACCTTCTTCATCATCATCCAGACCAAGGATATAATAATCAATCTCTTTCTTGTATCTGGATTGGTTTATCTTCTCAGGTGCAACATCAGGAATTTCCAACTGATTCAGCAGGGCCTGAACCATTAATCCTAAGGGTAAGGCCTTGGATTTCCTTTTTCCTTCTCTTTCTTCTTTTGCAACTTTCTTCATGTAATGGATAAAGTATCCAGCCCAATCAAATTTCATACTTCTGCAAATAATCATCAGCAGCTATATCTTGGGTCCGGATAGAGTATCCATACTTCCAACGAGGCCTAAGATATTTTTAGCAATGATTTTGCTCAGCAGGTTGTACTCAAATCCAATGTATCTTACATTGATGCCTGGTATTGATTTGATGGCTTCATTGGTCTTGATTTTGTCAACAAAATCCATCTTGGACAATCCCATTTCCTCAGGATTTGTTAGACCATCTATTACTTCTTCAAAACCAAAAGCTTCCCTCAGTAGGTTTGATGAAATTTCAATTTCTTGGGCATTTACAGTTGTTTTGAATGCTTCTCTTCCTTCTTTTGTTACTATGTTCCTCCAGAAGCTGACAACATTTGTGTATGAGATTGTTTCCAATCTTAAGTTAAGTACATTCTCCAAGCCTTCATATCTCCTTATTCTTCGACCAATGTTGATTGCTAGTTAAGTTTGGTTAGCATCAACAACAAAGCCTCTTACACTTTGGCTTGTTCCAATCTGGACATCAACCTTTTCCGCCATTGATATAAGAAAAAGATGAAGAAACGAACTTCTCAAATCTGTGTTCACACAGTGTAAATACAGAGAATATCAATCTGAGATTTTGTAGTAGCCTCTGTGTAATAGTCTGTGTATATATATAGGCAAATGCAGTTGAAACTGTCAGAACGTGTACTGTTACATTTAACCATGATTAATTTGAGTGAATGCTAACTTGACACGTGGCCCATTACTTTTCATAACGTATTATAACCTTTAGATCGTGTAACTGCGGTTACAAAGGATAGAATAAATATCCCGCCAATTACTCTTTGACTTTAGTAAGTTTGACTGAATAACGTATTCTTCAGCAGACTTGTCATCAGCAGGGTTGGCTCAGCAGCCTGCTGATAAAGATGCTTCAGCAGTCTGCTGACAGTGTAACTCTGCTGATCTTTGATTCCTTCTTGTTTTGTTCAATTGATAATACAAGATGAAGTTTAATAACAATGACTGATCTGTCAAGTGAGCTCACCCAACATGATAAAGACCAATCCCCTTGGCAACCTCATTTGCTCAATTGTCCAAACATAAGTACATGGAATTGTTGATACCAATGACTAATCTGCTAAGTGATCTCACCCAACATAGCAAAGACTAATCCCCTTGGTGAATTCCAGTACATTGCTGATTATCAGTCAACTTTTATAATTCCAAGTTCAGTCCTTAGTTTAGCAAATCTTTCACTATCCAAAGGTTTAGTGAAAATATCAGCAAGTTGATCTTCAGTAGGGATATACAGAACCACCACATCCTTATTTTCAACATGATCTCTTATAAAATGATGTCTCACATCAATGTGCTTGGTTCTTGAGTGCAAAACAAGATTTTTTGTGATAGCAATTGCACTTGTGTTGTCACACATAATTGGAATTTCTTTCTCCTCAATTCCATAATCCCTTAATTGTTGTCTTAGCCATAGTACTTGTGCACAGCAACTTCCAGCAGCAATATATTCAGCTTCAGCAATGGAAGTTGATATAGAATTCTGTTTCTTGCAAAACCAGGAAACCAACCTCTTTCCCATTAACTGACAGGTTCCTGTGGTGCTTTTTCTATCAATTTTGCATCCAGCATAATCAGAATCTGAGTAGGATATAACCTTGAAACTTCCATCCTTGGAATACCATATCCCTACTCCCAAAGTCTCTTTAAGGTACTTGAGAACTCTTTTGACTGCACCTAAATGACTTTCTTTAGGTTTTGATTGAAATCTTGCACAAACACCTACATCAAATGATATATCAGGTCTGCTGGCAGTAAGGTACAGCAGACTGCCTATCATCCTTCTGTATAAAGTCTGATCAACATCTTTGCCTTCTTTGTCTTCATCCAATCTGATATTTGTACTCATTGGAGTTGATATCTTGGTGCTATTTTCCATACCAAACTTCTTCAGTAACTCCTTGGTATACTTGGTTTGATGAATGAAGATTCCATCTTTCATCTGTTTAACTTGCAATCCTAAAAAGTAGTTCATTTCTCCCATCATACTCATTTGGAATTTACTCTTCATTAGATTTGCAAACTTCTCACATAGCAATTCATTTTCAGAACCAAAGATTATGTCATCAACATAAATCTGTACCAGCAGGGTGTTGTCCTTCTCATTGATTCTGAAAAGAGTCTTATCAATGGTGCCTTTTGTAAAACCTTTGTCCACCAAGAATCGAGATAGAGTCTTATACCATGCTCTTGGTGCTTGTTTCAAGCCATAAAGTGCTTTATTGAGTCTATACACTTTATCTTCTTGATCTTTAACTTCAAATCCAGGAGGTTGCTGAACATACACTTCCTCCTCTAGAATGCCATTCAAAAATGCACTCTTGACATCAATTTGATATACCTTGAAGTTTTTATATGCAGCATGTGCCAAGAATAATCTGATAGCTTCCAATCTTGCAGCAGGTGCATATGTTTCATCAAAATCTATTCCTTCTGCTTGAGATTAGCCTTTTGCAACTAGTCTGGCCTTATTCCTCACAACGATACCAGATTCATCCAGTTCGTTTCTGTATACCCATTTAGTACCAATGATATTTGCATGACTAGGCCTTTCAACTAGTGTCCAAACTTGATTTCTTTCAAATTCATTCAATTCTTCTTGCATACCAATTATCCAATCTGGATCTGAAATTGCTTTTTCAACAACTTTAGGTTCCACTTGAGATAAAAAAAACAAGTAAACATTGCTTCTAACTGTCTTCTAGTCCTTACACCTTGCTGTACATTGCCAATAACTTGTTCAGCAGGGTGATTCCTTAACCATTGTGGATTCTGGTTAGATTGATTTTCAGGAACCTCATCTTCAGTAGGGTCTGCTGTATCTTCAACAGGGGGTTCAACAGATCCTTGAACTGCTTCAGTTGTAGCATCAGTAGTATCACCAGCAGGGTGGTCAGCAGGGGCAGAATCAGAAACTTTTAAGTCATTAAACCTTTCCAAAACTTCAACCCAATCTGGATCAGTGACTTGTATCTTCTCAGCAGGATCACAAGCTTCATCTTCCATACCAGTGAACTTAGGTTCATCAAACACAACATGTATTGTTTCTTCATGTTTCAGTTACCTCTTGTTCAGTACCCTGAATGCCTTGCTGACTGAAGAATATCCCAAGAAAATTCCTTCATCTGATTTAGGTTGGAATGTCTTCAAATGTTCCTTATGATTCAAGATAAAACACTTGCTTCCAAATGGATGGAAATAAGATATATTGGGTTTTCTTCCATTCCAAATTTCATAAGGTGTCTTAGCAGCTTCTTGTTCACTGAGGTTTCTATTTTGTGTATAGCATGCTGTATTAACTGCTTCAGCCCAATACCTTTCAGGTAGAAATGCTTCACAAATCATTGTCCTTCCTTCTTATTTTAAAGTCATGTTTCTTCTTTCAGCAACCTCATTTTGCTGTGGTGTACCAGCAGCAGCAAGTTGATATAGTACATCATTCTGTTCACAGTATTCTCTTATGACTTTATTGATAAATTCAGTACCCTTGTCTGATCTTATTTTTACTACTGTCAAACTTTTCTCATTTTGTAATCTCTTCAAAAGTTCAGGCATCTTCTGAAGTGTTTCACTTTTCTTGTTCATAAATACCACCCAAGTGTATCTAGAATAATCATCCACAACCACTAAGGTGTATTTCTTTCCTGTAACACTTGTTGGTGTAACTGGTCCAAAGAGATCCATGTGCATCAGCTCCAAAACTCTATTAGTTGATTGCTTAGTCTTTGATTTGAAGCTTGATTTAGTCTGTTTACCTTGCTGACAAGCATCACATATAGTATCCTCTTTGAATGTGATCTCAGGTAAACCAATCACCAGTTTCTTCTTCACCAACTGATTGATGTCAACAAAATTCAAGTGACTCAACTTTTTGTGCCATAACCAATTGAGTTCTGACTTGGTATGCACAATCAGACAGGTTTCTGGAACTGCAGTAGACCAATCCACAACATACATGTTTTGTTGTCTTCTACCAGCCAATACAACTTGATCACCTCTTTCATTGATGACATTACAGTTGTTTTTGTCAAAAGTGATCTTGTATCCCATGTCACAGAATTGTCCAGTGCCCAGCAAGTTGTAGTCCAGTCCTTCCACATATGCAACATTCTTGATTGTAAGTCCATTTCTTACAAGTGTGCCATATCCTCTTGTATATCCAGGTGTATTCTTGTTTCCAAAATTCACCCTTGGACCACTCTTTGTCACAAAATTTGACAAACAGTGCTTATTCTTTGTCATATGTCTGGAACATCCACTGTCAAAGTACCAGACACCCTACAAAACAAAGTTAATACATTTTAGGTACCCAAACCTGTTTGGGTCCATAATGGTCAGTGGTAAGCATGACCCTTGGTAAGTTTCCATAAGGTCTTCTCCTAAAAGTGTCATACTTTGGTTCATACATGTATTCCACACATCCATAAGTTCTAACAGTTGGTTGTGTAGGATTCACATATGTTTTCTGGCCTTTTGGTTTATAATGTTGTTTGAAGTGATTCTTGTTGTTAGAAGCATTAGCATAACCATTGGTTTGCTATCTGTTAGGAACAACCCTGTAGTATAGAGTCTGCTGAGGTCTCTGCTGAGGCTTTGTATAAGTCCTCTGCTGATCCCTCTGCTGATTCCATTGCTTAGGTTTTACCCAAGCAGCATGGTTATTCTTACTATTTCTAATAGCAGGTGCATGAATATTCCAATCATCATTAGTAGGGAAAAGTCTACCTTTCCCCCTGAGATAAGTATCCCTAGAATGATTAACATTTTTGGGTTTATGATTCTTATCCTTGGAATATTTTTGGCTTTTACCTTTCTGTGGTCCAGCAGACTTGGTAGCAGGTCTGCTATCAGTAGGTCTAGAAGGCACAGCAGTCCTATTTTTGGATTTATTCTTTTTATTAGGAGCTGTTGACTTCTTTGACTTCTGATTGTGCTTCCTTGAAGCTTTCTCAGTAGGTTTTACTGCCTCAGCAACCTTACTAGGAGTTGGATCTTATGCAGGCACAAACTTAGGACCAATTCTGGTACTAGGTTCAGTAGCCTTACTGGATCCACTCTTGTTAGATTTTTGAGTTCCGAATCCAAGCCCTGTTCTATCACCATAAGGCTTTCCAGATTTTAATGCAGTAGAGGAACAAGATGGTTCAGCAGATTCAGAGGCTACTGAATGTACAACAGGCTTATTCTGATTCTTTTCAACTTCTTTTTCCTTACCTTTGAGAACACTTAATTCAGCATTTAATCTTTCAACTTCTGATTGAAGAGCTTCTTTTTCAGCCTTCACAATCTCATAACCAGATTGTATTATCCTCAGTTGATTAAGGATGGCATCCAAAGTTTCATCATTGTCAGAATTTCTAGGATTTGAACCACAAGTGGATTCACAATCACTACCAGCAGGAGTGTTTATTGATACATAATTGTATACCTCCTCTGTTTCATCCATATTAGCCGTTAATGCATAATCTTCCATTTCAGCAACCAATGCTGTGTCATCTGATTCATTTCCCTTTTCAGATTCCACTTCATACCCTGATTCATCTTCAGCAACCATAGACTTCTTTCCATGTCTTATTTGTTGGCTCTTGGTCTCCAGTAGGTCTGGAAAATCAGGTCTAAAATGTCCAGGCTTCTTGCAATTGAAGCAAAGATAATCAGGCTCCTTACTTTGTTTTAACTCAGGACAGTCAGGTTTGAAATGTCCTGGTTTCTTGCATTGGAAACACAAGTAATCATTGTCTTTCCTGGAATCATCTTTCTTCTTTTCACTTAATTTCTTAGTGAAATTCCTTGGAGAGCTTTTTCCAGTCTTCATCATCCTGATCTTCTTGCTCAGTAGGGCAATCTGCTCTTGCATTTCATCCAGCAAATCATCTTGAGCTCCCGATGTTTCTTCTTGATGTTTGGCAGCCAATGCAGTTGTCTTTGGTTCCTCTTTTTCAGTGGTAGGAACCAATCTCTTGCTGAATTCATAAGCTTTAAGATCTGAGAATAATTTGAAGGTATCCTCTTCATGTAACTTTCTCATTTCTTCTATTACAGTGACTTTCATCTCCCAAACTTCTTTGTCAGGTAATGCTACCAAGATTTTTGAGTTTATTTCTTCTTTTGAGTAACTTACACTGAGCAGGGTAAGTTCATCTAGGATAGCATTGAATCTTGACTCTATTTGCTCAATGGTTTCATTTGGTAGCATTTTGAACTTTTAAAACCTCTTTTTGGCCACACTGATTTTATTCTTCTTGATTGCATCAGTGCCTTCACAAATCAACTGTATCTTGTCCCAAAGTTCCTTTGCAGTTTTGCAATCTTTAACCTTCATGTACATATTGCTATCCAAGGTTCTATAAATGATATCAATAGCAATATTGTTGAGGTTTGCTCTCTTTCTATCTTCAGCATTCCATTCTCTTTTTGGTTTTGGAATGTACTCTGTCACATCACCCACTATTACTGACTTGGTAATCTCCAGTGGTCCATCTGTCAGCACATCCATCATTTCATCATGAGTTGCAGCAAGGTAAGCCTGCATTCGACGTTTATATTCATCAAATCTATCTAGAGAACACATCAGCATAGTTCTAGCATACTGGTTGTTATCCATGATGCAAGTCTTTGAAAATCAGTGATTTGAAAAAGTTTTCAAAGTATTTTCACAAGCACAACAAGTAGGATTACTTCAGAACAGAAGCACTGCTCTGATACCAATTGTTGGTCCCTTGAAAAGGCTTTGGTTAAGTTTAGAGGGGGGGTGAATAAACTTAACACTTAAAACTTTTGGAGTTAACAAACTCAGCAACTTCAGCAGCCTGCTGATACCTCAGTAGCCTGCTGATACACAATAGTCTACTGACAGTTGAGTTTACTAAATTTGAGCAGTGGAATTATATCAAAAATTAAGACTTATTACTTGTTGTTAAATATGATACCACTACTAGAATTTCCCGGATTTGTGATGAATTTTTGTGGCAAAAAATGTTCGTCACAAATTTCCGACAATATTGCTACGAATTAGCGACAAACCACATAATCCTTTTTTTTTGCAATAAATTTAGACAACATTGTGACAAAATATGTACGTGGCAAAATGTATTTGACTATTTGGTCACAAATCTTTGCGCCGAATTCGGGCGCCATAATTTGTGAGAATTTTGTAACAAAATGGATTGGTCATAAAAGTCTTCGTTGCTAATCTGATGCAAAACGACACATCTGCCAACATCGCAAAATTGTTACATATATTCGGCAATATTGCTACGAATTAGCGACAAACCACATAATTCCTTTTGTTTTCCAATAAATTGAGACAACATTGTGACAAAATATGTACGTGGCAAAATGTATGTGACTATTCTGTCACAAATTTTTGCGCCAAATTCGGGCGCCATAATTTATGAGAATTCTGTGACAAAATGGCTTGGTAAAAAAAGTCTTCGTTGCTAATCTGACGCTAACCGACATATCTGTCCACATCGCAAAATCGTCACATATTTTCGATAAAATTGCTACAAATTTCCCGGATTTGTGTTCATCACTAATTCGCGACATCATTGCTACAAATTAATGACAAAACATAAAAAGATTATTGATTAGTGATTTCAACCCGGGGCTCATTTATTATTCGGTTGATGATTTCAAACCCAAGGTTTGTTAGTTGTTTCAAGATTTTAAATCCGATGTTCGTTATTGAGTAGTGATTTCAAATCCGGGGTTCCTTAGTTAGTCGGTTGATGATTTCAAACCCAAGGTTTGTTAGTTATTTCAAAATTTTAAACCCGAGATTCGTTATTGAGTAGTGATTTCAAACCCGGGGTTCCTTAGTTAGTCGGTTGATGATTTCAAACCCAAGGTTTGTTAGTTATTTCAAGATTTTAAACCCGAGATTCGTTATTGAGTAGTGATATCAACCTGGGGCTCATTAATTATTTGGTTGATGATTTCAAACCCGAGGTTTGTTATTTATTTAAAGATTTTAAACCCGAGGTTTGTTATTGAGTAGTGATTTCAAACCCGGGGTTCCTTAGTTAGTCGGTTGATGATTTCAAACCCAAGGTTCATTATTGAGTAGTGATTTCAAACTTGGTGTTCATTAGTTAGTCGGTTGATGATTTCAAACCCAAGCTTTGTTAGTTAGTTCAAGATTTCAAACATGAGGTTCGTTATTGAGTATTAATTTCAAACCTGGGATTCGTTCGTTAGTTTGTTGAAACCCGAGGCTTGTTATTGAGTTCGTGATGTGAAACTCGAGGTTTGTTAGTGAGTTAATGATTCGAAGCGCGATGTTCGTTAGTTAGTCATGAGTTATTGATTTGAAACTTGAGAAGTGTTAGTGAGTTAATGATTAAATTCGAGATTCGTTACCGAGTTCATGATATGAAACCCGAGGTTTGTTAGTTAGCTAGGCATAAGTCAATTATTTGAAACCCGAGGTTCGTTAGTGAGTTAACGGTTTGAAACCCGAGGTTTGTTAGTGAGTTCATGGTATGAAACTTGAGGTTTGTTAGTGAGTTCATGGTATGAAACCCGATAGCCTCTTAACGATTCGATACTCAAGGTTTGTTAGTTAGTCATGAGTTAATGATTTGAAACCTGAGTTTTGTTACTGAGTTAATGATTCGAAACCCAAGGTTCGTCAATTAATCGGTTGATGAATATTATTTAAAAATGGGACAACAAAGTCTACGCATATAACACCCGTCGTCCAATGTATACGACCTAATCCTTAATTAAAAGTCGGCATCTCTATCTAAACAAGAAAAACAGAGGAAAAGGTAGGGTTACAGCTCTCAGTAGAAGTTCGAATTGAGATTCAATGTGCTTTCTTACACTGAAATTTTTTACACTTATTGATACACCTACCCACATTAATGATGTCTGAATTTGGGGGTTCGTTTGACTTTTTTCTTTCCGTAATGGGGAAAAACGCGAAGAAGAAATCAGCCAGCAAATCTGATGCAAAATCGACGAAATTGGAGGAATTATCACCGATTGTTGCTCTTGCTGCAGTCACCGATGGTGCTTCTCATGCTTCGGTGGTGGAATTGGTCTCCGGTGAGGGTTTACAGTCCAAGCTGCCATTGAAAGTGACCAGAAACACGAATACACCGGTAAATATCCCTGTTTTGACTCCCTTGGATGAACAGGTTGAGAAAGAGAAGGCATTTTCTGCTGTTCCCTCCATTACAATGGCAGAAAAGGAGAATTCGATTTCCATATCTTCGAATTTTAAAGTGATGAATGCTTCGAAGAAGGTAACTGAGGGTAAGTTAAATTCTTTGGACATATCAATGGAAAGATTGAACAGCAATGATTCTGGATTGATGCAGCCTTTGGCAAGTACTGAGTCTTGAAATGTGGTGGCTGTTGAATGCTCTGTTGCCTCTATAGCTGCTGCAAATTCAAAGGGTAATGAGGTAACGGCTGCTATTGCTACCCCTGTTAATGGTGATTTTTCTACGGTTATTACCTTTGTGAATGTTGCTCCTATTGGAACTATTCTGGAAAATTTGCACCCTAGTTCTAGTGGAAATTTGCCTGCTGCTACATGTTCAAAGGGGTCTGGAAATGTTACTCTGCAACCTAGAGTTAGTGTTGGCGTTGCTGGGATTAATGAAGCTGTTGTTGGTTCTGGGAAGGGTGGGTCAGCTGCTAGTGTGGCTGTTAACTTGCCTGCTGCCCCTGTAGCTGCTCAAAATTATGCTGGAACCTCTTCTGCTACTGTTTTGTCACCCAGCAAGGCTGCTGATGATTGTAGTGCAGCTGCTAATGGTTCTGGTAATGTTGGGAAACCATCTGCTGTCCCATGGGTGAATTTATTTGAAAAAAACAGGGAAATGGTTATTAATTTGACAATTCATGGAAATGCACTTGACCTCTCCAAACATCAACTAATGTGATCTTTCACAACCAAAGATGATACCTCTTCATGTAAGATCACATTAATTCACAATAGGCACATTAGACATGACTTTTAGATTTTTTTTCAATTTTTTTTTCAACAAAACCAATTTTGATTAGTACGTCATGTCCATAAAAAAAACTTTAATCAACATATTTCAAATATGGTCAGTAAACCTTAATTGATACCCCCAAAGTAAACCACTAATCTTAATAGTTTGTCCTTGTTATCATAGAAATAAGGAGTATGGCAATGCAAGTGATTTCATCAACTTCATATTAATATTATTACTTTTTCCAACCCACTAGCAGATCGAAAATTTCAACACACGCATTCACACAGTGTGAACCACAAGTACACCAGATGCAATTAAGAATTGTCACATTAATTCATTTAGAACACCATCTGCTAATGGTTCAGGTAATGTTGGTAAACCATCTGCTGCCCCATGGGTGAATTTATTTGAGAAAAAAAGGGACCATTCAGGGGGTTTTAAACTGTTAGAGGATATCTCTATTGTTACTCCCCATGAAGTCAATTTTGTTGGGAAAGCTGTAGATGAATATGCTGTTTCAAAAGTCAGTTTGTTGAGAAAAATATGGGTTTTTTATGAAATTTGTTCCCAAGCACTTACATTTATGGTTGAAGTGTTCGGTAACTTTGTGATCCATAAGGTATAAGATCTCTATCTTTGGTCTGTTCTCTATAATTTGCCGGCTTTTATTAGTTAAATTCATTATCTAATAGATTATATTGATTAGTATTAATGTTTGGTACTATCATTGCCTTTCTTTCCAGTTTCGGGTTCTGATAGATCTGTTAGTCAGCTCAAATCTTTGGTTTCTTGATTTAAATTAACCTTTGGGGAGACTACCGGACGCGGGGTAAATCTTTTCAACATGTGTTGGAATCTTACAGCTCTGTCTGCTTCTTCACCTGTGAGTAATCGTTATATCTGTGTCTGTTGAGAATAATTCTTGTGTGTTGTAGTCTGAGATTTTGAAATTCACAAGCTGTGTCGTTTCATTTTTTTTAAATGGAAGAACTTGCCTGTTTTTTTTTTTTTGTGAAGCTTATTTATCTTTTCACTTGTTAAAGCATTTTACACTCTTTTTTTGTTTATGTTGTTGATGCTACTGACAGACATTCTCTAGGGATAAATGAAGTTGTGGACACAAAGGCAATGGAAAAAGCAAGGTAATTTATATCCTTCAAACTGATTTGATTTGTAAAATTGGTTTCCTATCTCTTTTCTTCAAATAGGTTTTTTTTTCCACAATCAGGGACGGCATGTATGTGGTAAGCAACTCGTGCTTAAAGTACTGTACCCTGTGATAGATATGCATTTCTTGGATTGATTTTCGTCCAAATTATGTCTTTTATGTTATAGTGCAATATCTATGAATGAAACTAATGCAATTTGAGGATATGCACAAACTTGATACTATGAAGCAAGTGGGTTCTTTTTTATCCTTTTTTTTAGAACAACAATAAATAAATTTTGATTCCTCTGTTCTTTAAGAATCTGTCCACTTGCCTCATTCAAGTAGTTGACCATGTTTTTTTTTCTTGCTTGAATTACTTGTGTTCACATTTCTCATTTGTTCTATTTTCAGTGACTTGTGGAGTTAAAAGTAGTTTAACTCTGCATAGTTGATTAAGCTGAGAAATTGTTTTACTGACACAATTAATAGATATTTTGTGTTTAGACTTTAGTTGATACATGATTTGCTGTTTTGTTTAGAACAAATGTGCCTGACTTATGCAAACCGTTTTGATCAAGTTTAAGATCTGTCTTGCATTCGATTTTGGTGCAGATGATGATCTATTTGGCTGCTATCTGTGTTCTACCAGCAACATGGACACTGATCTCATTCAGTGTGAGAGATGTTTTCTTCTTACTAAGAGTTTATGCACAGTATAAGTAATCAACAATACTTTGATAATTGTTGTGATTAATGATTATTTTTTTTCAATGAAAATGCATGTTAAACCCATACGATACTTGATGAACTAATCTTAGAAAGAAGAAGATGATAATAAGGAACCTCTTGTCCTCGTGGTACTTGTCCTTGTTGTACATTTGATATATGGAAGTAGAATATTTTAGTTGTTTGATCATTTGTCAATGGTGTATCACCATGAAGTTCTGATTTTGAATCATAGCTCAGTCACGCTGTGTTAAAACTACAGGGAAAGACTTACTGATGTCCTTTTGGCTGTGTGAGATAGCATTTGTGATTATTTCCTTAGTGTAGTAATGATGATGCCTTTGCTTATGGGTTGTTAAAAGTCATTACCATATTTACCGTGTGTATTCTGACTTTTTAATCTACTTATTGTTTTGTTGGACTCGTTAACACCCTAGCCAGGGGCGGGGCGGGGACGGGGCCGGGGCGGGGCCGGGCTCGGGTGTGGGGGCAGTAAATAATAAATATAATAATAAATAATAAAAATGTGAAATATAAATTTTGTTACAAAGTCATTGCATCTGACACAACAATTTGTTACAAATCTGTCAAGATACTTTGTCACAATTTTGTCGTAAAACAGCACCACAAAATTGTAGGGGATAAATGTCACATTTTTATTGCTAAATTTGGTAGCAAAATTGTCACATGAATTCATCACATAATAATCACTAAAATCTTGTCACAATTTTATCGTGAACATTCGTCACAAATTCATATCAAATTTGTGAGCCATGGTTATCACTATTTCATCAAAAAAATTGGTTACAAAATAGTCGTATATTTTTGTCACACATTTGTCGCTATTTTATGAAGCAACTTTGACACAACACTCCATTACAAACTTATCGGAAAATTTTGTCACACATTCGTTGCAAAATATAATTTTGTCGCAGATTCATCACCAAAATTTTTGTCACAGCTATGCCACAAAGAATGACTTTCGTCACAATTTTGTCACGAAACTTAGTGACAAGGTTAATTTCGACTCAAAAATTTGCAACGAGGTGTTCCGTGACGGAAATAGGTTTCGTCACAGATTCGTCACAAACGAGCGTTAGTGACGAATTTGTGACGAAAACCGCCGTCACAAATCCGAGAAATTCTAGTAGTGTACTAAGTATTAGATACTCAGTAGTGTATGTGTGTGAGTTCAGTTGCTAGATTCAGTAGGTTGATGTGTATAATAAACTAAATGTAGAATGAAAGTGCAGAAAGTAAGTAGGCAGATTTTATAGTGGTTCTAGGTGGTGTAATCATGTCAGTCCACTCTTCTCCTGTGATGTTGGAGGTAATTCACTAGAGATCTTTGATGTAGCTGTTAAAAAGATTCCTAAGTTGCTTGTCCTTCACCAATAACTATGGCTTCACAAACTGAACACTTGGAACAGGTAGGATTACTGCTCCAAAGTCTTCCACTGGTCCTTGAAGGGTACGATTGCCTCTTCACCAGCTCCACCACAAATAACAGTCTTTCACACAAAAGTGCTTCTCTGTCTTCAGCAGATTCTTTGTAGAATAAAGAATGAATCAAGTAAATGATTCAGTTGCAGCAGCTTGATCAGGATGAATATGATCAGCAGCTTGCAGTCTTCAAGTGTGTAAACTTGATGTAGCTTGAATACAGAATACACTTGAAGATTTTCTCTGGATCAGTAGCCTTAAGCTCAGTAAGTTCAGCAGGGTGCTTTTCTTGATAAAATGCAGCTCAGAATTATCTCTTGTATTTCCTTAATTTTCATCATCTTTTTCTGAGTTGGAAGTCTTCTATTTACAGGTAGGAGTCCTTGTGACTTGTATTTGAAATTCAAATATAGCTGTTCCTGGTTTTGTCCCATCTGACTTGCTTTCTGTCACTATTCATAGGACTGACACTGTCAGAATCCTTTTTGACAGAATACAGTCTGTCCACCCTTTGACTTAAAACCATTGGATAAAGTCCTGAATCATCCCAACGTCTTTTTAATCTCAGCCATTGATTTGTTTAATAAATCAGAGGTAGTTGGTTGTCCTTATCCATGTAATCTTCCAATGTAATCTTGAATTAATCAAGGTATATATATCAGCAGGTTCATCAGTCTGCTGAAATACCTATCAGTCTACTGAACTATAATTTGCTGTGTTTAAAACACAATGCAGCAGACTTCTTTTATCTAACTTTTATTTGTGAAGTTAGATTACACCTTTTTGCAAATAACTAAGTTCCAATCACCATCCAACTTAAGGAACTTAGACCTGGTACACAAGGTATATGTAATCAGTTTAGGTCATCACAGACTTGCCTAAATTCTGATTCCATATCCTTGACTTTAATTACTAAGTTTGACCCCTTAGCCTTCATTAACTGAGTTTGAGCCCTCAGCCTTCAGTCTTCAGCAGGTTCCTGATTAGTCTACTGACCTATCTACCCTACTGATATAGACCAGTCTGCTGATATAAATCAGCTGACCATTATAGTGCTTGTTTGATCAAACTTATTCAAAGATCAAACTCTAATAAACCTATACATTTGATCTAGACATCTTTTTGCCTTTGCACTATAACAGTTAGTCTGGAACTCATCACTAAAACTCTGAAATAAGTCCAACACTCAGCTTGCCCTGGTTAACGAGCAGGACAAGGGAAAGAATGTTGGAGAGGGATCCAGGCCTTCCAGGTCTCATCAACCACCTCCCCAAGAAGAGATCGATGCATATGAAAAAATTTACGTGAAAGAATTGTTTTCATATGGCGCTTATGCTGAAAGGATTCATCAAACTAATCTAGATATCATTCGGCAAAATCAACCACCTCTCCCCATCAGCAACTTCCTTCCACTTCCGAAATCCCCAGCGCTCAGCCCCTCGTGTGGAGAGGGAGATAAGTACTCATTCCACAACGGAGAGACCCCAACCCCACATGCCGGTTCAATCTCGTCTGGGTCCAACATCGAAGAAACGAGGTGAACCTGTAAGGAAAGAAAGGAGCGACGAGGCTCATTCGGCTCGAAGAAATATTAAGCCGAGGCTCGTAAATCATCCTCTTAAGCCCGACCGTCAAGCTGAAAGTGTATCTCGGTCAATACCCATAAGAAACTTGTTGAACCAATTCTACACGCCTTCATGAAGGTAATAACTAAAGTCCAGGTTGAGGAGCTACAGAAAGGAAAGCAGGTAAGTGAATGTAAGTAATATTTGGGGACAAACTCTCTCAGTGAGGAGATTTTGAGCTCGGCACACAAAGGAATCCACTATCCTCAGTTTCATAGTTACACAGGTCCGACTTATCCATACGACTGGCTCTTGTCTTTTCAGAACATGGCCATACTGGCCACGAGACATGAGTTTGTATGGTGCGTAACGTTTATAGGCGCGATGCAAGATCGAGCTGCGGAATGGGCTTGAAACCTATCACTAAGGTCAATAAAATCTTTGGAAGACCTCCGTACGAAGTTCATCGCTGAGTTCAAAGCTACCGGGCTGCCAAAGAAAACACAAGTTTATCTATTCAAGATTCGCCAAGGAGAAAATGAAACTCCTCTCAGTTATTATGAGCGATTCAATAGGGTATACAAAACGACAATGGGTCTGACCGTCTGAGTGATGATGTGGTTATGACCAACTTCAAAACTGGCATATCAAAGGGATACCTCAAGTCTCACTTAGCCCTTCACCCACCTGAGAAATCACGAGAAATGTTGAGTAGAGCATGAAAATATGGAGCAACTGAACCTCCACCATCCTCCTCATCTTATAATATTAAGTCTAAGGTTGAGCCCGCACCAGCTAAAGAAAATAACAATCAAACTCAGCACCAATCTCTCAAATTATGCCCGAGGTAAAGGACGAGTTAGTCCCACCTCGCCCCTTGAGGCCGGAACGGATGGGAGACGTTACACGACAAAATACTGCCGTTTTCACAGGGACACTGGTCACGACACTGATTCATGCAAACACCTCAAGAGGGAAATCGATAAGATGGTAGCTCCAGGTGTGCTAGATCATTACAAGGTAAATGGGGTCCTAGCCAATAGGGGTGGTCCCTCAGCTCAGAAAAAGAGGTGAGAAATTCATGTAATCATCGAGGAATTCCTCAATAACCATCAATTGAAATCACAAATCAACTCTCTGAACCACATTGATATAGGAAAGCTAGTTGTCCTGCACGGGCCGGAACAACACATTATAGTTCACCCGCAGTGATTTGGTCAACCCTCCAGATGTTCCCGTGATGCCCGTCGTTATCATTGTCATAATTAATGGCTTCATGATGCATAGATTTTTTATCAACACAAGAGATTGCAAAGATATCATGTATTACGACTGCTTTAAGAAATTGGGCTACCTCGACTCGCACACGACACCTCACTTCGGCATCTCAGAAGGTTTCACGAATGACAAGGTCCAAATGAAAGGAAAAAATCGATGTCGAGGTTCAGATAGGTGACCGTGAGCCCACGATTACCAAAAAGGTAACTTTCCTCGTTCTCGACCTCCATTCAGCGCGTAAGATGACTTTGGGAACTCCAACCCTTAAGTCCTTCCAAACAGTAGTTTCCATCCCCAGTTAAATTCCCCATTGGAGATAGACTGGGCGTAGCAGTGAGTCTTCCATGGGAGATGCTTGAGAAAGTCCGTAAAAGCTGGGCTAAGAACAGAAGGAGTCAGTTTGATCAGCCCACATTTTTTATAGGCCCACCACAGGTCAACGTGATAAACGAGTCGGATCTGGCTAAATATAATGTGAGACTTTGCAAGTGCGGGATGAGCCCGACTTTACAGCAGATGATGAATTGATTGAGGTAGTGATCAATAAGAAATATCCAGATCAAAAAATCAAGATCGGAGCTTATTTAGCTGAATCAGAAAGAGAAAAATTGATCGCGTTGCTTAAGTCAAACATGGACGTGTTCGCATGGGAAGTAACCGATATGAAAGGAGTTGAGCCCGAGGTGGCTTTGCATTATTTGAGCATCGACCCAACCTTCACTCCTATACAGCAAAAATCCAGACAGTTCTCCACTGAGAAACATGCCGCTATCAGAGTTGAGGTCGACAAGCTACTGCAAGCATGTATCATCAAGTAGCTAACTTATCCTACCTGGTTGGCAAATGTCGTGATGGTAAAGAAACACAATGGAAAGTGGAGGATGTGCACAGTTTTACCGATCTGAACAAGTCTTGCCCCAGAGATCCCTACGCACTTCCAAGAATTGATAGGTTGGTAGATTTGATTGCTGGTTTTGAAACACTGAGTTTTTTGGATGCTTATTCTGGGTACCATCAAGTCAAGATGGACGAATGCGACATGGAGAAAACAACCTTCCGAGCTACTGGAGATTCATATTATTACGAGATGATGTCATTCGGGCTGAAGAATGCAGGATCAACATATCAGAGAATGGTTAATCAGGTTTTCAGTTCGAAGATCGGAAGGAACATAGAGGCATACATCGATGATATGGTGGTGAAATCATCCCGCCAAGGCCACAACACCGATCTCCAAGATACCTTCGAGGATGTTAAAAAACACTTGATGAATCTCAACCCGGCCAAATGTGTGTTTGGCGTCCAGGCGGGCAAGTTTCTTGGGTTCATGGTTAGCCGAAAGGGGGATTGAAGCAGACCCAGAGAAGATCAAAGCCCTACACAACATGAGAGATCCCACCACCATTAAAGAGGTCCAGAGGCTCAATGGATGAGTTATTGCTCTGGGTAGGTTCATCTCCAAGTCGGCCGAAAAGTGCCGGCCATTCTTTAAGATTCTCAAAGGAAATAGGATTTTTGTGTGGGATGAAGCAGACCCAGAGAAGATCAAGGCCCTACACAACATGAGAGATCCCACCACCATTAAAGAGGTCCAGAGGCTCGGACGAGTTATTGCTCTTGGTAGGTTCATCTCCAAGTCAGATGAAAAGTGTCAGGCCTTTAAATCTCTAAAAGAATACATGGGGAAGATACCTCTTCTAGTGAGCCGAGTAGTAGGAGATGAACTTTTTCTATACTTGACAGCTTCAGACCTAGCTATTGCTGTTGTTCTATTCAAGGAGGCCGGCACCTTCCAAAATCCCATTTACTATGTCAGTAAAGCTCTCAGTCTGGTGGAGAGCCGCTATTTTAATAAATAAAAGTTTGTCTACTCACTTGTTATTGCAGCACGAAAATTGAGGGCATACTTTTCCTCGCACACTATTAATGTCTTGACGGATAGTGAATTACGACAAGTACTGTGTAAAACCGATCTTTCGGACCTCATACTCCACTGGGCAATCGAGTTGACCGAGTTTGTCCGATACCAGACCCAAAAAGTGATTAAGCCCCAAACTCTAGCCGATTTCATCGTCGAAACCAGCTTCACTGAAGATCAAAGCGAAATATCTGTCCCACCGAAAGAAATGGCACGAGCTGCATCGACTTCAGCTCCTCAGAAACTTGGTTACTGTTGCCAACTTTATGTAGATGGGGCAGCAAGCCCGAACGGATGTGGGGCATGAATCATACTATTTGAGCCAGGTACATAGAAGGAAATCAAACAGGCACTAAGGTTCGAATTTAGCACGTCAAACAACCAGGCCGAATATAAGGCCGTGATAGCAGGTCTGGAGATCGCCAAATCAATGAAAATTGAAAACATCAAGGTTTATAGAGACTCCCAACTGATTGTGGGCCAGATTGCAGGTATCTATCAAACTATGGACGACATTCTCAGTCGGTGACTCATTATGTCAAAATTGCCAGAAGGTTGAAAAACAGATTTCACTACTATGAGTTCATTCAAATCAGTCGGTAATTGGTATGTCAAAATTGCAAGAAGGTTGAATAATAGATTTTGCTACTAATGTTCATTCAAATCAGTCGAAAAGACAATATGCGATCTGATTATCTATCCAATCTATCTACTGAGGATAAGCTTGTGAACCCCACGGTCATCGTTGAATACCTTTTCGTCCCAACCATAGATCGTGCCGAAATGATGAGCATTGACACACCATCAACACATTGGATAGATGAGATAAAAGCTTACATCGATCCGGGTACCCTGCCCGACAATTTAGACCAAGCCTGCGCACTCAAAAGGGGGCTGCGTGGTACACATTGCAAAATGGAACACTTTACTGGCGTTCATACACCAAACCCCTCTTAAGGTGCATCCGACCTGAAGAAACGGGAAGGATACTAACTGAAGTTCACAGAAGAGTGTGCGGGGGCCATCCCGCAAGCCATTCCATAGCTCAAAAGATCATATCAGTAGGTTATTAATAGCCAACTCTGTCAGACGACGTGCAACAATATGTGACGCTCTACCCCGAATGCCAACGATTCACGGATATACTGTTGAAATAGTGTCCTAAACCCAATCGGTTTGGACTGGATCCAACCGGGTCGGATCATTTCTACTAATTCTTTATGTTTATACATATATTAAATGGTTTTTCCATTGTCATATATATGTTCTTTTAAAGAACCAATGATGAATTGTTATATGGTAACGTCCTTAGTATTAAACCGTGATAAAGAAATCATGATAGGAGATTATGGTTGATGAGATCTCTAATCACTTTAATAAGTTTGATACTTAAATGTCTCTAGGCTGATGTACTATTAAACAGGGCATTGATAGTATAAAGAGGCTAGCACGTATTAGATGTCTTCTATCTTTAAGGGCATGGATAGATCACGTCTATCGAAGTGTAGAGACACTTGGACTGTACGTGGACGTGTATTAGAGACTGCATACGTTAGACTGGCCCACTTACACTGTTAAGTGTCACACTATGTGGCGGTTGTGTAATTATCCTTAGGACCGGAGTCTTGGCATCAAGGTGTGGATTGTCATGCTTTGAAACTATTGAGGTTTCCCCTAGCCATGGGGCGATCATGTGGTAGTGATTGGGTGTGATACTGAAACATGCGGAGTATACATGGTCGTCCGGAAATCGCGTACCCTATCAATAGGGTGAATATCCGAAAGGGCCTTCTTATAAGGAACGTCTTACTCTCATGAATCTTTGCAAAGTGGAAGTAAATGGGTTACTTTGAGAGATCATGATATCCAGATTATAAGATATGGTTGTTAATGTTTGACACTCGGCGTACGACCGTATGGATATTACTACAGCGATGGGATTGTAAGTTACACGGTAACTGTTTCACATGAAAGGTAGTAGTCATTGCATTTGACTCTTCCGATGATTAAGGGTCACGGTGTGTTGCTAGACGATATCCCGTGATCGTTAGGCATGAAGGGCATTTTCGTAATTTTCACTTTGTGTCTACGGACAACATATTCGGAAGCCTATCGGGTCACACACATATGAACATCTAGCCGGATTAAAATGTGGTATTGTAGATAACCAAATAAGGAAAGAATTTATCTTGTACTATAAAGGTTATAGTGGTAAATTAATATGGTGGTATTTATTTATTATAAATAAATATAATACAAGATATTAATTATGTTGATTGATTAAATTTGTATATTGATACATATATTTCGAAATATGGATATTTATGATATACATGTATTTGGCAAATTAATTAATCATAGTATTATATTAATTAAAGAAAATCTCAATTCCCAAATTAGTTGGGATTTGGGGCGCCACTTTCATATTGTACTTGATACATTTGAATTGTGAAATTTAATTAATAAGATTACCATAATATTAATATTAGATATTAATTGATTTTGAAAAAATAGATTTATGGTAATAAGATAAATATAGTCAATATAAGATATTGACAATATCTTGGAAATATTTAATATATGATATTAAATTAAATGAGATAAATCAATCAAATATATTTTCTTTTTTTATTGGGAAAAGGTTTTCTTTTTCCTCAATCTAGTTGGAAGCTTCTCCCATTTAGATTGGGACTAGAGAGGGGCGCAAGTTACTCCTATAAATATGAGGGCTTGGCTAGCTCTTTTGAACAACATAATTCCAAGAGCTAATAGTTCTTGTGAAAAATAGAGAGCTTCCTAGAGAGAGATTTATGAGAGATGAAAAGTCAGTCTAGCAGCCGAGTTTTTCTGGTAGCAATCCATGATGGGATTCCGGCGAGGTGTTCGTGTGGATCACCGGTAGAGGCCGAACATTTGGGCGGCTTCGTGCAGAAACTACAACTGTAGACAAAGCATCAATCCAATTGGATCAACCAAGGTATTCTTTTGTCTACTTCGTTTATGCTTGTTGCTTAAACGAAGTCGATCTTGGGTAAAAGGAAATCAAAATTTCAAATTCTGCTGCGTTCCCGCATAGATTTCCTAACATATACCCCGGATACCTTCAGTCGCATATATCATAGTCATATCGGCCTGGCCCTTCAACATGTGGGGCTCAACCTGATCATTCCACTAGAAACAAGATGAGGTAACTGCAAGTATGTAATCAAGGTCGTGGACTACTTCACCAAATGGATAGAAGCCACGGCTTTAGCCAGGACTAAAGGCAAAGATGCTGTTTATCTTCTACATGATCAGGTTTTTACTCGCTTCGGAGTTCCGAGGGTAGTGGTGTCAGATCACGATCCTCAATTCAAGGAATAATTCACCAATTTCTATAATGAGCATAACGTCAAGCATTGGCAGCCCTCCGTCTCGTACCCGTAAGGAAACGGGCAAGTTGAGAGTGCAAACAAGCAAATTCTCAAAGCACTAAAGAAGAGCCTGAGTGATAAAGCCTATAGATGGGTTGACGAGCTCCCATCTGTGATGTGGGCTCTAAGGTCAACAGTTAAGACTCCCATAGGACAAATGCCATTCTCTTTAACTTACGGATTGGAGGCAATGGCTGTAATCGAAATGGAACTTCCAATTAAGCCTTCGAGTATCACACTACGATCAGGTCGTCAACCAAGTGTACGGACAGATCGATCTTGACTTAGCAGAAGAAAGATGACTTAAGGCTTACCAAAGACTTCTGAATTACAAGCAGCTCACAAAGTTGCAGCACAATAAGAGGATACGAGATCACTCATTTTCCGTGGAAGATTTTGTCCTTCGAAAAACAGAAGCCGCAAAGGCACCGAGCTGAAAAGGGAAAACACTCTCCAAACTAATAAGGCCCTTATGGTACCTAGAGAAGTCAAAAAAAGGAACTTACATTCTGTAAGGTGAGAACATGCTCGAGTTCAACCGCCCCTGACACGTAGACAACTTAAAACGGAACTATATGTAAGAATCGGCATGGGTTAGGGAATTCACTCTCTCGTGTTTAACGTGAGTGATTTAGCTTTCTTTATATTCCTAAGGGTAGTCATTCTCTCGTATTTTAACATGAATGAATAAACTTTTGTAATCAACCCACACCAAGTTGTGGGATGAAATCAGTGAAAGTCCGATTTTACATTTTATTGTTGCTTACTCTTGCCTACGTATCCAAACAAGCATTGACAAAGAAGCAGTCGAGTTCATTTCAACAAGATTGCAAATCGCAGTCCGCAAACCTTGCCAAAAAACAAGGGGGACACATGCTCAGTAAAATACCGGAAAAGTACCTGCAAACAGATAATTTGAAATCTAGGAAATTTCAAGCAAAACATGAGGTAGCAAAAGCGGCCCATGAACAGCGATCTCAAGCATCATTAAAGAGGGTCGAGACAAAAAACGGGGTCAAGACCAACAAAAGTTTTAAGGCCGAAACACGGCCAAGTTACCAAAAAGTGCAGAATCGAAATGCCGAAAGTAAAAGGGCAATTGTTACATACCAAAGTAACAAAGTTTACTATTTGATAAGTCAGCAGTCAAATTAAGCTTGAGGAGGAGGCAGATTGGGATTGGTCACATCGACCTCAGGATCCCACGAGCCCAACAATTCAGCAACATCAGCTTCATGGACAGTCTGCTCGGTATCAACGTTCAGAAAAGGAGACAAGGACTCTTCCTCAGGGATCACTTGATGCTCTGGCGTGGCATCACCATCGTCTTCAGCTTTGTCAATCAAATCCCTCAAGTTACCGGGCTGAACCACAGGAGGTTCCCAAGGTGCTTCCCCACCAGGAAATTAACCCTCAATCTCATAATCAGAGAAAGGGACGGAGTCATGAAAGCTCATTAGGCTGGGGTTATACAACCTCCCTCCGGCCCAGCCTGCTACCTGTTGAAGACTGGGGGCCTGATTGCCCAAATCACGACCCATGCACCTCGTGATGTGGAACATCCCTTGTGTTGGTCCCTAGGAAAACGCTATGCACAAGTTTGGAGGAGGTGAATAAACTTGTGACTCAAAACTAAGATTAAAAAGTTAAGCCAGATTATGTCCCTTCTAAAACTTCAAGGAGTTAAAGCTAACAGAGATGTGTATTAGTCAAACTGACTTTTTACTCAAACTGAGTTAACTGGCAGTAGAATATACTTTAGAGCCTTTTTATTAAATCTTCAGTTATCAAATTGATTTGAAAAATGTTGTGCTGACTCAGTGACTGGTGTTAGCTGAGTTTGTGTTCTGATGGATTATGCAATAATAAATTAGCTAAGAAATCACAATAATAAATGTTGTAAGTAAAATGCATAAAGTAAATAACACAAAACGTATAGAGGTTCCAGCTGGTATAATCCTGTCATTCCTCTCTTCCCCTTTGATGTAGGAGGAAAATTTTCACTAGAAGTTCTTGAGGTGGACCGGTTACAAAGTACTAAATAATAGTCCTTGGCTAATTCATATAGCTTCACTATCTACACAATCAAAGAACAGGTTGGATTGTTGTTCCCCAACTGCTTCATTGGTCCTTAGAGGGTTGAATTGCCTCTTATCCAGCTCATCACACAAACACGGTATTCATGACTGCTCCTCAACTATCCTTCACACCTTCTTGGTGTTTTACGGTCTAACATTTTATAAAATCAAAGTTGAGACTTGAATCAAGTGAATGATTCAACTTGTGTGAGCTTCTTCGTCTTGTTGTATATGATCTTGCACAATGAGCTCTGCTTTCTTCATGTGTTGTAACTGTGTGATTTTCTTGAACGTTGTAGAACACTTAGAAGAAATTTTGATCTTGATCTAGCAATAAAGATTATAGCAAGACTTCTTTAATTCACTTTCACCCTTACTTGAATATTTCTTAATGATTTTTATTCTTAGAACTCCTCTATTCAATTTGAAGTGAATGTGATCTATTTATAGGGGGTTTTCCAACGTTTGAATTTGAATTCTTATAACCGTTGGTGTGGTCCTGCTAGTATACGTTAAATGTCTATAACCTTTCTAACGTTCCGATTTTTCTCCAGTTATGGAATAACATCAGCTTGAGACTGAGTATTGGGGTATATTAGTTTTCAGCTGGTATAACTGAGTTTTTCAGTTCTTAGAGCCTTAACTGAGTTTTTACTCTTCTTCAAAACTTAGTACTCTGTATTAATCTGATCTTCATTGACTTGATCAGAGTACACCATATAAATCCATATCTTCTAAGATATCATTGTCCCTATGTATCTTAGGTCTTCAAACAAGATCTATAAAGTCAGTTCAGCCCATCACAAACTTACATGAAGTCCAACTTTACAGTCTTGGCTTTAATCTTCATAAACTGAGTTTGAACCCTCAGTTCATCTATCTTCAATAACTGATTCTGTGACCCTCAGTTCTTCAGTTTAGACAAGTCAGTTGAGTTTGTTCCCTCACCGAACTTACCTTCTTCAGCTTTAGATAACGACTAGTTGTATTTGTAATCTCAGTGGGTTTTCCAAAGTCAATTTCTCAATTTTGAATCTATTCTATTACAGTTCTTGTGTAATTGAACCTATACAATAATCAGACTCTAATAAATCCTATACATTCAGTTCTAGACATCTTTTTGATTTGCACTATAACAGCTAGTTATGGAACTTCATCAATAGGGTTTAAATGAATAGCTAAATAAGTGATGAATCATCATCAAAACAACAAATTTATTTCCAGCACCCTGGTCAAAGCCCACAAGCTGAGAAGCATCTAAGGCAACCCGGTTCTCCGTAGATGCTCTAAATTCCTCAACAGCTTGCCTCCGAGCTTCCTCAATTCAGGCTTAGAACTCAACCTCAACTTTCCTGATCTACTCAACAAGTTCATCATTCATGCCGCGCTCATGTTCCAACCTCTGCTCAGAGAGGGCAAATGATTCAAAAGCGGAATCTCTTTGTCTCTAGGTCAACTCTAGATCCGAAGCCCTTGCCTCGGCCTCGGTGGTCATTTCACTCAGCTTGTTCTTCAGTTCAACCTTATCGAGGTTTGTCCCAACCAGCTCGGCATCCAACTTGCTCTCAACATCGATAGCCCGAGCCTTCTCCTCATCTAGAGCCTTCTGCAGCTCGTCGGTTTTTTTGGCCTTCTCCCCCATACGCTCACAAGTCTTCTTCAGTTTCTTTAGATCAAACAACATTTTCCCACCACGGTCACCATCTAAAAAAAGAGAATAAGAGAAAAAAGAGGAAGAAAAAAGCCAAGTTAGATCTGGTGGAAAAAATTAGTGAAACAGAAAGGAAAAATATTGTCAATAAGAAGTTACAATGCTGCCCAGAATGCCCATCAGTCCGTATAGATCATCCACATTAGACAGAAAGTCGGTCATATGATCTTCAGCTACGATCCGGTTGGCCAGCCCGACGCCGAAGTTGTAAGATGGGCCATCAAAGTTAGTCGGATCCATGTTCCTCAATGGAGGAACACCCTCGTTGAGCGCTCTCGCCTGGTCCCTTCCTTCAGACCGATTCTCGGGCAGACAGAACCCATCTCTCAACCAAATTGGACCGTAACTAGGGGTAGAAAAGGAGTGCGAGATCCAGCAGGGGTGTTAGTGGGTCGAGAGCCCGCAAAGCCTTGTCCTTCCTTAAAACCATAATTAACAACTAATTGACTGGTGCCTTGCTGCAATGTCCCCATGAAAGCCTTATCAACAGGACCCTCGGGCTCCGAGGTAACTCCAGCCGGCCCAGCACACGGGCCCTCTCCATATCTACACACTTTTTCAATGGTGCTTGATCACTCTCTTCGTCAGAAGCCTCCAAATATATAGATGCATCTGGCTCGGTTCACTTATTCGGATGCCCACATCCTGTCTCCTTCTCGGAGCAGTCTCTCTCATCACAACAGGGGCTTGAGGCAGGATAGGAATGTTCAAGTCTTGGACCATAGCAAGTGGTGGAGCCGTAGCATTAGGCCTAGTGGCCACCATCGAGGGAATGTGCTGGGCATCTCTGACCAGTAAGATCCTGCTCTCTGGCGAGTCACTGCTCGCATTGTTGCCTTCTCTTTGCAGCCCGTAATGCAGTTGGATCCATGTTTACTACACAAAAGGAAATGGGTTAGTCGGTGATATTTGAACAAGATAAACAAAGGAAACAACAAGGTAAATCTAGCTAAAGACAAACATCAGAGCAAGCTATTAAGCAGATATATGCAAGTGAGACAAAAGTTACCAGGGTCCGGCACATGATCACGACGATACCCACCACAAACAGGACAATCAAGGGGAAACTCCCCCTCATGATAGGCTGTAAGCCAATATGGATCGGAAAGACTTGGGACAATCTCTACTAAAGGTTGTAAGTGGGCCAACCAAAGCCGGCTATCGCGGCCAAAGTATCAGGGTCTTGAGCTTAAATCTCTCCAGTTAAAAGTCCAGGCTTGGGAATGGTTGACGGGATCCCAACCCAGCAGTCTCTCTACCTCGACAGTAAAATGGAGATCTCTATCCGGAAAATCAGAAACCTTCTTCAATTGCAGCAACTCAGATAACTTGGCCGATCTCGAGACACGCCTCATAAACGGCCAACAACTCGAGACTCGATTAATAGACATTGGTGACTCCACTGGTTCACCTTCGATGACGGTTTGTAGAATAAATTCTACTTGTTTTTAAAAGACGAGCCCCTCACTTGGACCTGCCCGGTTTCCTCCTGAACAGACACTGTGTAGTAATGGCCGAAGACCGTCAAGCTCGGCTCGAACCCCAGAACTCGGTTAGGGGCAATGAAAGCAGATATCATCCTAACAGTCCCAAAGGTCAGATCGGCTGGCATACACTCCACGGCTTCCATGAACTCGACGAAGAACGGGTCAAAATGAGGTCGGAGTCCGCTTATCATAGAGTCAAAGTGGACCATCATCAAGTCGTGCTCATCCCGATAGTCCACATGGCTAATTTCATCCCCCAAGAAGTAAAACCGGTAATCCTCTCCCAGACTAAATGGTTCCAAGAAGACCTCAACCACCGGGAAAGGTTCCTCATTCCTCATCGCCCACCAAGTAACAGCACTTCTGTCGAAGTCGCGCGGCTGGGCATCTTCCCAGCTCACCGAGAAAACTACCGCACCTTCAGCCTACGGAACAACCAGAGCTTGTTCTATATGGTCAACCCATTCAACCTCAGCGTCTGGCTCAACTTGATCGGGATGAGCCACAGATCCACTAGAGCTCGCTTCGTTATCTCTGTTATCAGACATTTCATGCACAAGAGAGCGAAGTGGAAGGTAAGTCACTCAAACTCTAAGGTCAAGCCGGGATAGACAGCCCATGTCATCCCGACACCTCGCTCCCATCCCCGGACGAATGAAAACCCTAACCCTAGTCCTAACGAAAAAGATTCAACAGGACACCGGGAGAAAGGTTATAAAACCCAGTTCACACAAACTCAAGGCCAAAAGGATTCAAATCAGGCAAGCAAAATCCCTCAACCAACGCACAAAATCGGACACAAAAAAGAATGGAGAAGTTAAAATGAAAGCAAACAACAAGGACGCCGATTCAAACGGCCTGTATCTAAACAAGACAAGGATATGCAAACGTTTAACCGCCAATCGTTACGATATTCAAGTGTTCTTCAACAATACATAGGAATCCAGCCTAAATAGGCTCTAAGGAAGAAAGCAACGTGCTAATAAAGCTGAATAACAACTTTTTTAAAGAGCTTACCTAAGAAATCAAAGATGGAAACAAGAAGAAACCTAGAGATTGGACGGAAAGGTCGGTCGGAAACTGGAAGCACCCGCCAGAAACTGCAAATAAAGTAGCCAGAGTTTCTTTTTCTATGGAAATAATGGAAAATGGAAAGTGTGAAAGTCAGAGAGTCCCTCTCCTTTTATAGAGGGCTCGTAACATTTGGACGACGCGTTAAAATGGTTGAAAGGACAGTTGAGTGATTCGAAATTCAAATTTTGAAAAGTTGCAATGATGGCGCCGTTACGGAGCCCAAGGCAATAATGGTGACAGTTTATGAAACCCTACGTTATGTGAGCAACGTGGGCTGATATTGGGCAGTTATTTCAGACATGTGACGTGTTGAGCCGAGATCAGAGTCATCCCGCAGAACAGAAGCCCGACCATTTCTCCAAACGTTTTATCAGACAGCACGCCTCGATATAGATCGAGAAGAATGACATCTCGCCCCATAACTAAATTAAAATTTTCCTTTCGCGTTTAGCATGGCAACGTAAGCCCGGATGCTTCAGCGTGATCCCAGACGGTCTTTCGCGTCTTAGCATGACTAACCGGCATGGCCCGCTTCAGCCCGGCAATCCCGCAACCAGTCGCGTTCTCACCATAAAAGCTGCAAAGACCGATCGCTAAAATGCACGGCACAAAACTAAGCTCGGGAGCCCCAACGCCAATCAGACAGGTCGCGGTTTAGCAGTTCAAACGGTGATCAGTGTGTCAACTTGCCTACAACTTTACTCCATGATTTCCCTCCTAGCAGTAGAAAGCTCAAGGAGTAGGGGGGTCATTGATTTGACGGACCCGTAAAAGAGCCCAAAGGTCCACATCGAGCCTCCAAGTAGGTCCAACTATCGGATCGCTGTCAAGTAAGACTAGCCGGGCCGGGAACGTCCCAGCCCGCTAAACACCATCGTCCAAGACTTTGTCTTAACAGCAAAGCTTGGGATAAAAAGCCTTCATACGCCACATACCAGGCGAGACGAAGCACCGAGGGCCACTCCGCCTGCCCCTCATCTTGAAGCTTCCTAACTTAGGCAGCCAGGTCAAGCATACAAGTATGGATTCCATCAGAGTCGAGATGAACATCATCCCGCATCGCATGATCCCGACCCACATTATAATATTATGCTTGTATTTATTTATTGAGAATGCATATTTTAATTGCCACATAAGCACCGACCATGTAAGCCCCATAAATAGCGACACATTCTACCCTAAAAATGAGGCATAATAGAAAATACAGGTGAAACCCTGTTTCTTTTTCTCTTGCTTATGTGTTCTTGAGTTTTCTTCATATATTCATATTGTTCTTGAGCTAAAACACATCTAACCGCCACTCTCAATCCAGATATCCACCAAAATCACCCGCTATTCTTGTTTGTGATGTTACCGAAATCATCAAAGCTGAAGTGACGGGTAGAAAGATCAGAACCACATAGTTTAAATACAGAATAAAATGATATGGTTCTTATTGAATCACATGGTGTCTTCAGACGTGGGAAGACACAAGTATTTCCCCTTATCCACACCCTTATCATTTTACTACATGTCCTACTTGATTTCTTCAGCCTACCCGAGCCAACCCAACCACCCAAAAAAATATTTTAGAAAAATTAGAAATAAATTATTAAAAATAAATAAATAAACAAACCTCCCCTTGGTTGCTTTTTTATTTTATATATCCATTATTATGCCTACAATAACCACTCCTTCACGAAAAAAGTATGGCTACCTTTTTTGCTTTATTTCATTAATGCATATCTTTCATCGCCACCATTCATTTCTCTCCGTCCATGCCTTGTAGGCTCATTTGTCCTATTATTTTTTCCTTAAGGTTTATTGTTTTCTTTAAACCAATTGATTAACTAACCCCAAGTTGCTGATTATCTTATGTATAAAATGCTACGGCTTTTGCATTATCCAACCAAGTAATAATAGCATTGCTTTCTAATTCTAGATTCTTCTTCCATGGAAAGTCACCGGAATCTGACGACGAATACTATCGGATTCTGCCTACTTCCCTCAGAACTTATACACTACATAATCATTCAGCTAGCTTTACCGGATATTCTCCGGCTAAAGTCTGTTAACAAATCCATTTCGTCAATCATCTCCGATCAAGACTTTATCCGTGAGTATAATTTCCGATCAAGCCCTTCCACTTGGCTATTTTTGTATAAAAAAAGATGGCGTCGGGATGCTCTGCTTCACGGTTTCACCGATTATTCGGATCAATGGTTCAATATTTTAATTTCCGATATGTTGAAGTCGGTTGTTCCGCCGGGGGGAGATCTCTATCTATTGGCGGCTGCCGGCAATATCTTTCTGTTTGCCTTAAATAACAGCCGGGAAGTAATTTCCGTTAATCCTATGACTAGGATGGTTAAAAGAATCCCTCCAAGTCCACTAGGTCCACGTGGCACGTCCTCGTGGCGACGTTCGGGTATGAAATTACTTACTTGCCCTTTTCACACGGATAATTTCCGCTTTTTATTTGCAGAAATGAGTTCAAATAATCCTGTCATATTAGAGTATGATTCTAGAAATGACCAATGGCAATCAACTTTTACCCAAGAAGAAAATGCAAATTGTGTAAAAATTAATGACCAGGCTATTTTCATAAGTGCATATAATGGAAGAAATGGAAGCATTATTATTGCTAAAGAACCAAATGGTATCACACCTCCCACCACTCTAAGACCAAGATTTATCGCGGGATTCAACCAAAACATCGCGTTTAGTTGGGGAAACACGATTGATCAGATGCACGTATACGGAGACGGACACGTTATAATAGTCAAATCCAACGGCATCGGAGATGAATGCAAGAGAGTTAGAATGTTGAATGGAGTAGAACTATGGGGCTTAAGCTCAAATGGAAGGCATTGGGAATTTATTTCAAGTGTTCCATGTGAGATTGTAGACAAATTTAAGAAGCCTTATGGGGCTATGATGGGGTGTTTGGAGCAAAGAGGTGGGATTGTAAGAGCAATCTTGATGTCCAACTTAGAAGATGCTTGGGATATGACTTGGATCTCTTGTCAACTTATAACAAAGACTTGGACTTGGCATCCAATCATTGATTGTAAAATGAAGGGTGCAAATATGGCTGGAATTGCTTTCTCTTCTTCCCTTGTACTCAATTAATTGTTTTTCTTTTTCTTTTTTCCTTATCCAATAACTTTATGTTGTGAGAAAAATTATGGTGCATCGATGATTTGACGGGTTATACCAAGTGGATGGATGAGAAGCATCCATTCTCACACAGTAGATGTGTGTAGGTGTGAGGTAGATGTATCACATACATCCACTTGGTATAACTCCCCAATAACTGTTGCGCAATAACTCTTCTCTTATCTTGCTATTGTTGTATAGAAATGACATGTTTATTTGCATTTTCTAAAACCATTCCATTTACAAGTGATTATCCATTTATAAGTATTGTCTATATGTTACTAAAAGAGTTGTAAAGTTGTACTACCTCTATCCCATAAAAAGTGTCAACTTTTTGTGGTGCACACATATTAAGAAATCAATTAATGTGTTGTATTTTAAGTATCAATTGACATATATATCCTTATCACATAATAAATGAAAGAGTTTGTGAAATATTTTCCGTGCCTTTCATTCTTCTGTATCGTTACATATATATTGTTTACATAATCACAATGCTAGCTAATCTCTAGGCTACAATCGAGGAGGACTAACTATAATCGGGGAAGACTAGCTATAACTAAGGAGGACCGAATATCCTAATTAATTACAAAGTAATTACCATATATTCACTATTGCACCCCCGCAGTCGAAACGGGAGAACCGCGGACGTTAAGACTGTTTCGGAAGTCTTCAAAAAGCACGAGTGGGAGACCTTTGGTGAAGATGTCGGCGACTTGATAGCGAGATGGGACATGATGAACACGGACCTCTCCCCGGGCAACCTTTTCTCGAACAAAATGTATATCCATTTCGATGTGTTTGGTTCGTTGATGTTGAATAGGATTGACCGAAAGATAAATAGCACTGACATTGTCGCAATAGACTAGTGTCGCTTTTCGAACCGGACAATGTAGTTCCAAAAGTAAATTACGAAGCCAACATGATTCGGAGACCACATTGGCGACCCCCCTGTATTTGGCCTCGGCACTCGACCGAGAGAGAGTGAGCTGTCTTTTGGAGGACCAGGAGAGCAGATTGTCACCCAAAAAGACACAATAGCCGGAGGTGGAGCGACGTGTATCAGGACACCCACCCCAATCTGCATCAGTGTAAGCAACAAGATCGGTGACGGAGGATGGATATATATGTAACCCGAGATGTAGAGTACCTTGAATATAACGAATAATACGCTTTAGTGCCTTCATATGATCTACCCGGGGATCATGCATGTGGAGGCACACTTGTTGAACCGCATAAGAAATATCTGGTCGTGTAAAAGTAAGGTACTGCAGAGCACCAGCCAGGCTACGATAGTGGGTGGGATCATCATAAGGTGCACTAGCCGTTTCACTAAGTTTAGATTTAGTGTCAACCGGAGTGAGAGATGGCTTACATGAGGTCATACCTGCACGCTCGATGATCTCAGTAGCATACTTACGTTGAGACAAGAATAACCCATCGGAATGGCGAGTGACGCGGATGCCTAAAAAATAATTCAGGGGTCCCAAATCCTTCATAGCAAACTCAGAGCTAAGGTGAGCCATGATCATAGTGCGGAGAGCATCGGAAGACGCGGTCAGGATGATATCATCAACATATAGTAACAAATAAGCCATGTCATTGCCATGCCGATAAATGAACAGGGATGTGTCAGACTTACTGTTGGTGAAACCAAGGAGCGTCACAAAATCAGCAAAACGCTTATACCAAGCTCGGGGGGCTTGCTTCAGGCCAAATAACGAATTACACAATAAGCAGACATAATCAGAATGCTCAGAATCACGAAACCCCATCGGCTGATGCATATATACAACTTTATTAAGTTCACCGTGCAAGAAGGCATTCTTGACGTCCAATTGATGTATCGGCATGATGGGCGCTGGGCTGGGGATTCGGTAGAGGAGGCGGGGAAGGCTGTTGGGCCTGTTCTGGCGGCGGTATAGGCTGGGCCGAAGGAGTTGTGGGCTGGAGCAGGTGATGGACAACAGCTGGGTTTAGCCCATGATCAAGAAAATCATAAGATGAAGGAGTCGGGGTATGTAGAGTAGAAAACGGAAAAGTCGACTCATCAAACTGGACATGCCTACACGTAATGATTTTCTGACTCGATAAATCAAGACACTTGTATCCGCGGTGATTCGAGGGGTATCCCAAAAAAACACAAAGAGTAGAACGGGGCTGAAGTTTATGAATCGTGGTAGACGGGAACAACGGATAACATAAACACCCAAAGACGCGAAGATGGGAATACGAGGCATCTTTTTGGTACAGAATTTTCTACGGAGACTCATTGTTTAAGAGGGGACTAGGAAGGATATTGTGTAAGTAAGTTGCCATTTGGAGAGCATGAGGCCAAAGGGAACTAGGCATCGATGCGTGTAAAAGTAATGTTCGCATGATATTATTAATGGACCTAATTTTTCTCTCGGCTTTGCCATTTTGAGATGACGTATGAGGACACAAAAAGCGAAACGAAATTCCTTGAGAAGCACATAAATCCCAAAACCGATTATTATTGAATTCACCCCCATTGTCACACTGTACGGCTTTAATTTTTCGTTCGAACTAAGTACGCACATGGTTATTAAGCATGGTAAAAAGAGGTAAAACTTGAGATTTTTTGGCTATAGGAAATGTCCACAAGAATTTAGAATAGTCATCCAAAAACAACATGTAATATCGATCACCGGAAGAACTTAACACAGGAGATGTCCATAAGTCACTATGAATAATATCAAAGGGAAAAAAGGTTTTAGTTACAGAAGCAACAAACAGCAATTTAATATGCTTTCCTAGTACACAAGATTGACAACGAGTAGTTCGTGAAATAGGAGTACAATCAAGCATTTTATTTCGACAAATAGAATTAAAAATGTGGGCTCCCGGGTGGCCTAGGCGATCATGCCAAAGAGTTGACGTGACGAAAGCCGAAGGTGGAGAGTGGTTATTTGGTTTGGTGGTGATGGGATAGAGATTTCCCTAACTATCACATCTCATCATACGCCTCCCCGTCTGGATATCATGCACAGAAAAGCCAAATGGGTCAAATAACACATACACATTATTATCCGTAGTAAATTTCCGAACCAACACTAAGTTTTTGATGATATGGGGCGCATGAAGAACATTATTTAAGGATAATGGTGGGTTCGGGGGGGTAGGGTGGTATGACCGTGACCAATAATTGGAATCGACTGACCGCTACCGACTGTAATTCTATTATTTTTGCTCGAATTAAAATAGGACGTGAGATTACCTTTTCCCGATGTAATGTGAGACGTGGCCCCGGTGTCCATGTACCAATTCGGGTCCGGTGGTGAGAGTGACATTGTATGCATCGCCGCTTCTATATCGGTGGGCATCCACTGATTATTGGCTACAAAAGCCTGTTGCTGCTGCTGCATATTTGGCCTTGGGCCCAGAACACTTTGCTGAGAAGGCCCATTTTGCCGGACCCATTGTGGAGAATAATGTTGGGTCGGGTATGGGCAAGGTGGAATTGCCCAAGGCTGCTGCTGAGTCTGCATCATCAACCACCAATTTGGTGGCATCCATGGCTGACCAGTAGGAGGTCGCTGCTGTCCAAAGGATCGGTGTTGACCGCCCTGCTGCTGTTGACCACCCCCACGGTGCCCTCATTTCCCGCCACCACCATGGCCTACAGAGTTTTGACCACGTCCGCCTCCACCCCCTGAATTCTGGCCGCGATTTTTGCTGCCATTGCTACGGATTTTACCTTTGATTAGAGGTGGTGTTTGGCGGTGCTGTGTTGGAGGAGCCACCATCGGTGGCTGAGAGTGCTGCGGAGGAGGAATCAAGCTTTGCCCGTTCCATTATAGTGGTCTCCTCTAAGGCTAACTTCGACCGGGCGGCGGCGAAGGACGGCAAAGTCTTCTTGTTCTATAGAACAGTCATGAAATTGGAGTACTGTTCGGATAAACCTTGGAGCATTTTCAGCACCAAAGCGTGGTCATCAACAGGAGCCCCAACATTTTTCAACTGATCCGCCAATGCCTTTAGACGATTACAGTAAGCATTCGTCGTTGAGAAATCAGTGAGCATAGTATTAGTGAACTCTTTGTTTAAATACAAAGCTCTGGAGTTCATGTTATCATTAAACAAATCAGCTACTCGTGTCCACGCCTGTGCCGCCGAATCATCCTCAATCAGGATGGATGTGAGGATATCACCGGAGACTGTGGCATAAATCCATTGAAGAACAACTGCATCAAGTCGTTTCCAGAGGGTAGGATTTTCAGATTTTGCTTTGTCGGACGCCGCCTTTTCCGTAGCGTCGGTGGGAGGAATTATGTGATCCAAGACATCATGAACACGCGCCTGGACTTTAAAGAGCGCAGCCCAAGAGGTGTATTCGCTTGAAACCAAATCCAAAGTGATGGGGATGAGGGTTTTCACGTTAGTAATTGACAAAGCGGGATGAAACTTGGATGAGTCACCCATGGCGGAAAACAAAAGAGGGAAGAAGATGAAGGTGGAGGATGGTAGAATTTGCGGAAGAAGTTTAGGAAATAAACCTAATCTGATACCATGAAAGAGTTTGTGAAATATTTTCCGTGCCTTTCATTCTTCTGTAACGTTACATATATATTGTTTACATAATCACAATGCTAGCTAATCTCTAGGCTACAATCGAGGAGGACTAACTATAATCGGGGAAGACTAGCTATAACTAAGGAGGACCGAATATCCTAATTAATTACAAAGTAATTACCATATATTCACTATTAATAAATACTCTTTTAGAATATGAAATGAATATATAGACATTAAATGTTAGCTTAGAGGTATGTTTAGAAAAAAATGCATTAAATGATATGTTGGTTTTCTAAATTGATACTACCTCCGTCCCATAAAAAGTGTCCACATTTGAAAAATCTTTTATCCCATAAAAAGTGTCTTTTTAGAAAACCAATATATCATTTAATGCTATTTTTCCAAACATACCCCTAACCTAACATTTATTATTGTATGCTTACTTCATATTCCAAAGCAAGCATTAATTATAAGATATAGGTATATATGTCTATTACTACTAAAACACAACACATTAATTGAGTTTCTTAATCTGCGTAAATAGTAAAATGTTGACACTTTTTATAGGACGGAGATAGTACTTTTTATGGGACAACTCATTTAAAAAAGGTGGACACTTTTTTATTGGATGGATGTAGTATAACAATATTTGTCATAGATCATTAAAGGATTTAGTATCTCTTTGCACTTGATTCTCTCTCTCTCTCTCCCTCCTTTTTTTTAACTTTTAATTTGGATTGAGTACAAAACTTTTCTAAATTAATTGCTTCAAAAAGAAAAAGACAAACAACACTATGCTGAGGCAATATTGTTGGTTTGATTTCTTTCTAAACATTTGACAAATTTCCTATGAAATTCATAAAAAAACAGGTTGGATACATAACTCGCTAAAGGGGAAGATGAAGACATTCAAAAGAGAATTATACAACCTCAATGCAACATCTCGTACAATACTACAAGGTAATTATCCACTAATTTTAAAGTGGCCATAATTATTTCAAGAATTATGTCATTGACATCTCAACAATTATGTCATGCCATTAACGCCCTGAAAATTATGTCGTTTTCAATTATTACGAAAAATTACAAGTTAAATATTCCCGCATTAATTATAACCATTCCAAAATTTGGTTACCTAAAATCATGTAATTAATGGTTCATACTTATTACAAAATTTGACTTTGTCAAATTTGATTTTCCTGTTAAATAAACTATCTCTCTAATCACATTAATTGTAATTATTACGAAAATTTCAATCGAATATTCCTGCTTTAATTGTAATTTTATTTCTATAATTAAATTATGATTTCTATGATTAACTTATTTAAGAAAATATGCCATTAACATCCCAAAAATTTAAGGTAGTTTCAATTATTCGAAATTTATAATGATTCCTATTAATAAATCAAATTGAAAATTGTGTCAACACTATGCCCATAATTAAGTTATTTTGAAAATTATGCCATTAACATCCTAACAATTGTGTTGCCATTTATATCCCAAATTATTATGTCAATTTCAATTATTACCAAAATTTCAACCAAATATTTCTGCGTTAATTATAATTATTCCTAAAATTAACTTATTTCAAAAACTATGCCATTAGCATCCCAACAATTATGGTACTTTCAATTATTTGAAAATTATAATGATTCTTATAAATAAATAAAATAAAATAATATGTCAAGTCAAACATTCATGCACTAATTATAAATATGTAATTTTCAATTATTACGTAACTTTCAACCCAAATATTCATACCTTAATTATAAGGATTCCGATAATTAACTTATATTCCTGCATTATTTATAACACTACTTACACTTCACAATAATTACAAAATTTGACTTTTTGAAATTTGATTTTCCTAATAAATAAACTCTCTCAAATCACACTAATTATGGTTCACACTTAGTGTGATTAAATTTTGAAAAATATCAAAACTCAAATATGTCATTTAATGCGAAATATTTATGCATTAAATTGTAATTTAAAAAATAATAAATTCAATTTTACAAATTAATGCAAATTATTCTAATATTTAATTAAATTTTGAAGAAATATATAAACTCAAATATTCCATTTAATGTGAAGAGTGCAGACATTAAATACATCCCTATAAATTAATGATAAATATTGTCACATTAAATACATCTCTATAAATTGTTCATACCAATTAATTACAAATATTCTTGAATTTATGTCATTTAATGCGAAATATCACTTTAAGTTATAATATTTAAAAAATGATAAATTCAATTTTACCAATCAATACAAACTATTCTAACATTAAATTACATTTTGAAAAATATGTAAACCTAAATATGTTATTTAAATTTTACTAATTGTTGAAAAATATTCTAACATTAAATTACATTTTGAAGAAATATGTAAACTCAATTAAATCACATTAAATACATCCCTATAAATTAGTCATCCTAATTAATATCAAATATTCTTAAATTTATGACACATAATGCGAAATATCACATTAAGTTATAATATTTAAAAAATGATAAACTAAATTTTACCAATCAATGCAAAATATTATAGCATTAAATTACATTTTGATAAATATATAAACTCAAATATGTCGTTCAATGCAAAATATTCAGACATTAAATACATCCTTTATAAATTAGCAACCTCAATTAATGTCAAATATTCTTACATTAAATTACGTTTTTTAATATAGAGTAGGTAGGGTGTGGTATGGTAGGTTGAGGTAAGGTAGGGTAGAGTGGGTGATGGTGCAGTATAGTAGTTGGTGGGGTAAGATAGGTAGGAAGATTATTGTAGTGAGATATGGTAGGGTAGGATAGGGTGGGGTGGGGTGGTGGGTAGAGTAATGTAGTGTGAGAGGTGATTGTGAGTGATTTAGGGTAGGGTCGGGTGAAGTGGTGGGTAAGGTGGAGGGTGGGGTAGGGTACGGTGAGGGTGGTTGGTATAATATGGTAAGGTAGGTTGGTGTGGTAGGTAGGGTAGTGTAGAGTGGAATGGTGGGTAGGGTAGGGTATGGTAGGGGTGGGTAAGGTAGGAGTGGGTCGGGTAGGGTAGGGTAGGACAGGATGGTATGTAAGGTAGGGTAGGGTTGGATGGTGGGTAGTGTCGGGTGGGGTGGTGAGTAAGGTACGGTAGGATGTGGTAGGGTAGGGTAAGGTGAGATGGTGGGTAGGATGGGGTCGTGTTGTAAGTAATGTGGGGTGGTGTGATGGGTAAGGTAGGGGTGGGTGATGGTGGGGTAGAGTAGGTAATGGGTAAGGTAGATGGGATTTCTACGGTAAGATATGGTGAGATAGGGTAGGGTAGGATTGGGACAATCACCTTTAATATAGACTTTCATTTTCATTGGTGAAGAGAAGTGGGGTATGGTGTGGGGGATAAAGAGGTTTATGATTTTTTTAATAAGAAAAAATCGAGGGGGTTTGGGACGAGTTCGAAGAATAGTCCTCTATAAATGGAACATGATCCACATACACGTGTTTTACTATATTATGTCGTTTCAAATGTGGCCGAAACAGAAAAAAAAAAAAATTAATTGTGGTCAGTAATAGGTTTCGAAAGTCACCTTAAATACGGGTTGGAAAACCCGATAAATCTAAACTAAGTGTATTAGTTTAATGGTTTGTATGGCATATTATTTTCTTTTTCTTTTTTTATGGGTGAGTTCGGGGGATAATTCGATATGCGGTGTTTGGGAATAAATGATCATATGGTTGTCGGTGGGTTTGAAGATGTAAAGTTATTTATGATTTCTTGTAGAAAAATGATTTGAGAGAGTTTAGAGATTCTTAAGTACAATTTAGGGCTTTTTATTGTTTAAGTAGGGTTGAGGGATAAGTTGAGGCAAGGGGGAGGGGTGAGGTGAGGCTTAGAGATGGTGGACAGTGGTAATTAAGATGCGTAGGAGGGAGACTACGGTAGGAGTCTGTGGTAGGAGCGTGTTTCTTACATATGTTGTTTTTTCCTTTGGGGAGGGGTGAAGTGAGGCTTAGAGATGGTGGACAGTGATAATTAAGATGCGTAGGAGGGAGGCTATGGTAGGAGTTTGTGGTAGGAGCGTGTTTCTTACATATGTTGTTTTTTCCTTTGGGGTCAAAACTAATCTTTTTTTTCATGATTTATTCATTTAAAATAATTTTTTTTCTCAAGATAACCAATGCAATGTGTGGATAAATTATCCAAGTTCTCTATGATACGACATTCCATCTCTAACTTATTATTATCGTTCTTCACACAATTATATTACAATTTTTTATGTTCTATATTGTTATCCCCGTGCATCGCAGTTTTTGACTAGATATATATATATATATATATATATATATATATATATATATATATATATATATATATATATATATATCTTTTAATGGGGATTAATGGAATTTAATTATAATTAATTTAAGAGGAGGTTTTATTTGGGAAATAAACCTCCCACTAAGTACATTGGTTGTCAAAAAACCAATTTGACAGAAACGTTCTAACTCTGAAGGTTGAGAGCAAAAGAAAGGCTACGGAGAGTTTTTATCAATTCTCATAAGTTACTACTCCGTTTTCAGATTTGAGTAAGACAACGTAATCGTGAGAGCGTAAGGATCGTGTTGATACTAGAATTTCCAAGTTACAAAGAGGTATGAAAATAACCCTAAATTGGGATTCTTCCTGTTTGATCATGTTTGGGTTGAAGAAAGTGTGTGATTTGTAGTTCGGATTTTTTAGAAACCTTGATCCTAACTAGTTTTTGAATTGGTTGTGGATCAAATAGGTTTTCTTGGAGTTGCTGTAGTTTTCTTTGAAGTTGGTTGAAGTGTGCTTGAATCAAGTAAGAAAATCATCTCTATTGCCTTAATTTGGTTTGATGAAGTTAGGGTTTTAGTTGTAGAAGTGGTTTGATGCTTGAATTCATGTCTATATGTTGTTATGCAAGTATATGGTGCTATGTGTGGTTAAAAGTTATGTGTTTATGCTATTATAATGCTTAGATGGATGTTATTCATGTTTGGAATTGGGTAGGAATCGTAAGAATGTAGAAAAATCGAGTTAGGGACTTTCTGCATTGAATGCGCACGCATTGCCTATCATTGCGCACACATTGATGAAACAGAAAGTCCGGTTTTGGTACAGGATGCTCAATGCGCACGCATTGCTGATATAGGATGGTCAGATTTAATTTCTATAGACAGAATACGCACGCATTGTTTGAACAGAGACATCATGAATGTTTCTGCTCGTTCAATGCGCACGCATTCCAAAAATTGCGCACACATTGACCCTTGTTTTGGGGGAAATGTTGTTTTGAGCTATGAGATGAGTTTTAAATGTTGATTCTTGATCTAATAACATTAAATGAACATGAACAAGCCTTGATTGTTTCTGATGCGTTTAGTTCTGGCACCGAATGGATACTTCCTAAGTGTTGAAGTTCGGGACCGTTGGATGATCATGATAGGCTTGTGCTTTGATGAATTAGTATTCAGCAATGTTTGTGTATGTGCCTAGGGTGTTGTGTCTAGGTTTCTATGTGAGGGAGTAAGGCTGTTAAGTGAATTTGCGTTGAAAATACTTAGGTGACTAGTTAATGACTAATAATTTACATAAGTGTGTAGTAAAAGACTAAACATCGTAACATTCTTGTTAAGGCACTTGTCTATATCGTGATGTGTGGGCGGTCAGATAAAGTGAATAACTCCACTGGCCTATAAACGGCTAAATGGTAAAAAGACTTCGCCGAATGTGTACACTATCGGGTCTTAACCAATGGGTATTGGTGTGATCCACTAATAGGTTGCAAATGATACCTCATGGTGGGTAGCACCATACGTAGTGCCCTTGAATGCCTGTGTAACAAACTTGAGTTAAGTTAGAAATAGTTAGTCACAACATGTTGATAAGCATGAAGCGAACCCTAGAATTTGAGTCAGAATCATATATATAACTTGATAATTAACTAAACCTCTTTATGAAACTTCAATATCTTATGTTTCTTGCTAGTACCTTTGTACTTACCTCAAATGCATGTTTGTTTGTTTTTGGGGTTGAGAAGATGAACAGGTTGAACATGAGTTCGATGAGGACTTTGAAGATGATGTTTGATGCTCTTGTCATGCTATACTTTTATCATGCTTTATTATTACTAAACTATGTAGTTTCCTTCAAGACTTATGTTATAATTTCATTTCAAGACATGATGTATTTCTTTTGATTTCTTGTAAGATACTTGTTGTACTTCCTTTATTTTAAGGCATCTTATGATTGTAAGTTTGTGATCGTTGTTGTAAGACATCTTTTCTATCTTTAGTATGTTTGTTTCCATTCTCGTGAAAAATAAAAATACATCCGAGTCATTTAGCTTCCGTAAATGCTAAATTCGATACGACGTAGTAGATGCTTACGTATAATATAGAATTTATTTCATATTATACGTGACGAACGTTCTATTTCCGGGCAAGGACTCGGTATCCGGGAACGGGGCGTTACAGTCGTAGTTGCCAAAAGTAAAATTTCCTTTTATTTGTTGTAGTTATATTTCCAAAGCATTATTTATTGTATTTTTCTACATCTACCCCTATTTATTAAGGGGTGAGAGATAAAAAACAACACTGCAATAATTATATTCAAGGGGTGTTATTGTCATTTTGATGTTAAGTCAAAACATTAACTACTCTCCTCAATATGTGTGTTTTTGGCAACAACGATAGTTAAATAGGAACGGAGGGAGTAACACACTATAGCCATAAAAATAAAGGTAAAAATAAAATACAGGTCTATTATAAAACTAAGAAAATAAAGAGAAATTACAAAGTGTAGAAAAAAGAAAAGAAAATTGTTTGTGTATTATTCAAAGGTATAAGGTGTATTTATAGTACAGTTTAAAGTAAGAACACAATAAGTGGTTAAATTCGTAATAATACGTAAAACCAATCAGAATCAATCAATAGACAATCCAAAATATATTATTACATAATACTCCCTCTGGATGTCTATTGTTCAATAAACAACATATATGATATGCCTTATTGAAATCTTACTAAGAAAAACCCCGTGAGAAAAGATCTTAGTTATGATTTTTTTTACATATTTATCTGTGTTTGATTCACCCCATCTGAACCAAGCATCAATTTAGATCTTTCAAGCGTTGTATCCCAATGCTCTTCATCAGTCTTTCAAATGTTCAGTCGGCAATGTCTTGGTAAATAAATCTGCTAGATTATCAGGTGACAGGATCTGTTGCACATCAATCTCCTCATTCTTTTGCAAATCATGAGTAAAGAAGAACTTGGGGTGAAATATGTTTTGTTCTATCCCAATTTAGCTCAATTCTATTGAGATATGCAAGATGCATTGTTTTCATACAATACAGTTGGATGATTTCTTTTATCAAGTGATAGTAGACAATATCTCAATCAATAAATGGATGAAATAATTTTTTTGATCTGAGTTGCATAACGTATATGATATGTATTGTAAACTTTGCTAGAACAACCCAATGGGAAAAATCTAGACAAGGTAAATAGTTCATTCCATATGCGTTTATATGTGTTGCACAGACTACCTCATTAAAAACCTTTAACTAAAAAAACCATGTGGGAAAATTTAGTTAAATGGAAAAATAGTACAATCATTAATTCTTATGACCAAATTCTCACAAATTTTTTGAAGTTGTCTTGTAGATTTCCTAATCTATAATGCTAGATGAGTATGTCATCTACATCAGACAAACAATTATTCTTTACTAAATTACAAACAAAATATGGAACTGATGTTGTGCCAATAGGCTTTTGAACAAGAATGTAAAGGACTTTTTTCAGCTCAGTTGAACCAATCACTGCTTTCTTCTTATTGTCCTGCAAAACACACTTGTCAGCAATGAAAATAACTGTAAAATCTAAGTACTTAGTTAATGCATGTAAGGACAACAAATTAAATATGAAACCAGGAATGTACAGAACATTATGCAATGTCAGATCAGTACTGATCATGACTTGTCCCATATAAGTCACCTGAACATTACTGCCATTATGTAATCCTACATTCATGTTAACATGATTATGATTACTTAAATTTGAAAGAGAAGTCACAATGTGATATGTGGCGCTAGTGTCCAAGATACATTGTGCTGGTTTACGAAACTAGGGTCACATGATCCTTGAGAAGGTAGAAATAGAGTATTCAAGGCATGAATCTGGTGCACAACATATCTTGATGGATCAGAATCAAGAAGATTCAGCAACCTTTCAAATTTTTGTGAAGTGAGACATTGAATTCCAGACCTAGCCTGTCAAACCTCTTGCTCCTCCCCACTGGTAGACTGATATGAATCTGCCTGATCAACCATGTTGGCTATGCCCTTAGAATTGAAGCCAGGTGGATAGCAATGCTTCTTGTAGAAGTCATCCTCAGTATGACCATTGAAACCACAAAAAAGTTCACTGAACTTTCTAAGTATGGCTCGTAGTCTTAGAACTGTTTGCAGGTAAGTTCTTTGGCTGCTTTGTTGAACTGGATGGATCTTGTCCCAAGTTAGTCAGTTCTATCATTCATAACATGTCCAGCTTTCTGAGCCATCAAGATTGTAGAATCTTGATTCTTTGCTTTGTTAACAACATATGTTTTTTTGTCTTTCAAACTCAATAGCCATTGCAAAAGCATTTTGAATATCATTGAAAATGCACCGTTGATATAGATTGAGACACTATTGGCTCAAATTCATCCCTTAATCCCTTCAAAAACTCCATCACATGTTTTGCGTCCATGTGATTAAACGGAGTCATTATGGCATTACAATGGCTTTGAGGCTAACATATGCAAGTAGGAATCGGCCTAATAGTCTTGACTTCCTCCCAAAGAACCATCAATTTTGTAAAATACAGATTCATAGAATCAGTTCCTTGTTTCAAGGAATTCATTTCTTCAAGAATATTTGCGAGTCTAAAAGAATCAACACTTGCAAACCTATCAGCAATGTTAGACATATTTTATTTTTAATGATGAGTGCCAGACTAGCTGTTATAGGGCAAAGGCAAAAAGATGTCTAGAATCAATGTATAGGTTTATTAGAGTTTGATCAAACAAACACTGTAAAGAGGTCAGCTGACTTGTTCAGCATACCTGTCTAGGATAAGTGTTCAGTAGCGTGTCTAGGACCTGCTGAAGACTGAAGGCTGAGGGTTCAAACTCAGTAATGAAGGCTAAGAGATCAAACTTAGTATTGAAGTGTTTAAGTGAAAGATATAAGTTAGGTAAGTCTGTGATGGCCTAAACTGATCACATATGCCTTGTATAGAAGGTCTAAGTTCCATATAAGGAAAAATGATGGTTGGAACTTAGTTATACTTAAAATGGTGTACTCTAACTTCATAATCAAAGTTAGATGAGAAGCAGTCAGCTGAAGTGTTTATTGAAACACAACAACTAAAAGTCAGCTGACCATATAAGTACATCAGTAGACATATGAAACAGGTATCTGCTGAGTGTAAAATCGATTTAATCCAAGTTTTTCAGAGAGATTAAAAGGATAAGGATGAATTACAAGCATTGGATTAATCACTCAATCAATGGCTAGAATGAAAGGGACGCTGTAAGGATTTCAGAGCCAAATCAAATTGGAATTAAATCACTTGTTGACAAACTGTCTGTCAGAAGGACACTGACACAGTGAGAGCAGTACAGTAGAGGAATTTCAGGGAATAATCAGAATATCCTATAACGGTCGCATTTGAAATTCATATTCAAACATAGGATTTTCACCTATAAATAGAGGACCCCTGGAATCAGATTCTATACAGAACAACACCCGAATGTACAAGGAATCAAGAGCATTATACCCTGCTGAACTTAACTGGACTTAACTTTCTGATCAAGAATTTTCTTCAAGTGCATTTAAGTATCATTCAGTATACACACTTGAAGATTATAAGCTACTGATCTTTTCATCCTGATCAAAAGCTTACTGAAGCTGAATCACTTACTTGATTCAACCCCTTCTGTTCAAGAAGAACCTAGAGACAGAAGCATTGTTGAGTGTCAAGAACTGTTGTTTTTGTGGAGGAGCTGGTGAAGAGGCAATCCTACCCTTCAAGGACTAGTGGAGTACTTAGAGCAAAAATCCTACCTGTTCTTAGTATTCAGTTTTTGGAGCCATAGTCATTGGTCAAGGACAAACATCTTAGGGACTTTTATAACAGCTACCTCAAAAGTCTCTAGTGAATTTCCTCCAAGATCACAGGAGAAGAGTGGGCTGATAGGATTACACCACCTGGAACCACTATAAAACTTGCCTACTTTACTTTACTGCATTCACTTTCTACACCTTATTTTATTGCATGTTTTTCATATCAACCTGCTGAACTAGCTACTGGAATCACACAACTCTCACTAATGAGTATATAATACGTAGTATTATATTTAAACAACAAGTATCAAGGCTTAATTTAATATATTCCACTGCAACAGATTCAATAGAATCAATAGTCAACAGACTGCTTAGGTCAGCAGACTATTGACCCTGCTGAGTTTGTAAACTCCAAAAAGTTTTAAGTGTTAAGTTTATTCACCCCCATCTAAACTTAACCAAAGCATTTTCAAGGGACAACAAGCAAGATTTTTCCACATATCTTGGGCGCTCTTGAAATACATCAAACTCTGAGAAATATTATTATCTATTGAGTTCAAAATCCAAGTCCTCACCATTGTGTCACATTGCCTTCAGACTTGAAAATCGCCAGAATTCACCTCTGGTTTCTTGATTGTACCATCAACAAACCTAAACTTGTTCTTTGTGATTAACGTCATATCCATGGACATTTTCCATGGGTGAGAATTCTTACTATTCATCAATGGCTGAACTAATACCAGTGGAGGGTTCTCATTGGGATGTACATAAAATGGACTAAAAGGACTCAATTCTTGCTCTTCACTGCCATGGCTGACAAGAACAATATCCACACTCATTTTACAGAGAAACTAAGAAAAGACGATCATGATTTGACCAACAACTGGATTTCAACTCTATAACAAAGGAAAATTCATAGAAAAACTCTCAAGTTTCTATGAATACAACATAAATCTCGAACAAAACTCTCAAGTACATGTGACACTTAATAAAGTAAGCGGGTCATCTAACATACGCATTCTCCTACGTATTGTCCAAGCATCCATACACTTTGATTGATGAGATCTATCACCGTCTTCACAAGATATAGGACATCCAATACCACTACTACAAAATATGATATAGATCACACATAAGAAATGATAACAATCACATTTTTAAGAAAACCGAGACAAAGAAAATATATATATCACTCTTACAACTTTCTATCACAGTTATTGAAAAACCGAGATAAGTTATATCAATCAATCTTATTTTTAAAGTGTGACTGAATTGATATGATATTTTTGTCACATTTATTGAAAAAGCAAGATAAATTACATCAATCAATCTCACTTTTTAACTGTGACTGAATTGATACGATATTTCTGTCACAGTTATTGAAAAAGTGAGACAAAATATATCAATCAATCTCACTTCTAACCAGTGACTGATTTGATATGATATTTTTGTCACAGTTATTGAAAAAGCGAGATAAATTATACCAATCAATCTCACTTTTAAACAACTATTGAATTGGTATGATATTTCTGTCACAGTTATTGAAAAGTGAGATAAATTATATCAATCAATCTCATTTTTAAACTGTGACTGAATTCATATGATATTTTTGTCACAATTATAGAAAAAGTGAGACAAATTATATCCTTTAATATAAAAAGAGACATAGATCACACTAATAGAATGATAAGGATCACACTTTTAAAAGAAGGGGAATGAGGGAGAAGGACACCAACGTTTTATCAATTACGAAGAATGACAGCTTTTTGAAACTTTTGCATTAAGGACAAAACTATTTTTTTTTATGGCGCATTTTTTTCCAAAAAAAAAAACCCAACATACGTTCTCTCTCATCCATCTTTTTTAAACACCCATATCTCTCAATCTAGAACACCAATTTGAAAAAAATTTCACCTTTTTATTTTTTATTTTTTCATGCCTTTTATTTTGAGACCACATTCAACATATTCTGACGTGATTTCAGAAAATCCGCTGTCGAAATTCACTATTGTTCGAAATTCACTGTCGATATTCACTAATTTTCGGGATTCACTAGGGAGACTGACTGAATGAATTTTGACAGTGAATCTCAAAAAAAACGATATATCGAACCAAGTGTCTAAACGAAGAGCATCAAAAAAATAAAAAATTCAGTGAAATTTTTATCGCGTTTGGATCTCTAAATCAAAAGATATGAGTGTTTGAAAATAGAGGAGGAAAGAGGAAAAAAAAGCTCCCAGCAAGTTGGTGCACAGAGCGCGTGATTTTTTTTTTTTTGGCTTTTTCCTATAGGCTATAAAAAAATGTAGAAGTTGTCATTCTCCCTATAAAAAATATATGGTTGTCATTTACTTAAAAATATTTCAAACTGTGTCATTATCCCTAATTCTCCTTTAAAAAATTCAAGACAAGGAAAATGTATATATCACACTTAAATTTTTTATCATAGTTATTGAATAAACCGAGATGTATTTTACCAATAAATATCAGTTTTTATCTATGATTAAAATGTTAGATATTTTATATTTAGGTTTCGGTTTTTAGGTGTGATTGATTTTATTTCACTATTACAAAAAGATAAATATCACACTTTAAAATGACAAAGATCTTAGTTTTTACAAAACCGAGACAAAGAAAGTAAAACGAACACATTAACTATTTATTATCACGGTTTTTAGGAAAACTAAGATAAAAACATCAATCAATCACAGTTTTTAATTGTGATTTAATAATATAATATTTTATAGTGAGATCTCAGTTTAGTATGGTTGAAAATGAGAAGAAAAAAGGCATCGGCCTAGTGGTAATTAGCGTGGCTCATTAATCCGGATTATCCAGGTTCAAGTCCCACCGGGAACAAAAAATGTGTGTGCGTATATTTCGATTTCGAAAAAATGGAATGATCACACTGACGATACAGGGTTTCACTCCCTCCACGTGTCGTCTATCGGTTGGTCATCATATTATAACTCCAGTATATCCATGTCGATGCCCAGGCTCGAGGCCAAGGCCATCATATAAAAGCCAGGCTACGACTATCGATTGTCGACGATCGAGCAGTGTGAGATGACAAGTCCATAAGGATAGAGTCCACACCAGCTGGCAGTGTGGGATAGCGAGTCTAGAGTCGATCACCGACTGTCGGAAGTATCGACTCGAGGACAGGGTCCACACCAGCTGTCCAGGCCCACCCACAGCGATAGCTTGGGCAAGGGTCAAGGCCCATTTAAGGGTACAGGTGACAATAATACAAGCCGACTTAACCTTAGGGTTTAGGCAAGTATGATCACTATAAATACCCCATTCCAGGAACTACGTAAGGCTTGATTCCTGGAATATAACAGGATACGTAGGCAATTCAAGAGAGCATCTTGAACTCATCCGCATACATAAAATCCACTCCCTCATTCCTCTTTTTGGCATTAGGGTTCTTGTGTGTTCATCACTAGATTAAATTAGGGCTCAAATCATCAAGGTGACTCAATTTGTCATCGTCATTGGCGCTAGAAGGAGGGTCTTCTATTGATCGAATAACTCAAGAACACGATGCCTCCCAAGAAAACTGCATCCAAAGCTGTTGATCAAAGCTCACAGATTAACGAGCCCAACGATCCCGATGTGCAAGGAGGAAAAGATCCAGTCTTGGATCTTATTCAGCACGATCCTCAGCAGCAACAAGGGGAAAAAGATCCAGTTTTGAATCTTGTCCAGGAGACCCACCAACCAGAAAAGCAAGCCCTTGCCCCAGAATATCGGGCGCTTGCAGATCAGTTGGCAGGGGCAAATTTGGAGGTAATGTCCAGGATAATCGCTGAGGCAGTTACAGCGCGAAGGCAGGCAGACGCTGCCCAGAAAGAAGCTATGGCGGAAGGCGGCCAGAAAGATGTAGTGGACAAGCCAAAGCAGACTCCTGGGGATGAAGTAAGCGCATCATCTAGCTCAGTGGAAAGGAAGAGACATGAGATCCACCAAAAACACCAGAGGGTGGACGATGACAGCGCCAGGGAAGAGTTGAATGCAATTTTGGGAAAGAATCAGGTATCGTTGTGGCTCGAGTCTCCCTTCACGAAGGAGATCGAGAGCTTTCCTAAACCCAAGGGGTTTAAGATACCCAAAATAGAGCCTTATGATGGCACCACCGACCCGGAGGACCATCTTCACAGGTATCTATCTCAAATGAGGTTGGATGGGGCACCTGATGCGATGCGTTGTCGGGCTTTTGAGACGCTACTCGTAGGTCGAGCAAGAGAATGGTTCACAAAGCTACGACCCGGGTCGATCTCCAGTTTTGCCATGCTCGCTCGAAAGTTCCGAGATGCGTTTATAGTTAACAAGAAGTTTCATTTAAGCGCCACGCACCTCATGAACGTGAGGCAGCACAAAGATGAAACTGTGATGGAATACTTGAAGAGGTTTAATCTCGAGGCCATGCAGGTCAAGGACGCAGATGACCGACTTCTGATTACATCGTTTGTAGGGGGGCTGCGTAATACTAAGTTGTATATGAAGTTGAGCAGAGACGTTCCCCATACTATGGACGAATGCGTTAACGTGGTACATCGATTCTGTCAAGGGGAAGAGGCAGTGCGAAGGCACACCCAATCCGACTGGATGGAATCCAAGAAGGACACCCGAGGCCCGAACAGAACCAGTCCAAGAGGCAGGATGTTGAGAGTAAGCCATCGGTTTGGGACCGTATCGACACATCCACCTCGGACCGTGGGGGCAAGAAGGGACCCTCACGTGATAAAGACTTTATCCCGCTCAATCGACCTCGATCAGAGGTGTTGTCGATTATGCTTTCAAAAAACTTGGCGAGGAAACCGCCACCACTGAAAAAACCTCGAGAGAAGAGGAACGCAAACAAATATTGTGATTTTCACGAAGACATAGGTCATACAACAGAGGATTGTATCGACCTGAAGAGAGATATCGATGTCTGCATTCGGGAAGGAAAGCTAGACGAAGTTGTTGATAGATCTCGATATGATGGTCCCAGAGGGCGTGGAGAGTTTAAGAGGAAAAACTCCGATCAAGACAGAACCGAGGTCGAGATGTCCAGAGACGAAGGGATCGGTCACCTCAGAGGAACCGATCCCCTGGTCGAGAAGGAAACAACAGAGAGAATTTTGGTCGAGATAGATATGAAGATAATCGACCAGTTAACTATGTCAACACAATCTTTGGTCCTGGTGAGGGTGATAAAGACCAGACCAGCGAAGAGCCAGCTTGTAGCTCGAGAGAGCGCAAACAGCTCAAGTTCACGACAGAAGTCGGATACGGCCCTCGAGATGATATCCCCAAGTCGAGGAGTCATAGCGAAGGGTTAGTTATTGAGGCAGTTATTAGCCGAGCCCGTGTATCGAGAGTCTGTATCGATAATGGGAGTGCAGTGAACATCATATACCACTCGGCGTTTCAAGCAATGAAATTGAAAGAGAAGGACCTAGCCCCCATAGCGTCTCCCCTGTTTGGATTCACAGGGCAAGCAGTCCATCCCATGGGCTCGATAAAGTTACTCACGACAGTTGGGGACGGCGAGAAAGGACGGACACTTGAATTAAATTATGTGGTGGTCAAGGCTCCATCTGCCTACAATGTTATTCTAGGACGACCAGCGCTCTTCGACCTTCGGGCTATCATTTCCACATTCCATAATAGCATGAAGTTTCCTACCAGGAACGGTCCCCACGAAGTAAAAGGAGATGTTGAAGTCGCTCGGAGTTGTAATTCTGTAGTCATGAATGGGAAGATGGCAGTTCAACAAATCTTAGTCGAGGAACTGATTCCAGAGGAAGAAGAGGAGAAGAGTTGGGTCTCCAGTGACGCAGTCGAAAACGTCCGACTCTGGGAAGGAGAGGACGATCAGTGTGTGCAAGTCGGGATTTGGATCCCAGAAAAAGAAAAACAGCTACTGGTTAAGCTTCTAATCGAGTTCAGAGACATCTTTGCCTGGAAAGCCACCGACATGCCAGGGTTATCCACCGACATCGCTGTTCATAAGCTTGAGATTGACCAGGCTAAAAAGCCAGTCAAACAGAAGAAGAGGAATTTTGCGTCCGATCGACTTGAAGCTATAGAGTTGGAAGTCGGCAAGCTATTGTCAGCCCGGATCGTGAGAGAGGTATTCTACCCGGAGTGGCTAGCTAACCCGGTATTAGTCAAAAAGCCCGATGGCAGCTGGCGCATGTGTGTGGACTTCACAGATCTTAACAAAGCATGTCCAAAAGATTCATATCCATTGCCTAAGATCGACAGGTTAGTAGACTCAACCATCGATTTTGAAGTTTTTGGTTTTTTAGATGCGTATAAAGGGTACCACCAGATTCTAATGGACCCTCGAGATGCGGAAAAAACTGCATTTATCACAGAATTCGGCACCTTCTGTTATGTGACCATGCCATTCGGATTAAAGAATGCTGGGGCAACATACCAGAGGGCAGTCAATAAGATATTTGCAAGGCAAATAGGTAGATGTATGGAAGTTTATGTAGACGACTTGCTCATCAAGAGTCGATCTATAAGACAATACCTGGTCGATGCTCGGGAGGTTTTCGAAGTGTTGAGGGAAACGCAGATGAGGCTAAACCCAAAGAAGTGTACTTTTGGAGTTAGGTCGGGTAAGTTCTTGGGCTATATGATTTCGAAAGACGGGATTCGAGCGAACCCAGATAAAATTGACACATTGAAGAATATGCCCGCACCACGAAATGTCAAGGAGGTACAGAGGCTCACGGGTCGAATGGCCGCTCTCAACAGGTTTCTATCGAGATCAGCACAGCGTGCACTACCATTTTTCAAGATACTCCGAAAGGCCAGTCCTTTTCATTGGGATGATGAGTGTCAGACAGCCTTTGAAGAGTTGAAGACTTATTTGTCAGAATTGCCTACTCTCACTTCTCCTCGAGAAGGGGAAAAGTTGTTAGTTTATTTGGCAGTATGCGAGGAGGCAGTGAGTGCGGTCCTAGTCCGAGAAGGGATACACGGCCAAGTGCCAATCTACTTTGTCAGCAAGGCTTTGCATGGCCCCGAGGTCCGATACTCGCCAGCCGAGAAGTTAGCATTATGTCTCGTTCACGCCTCGAGAAAACTGAGGCCCTATTTTCAAGCTCATCCCATCGTGGTAGTCACTGACCAACCACTAAAGCAAATATTGGCAAAACCCGACACCTCAGGTCGATTGGCGAAATGGGTGATTGAAATGGCCCAGTACGATATCGAGTTCGTCCCTCGAACTGCGATAAAAGCACAGGCCTTGGCGGATTTTTTAGCTGAAGGGATATCCGTCCAACTCGATCAAGAAAAGCAAAGCCCAGAGGAAAAATGGACTCTTCAGGTCGATGGAGCATCGAGTAAGGAGGGGGCAGGAGCAGGGCTCCTTCTAGTAAGCCCGAAAGGCGAGGAATTCCCATACGCCCTTCGATTCGACTTCAAAGCAACGAACAACGAGGCCGAGTATGAGGCTATGATCACTGGCTTAAAGCTTGCTTTGAAGCTGGGTGTCGAAGATTTGTCGGTTTACAGTGACTCGCAGTTAGTGGTCAACCATGTGAAAGGGGAATATGAGGCTAAGGAAGAAACTATGAAGAACTACTTAGCAGTCGTCCAGAGCCTCATACCAAAATTCAAAACGGTTCAATTCGAGCAGGTTCCCCGAAGTCAGAATAAGAGAGCCGATGCGCTCTCGAAATTGGCCTCAAACTTCATGTCGAGTAAAAAGGTTCTAGTCGAGTTACTGACCGATAGGAGTTACATCGAGACGAAGGCCCAGCCGATTACTCAGCAGGCCACGTGGATGGACTCGATCGCTCTTTATCTCAAAGACGGAATACTACCAGCTGATAAGGTACAATCTAGGAAAATTCGACTGCAATCCACTCGATATGCGTTTTTCGACGACATCCTCTATCGGAAATCTTTTGTGAGTCCGTGGTTAAGATGTGTATCTGAGACCGAGGGTGAATATCTCTTGGAAGAAATTCACAGAGGAGTATGTGGAAACCACTGCGGAGCTAGAATGTTAGCTCGAAAATGCAGGTTATCTGGGTATTTTTGGCCGTCGATGCAACGAGACGCGAACAATCTTGTCCAAAAATGCAACACTTGTCAAATTCATGATAATATCTCCCATCAACAAGCGCAAGACATGAATGTCATCTCGTCAGCATGGCCGTTTGATCAGTGGGGAGTCGATATCGTTGGACCCCTACCTCGAGCTCCGGGAAATCTTAAATATGTGGTCGTTGCTGTAGATTACTTCACGAAGTGGGTCGAAGCTAAGGCTATACCCGACATCAAAGCTGCAACCATCAAAAAGTTCTTGTGGGTCGACATTTTATGCAGGTATGGGATCCCTAAGGCTCTGATCTCGGATAACGGTACCCAGTTCGAAGATCGTAAAGTCAGAGAATGGTGCAATGAATACCATATCGACCAGCGATTCACCTCGGTAGCTCATCCACAGGCAAACGGTCAAGTCGAGCAAACCAATCGACAGATCAAGCTGGGTCTGAAAAAGAGATTAGAGACAGAAGGTCGAGATTGGGCAGTCCAACTTCCGAGCATCCTATGGTCGTATAGGACAGCTCCTAATTCATCAACGGGGGAAACTCCTTTTTCTTTGGTATATGGTTGTGAAGCGGTGATACCCGCCGAGATTGGAGTTCCCTCCCCTCGAGTTCTGGCATACAATATTGAGACTAACGATCCCGAACTCCGACAGGAAAGGGACGGTGTCGAGGAACGAAGAGAGATAGCCTCAGCCAGAATGGCAAGGTATAAGCAGAAGATCTCTCAGTATTACAACTCGAGGGTCAGATATCGATACTTCAAGGTTGGAGATCTGGTTCTAAGGAAGAATGAAGCAAGCCGACAAGAGGCGGCCGGAAAACTAACCCCGAATTGGGAAGGACCTTATCAGATCCTGAAAGTCCACCCCAAAGGGTCTTATCAACTTGGTCGGGCAGATGGGACTACTGTTCCTCGACATTGGCACGCCAACAATCTGAGGAAGTATTATGTTTGAGATAAGCTTTACTTTGATGAACTTGCTTTCTTTTCGATTCTGAATCTTGTAATAAGTCCATGAGACAATCTTATGAGTATTCTAATAAATTTGTATTTTTTCCGAGATGCTTTTCATGTTTGTTAGGACTTATAGCCAAAACAATACAAGTCCAATGCGACAGAAAAGTTAAAGGCAAAACAATCGAAAACGGGTAGAGAAGTCCGCAAGTCGGACATCTCGATAAAGCCAAGGCAAAGTTAGCCTAAAGGGCGACGAATGCAAAGGCACAGAGACGGTTCGCATGGTCGGGCCAAAAGTCCAAGCTAAAAGCCGAACGAGCCCAGGAGGCAAATAAGGCTTAAGCAAAGGACGGTTCGCATAGTCGGGCCACCTGTCCAAGTCGAAAGCTGAACGAGCCCAGAGGGCAAAAAAGGCCTAGACAAAGGACGGTTCGCATAGTCGGGACACCTGTCCCAGTCGATGGTCAAAAGAGCTCGAGTAGCGAAAAAGACCAAAGATCAGGGACAGTTTACACCAAAATGCTCAGCCAAAGGTCAACAAAGCCTAAGGGGCAAAAGACTAGGGCAGGCGCGTCAATCTCAAGTGTAATAAGAACCAAGGGTTCATAATACACTTGGGGGGCAACACGATATCAATAATATGAACGACGAATAAACCGAGTAGCGAGTAGCAAACAGAGCCAGAGGCTTAGCAAACAGAGTCAAAGGCTCGACAAGCAAGGGGCTATTAAACATCAAAACAAGATCAAGACAAGCTAAAATCACAAGAAAGAAAAATCAAATTTCAAAAGCAAGTCGAATTCAGAATAAAGTTAGTACACGACAAGGCCAGGTCGAAAAGACCAGCCAAAGTTAAAATAAATATTGTTACAAAACTTCAAGTTTGGATCAACAAAAGAAGATGATATAAAAAACATCAAGATCAGGGGTCGGCTTCTGGAGTCGGCTCAGTAGTGCCAGGGGTCGGATCGGCGGCGGTCGGATTGGCAGTAGGGGCAGACGAGGGAGGAGCATACTTTATGGCCAAGGACTCTCCCCGCTGAAACTCCTCGAAGTACTGATCGTACAGTTTCTCCGAGTCGGGATTGTAGAACATCGGCGTCTGGAGAGTCGACATGTCAAAGCTCGGGGTAGCCTCCTTCATCTGATCTACGGCCAGGGTGTATCCACCCATCATCGAAGCCCGCATGATCACTTCTAAATCATCTTCAAGATTGGATGACTTGCGGTACTCCATGATGGCCTCGTTCCTAGCCTCTTCGACCTGCGCCTGCGCTCGATATAGTTCAGCCTGTAGCGCATCACGATCCTGGCGAGCCTTCCTTGCTTCTTCATCTGCAGCTTTCTGACATTGCTGCAGCTTCTCATAATCTTGAGCCAGCTTGAGCAGCTCTCGACCCTGATCATGTCTTTCATCTCGCACTCGGTCTAGCTCCTTCTCAGTAGTGGCCAGTTTTGCTTCAGCAGCCACCAACTTATCTTGCAACTTTTGGAGCTCGATGACCGACTCGCGCTTCAACTTTTCATATTGTTCCTCTGCAGCGGAGAGTGCAGCACCTTTGACGACAATGTCTTGGAGCAGTCTGCTGTTCTCCTTCTTGATTTCATCCGCCGACTCGCTTGTTTTGGCCAGCCGTCGGGCAGCCTCCCGACTAACAAGGGTATTCTACAAAACATAAAGAGTATATCAAAAAATGGACAAGGCGTAGGCCTCGAAAGAAGTTAATATAGGAAGAAAGATCGACTTACGAGGCGATTTAACTTCCGCAACACATAAGACAAGTCTTTATCATCCACGCCAGCATAGTCATCGAAAACCCAGTCCACACCGATTCCTGACCCGGCAGTGGCTTCGGCAACCTTCTTCCTCTTCGCCTCTCGGAGCTGCTCCTTTACCACCTCGGCGACAGACGGCCTCTTTTTGGTTTGAGGTACTTGCTCCTCGACATTAGCCTCGACATTCGAGGTTAAATCGACCAGCTCATCCTCGTCTTCATCTCGAAGAGATCCGAATCGGACGGTTAGTTCGCCGGTAGTCGAGGGCACCTCGGTCGTTCCAGCTCCGGCAGACGACTCAATGGCAGCAAGATTTGTTCTGGGTGGAGGAGCGCCCGCACCTCGAGAAGAGGAAGGCACGCTGGTCTCAGCCAAAGGCAAGCCGGTGGCGGCCCGACCCTCGAGAGGTGGTGCGGCTACGACCGTCGCCTCAGGAATGCGCTGAGGGTTGGTGACTTTGGAGAATTTGCCCACTGCAATACAAGAAAAAGACAAGTTAGTTTTAATCAGCAAACAACAAGTTATCGACTCAAAGAACAGCTAGTATGTAAAAACAAGCAAATAAGTAAAGCATCCTACGATTCTCGTGATCGGGAACGTTCAGCTACGTAGGGCATGGGCCCAGCTTCCTCTAAGTGAGCCAGGTGATACAAGAGACTCAAGTCTCGAGTACACACCTCGAAATTATGGTTACTCAGGAGTCGAGCCTCGTGTGAAGCCGGTTCTCTCCCAAGCTTGTCTTGTTTCCCCTCTCTCGACCTCCATTGACCGATGTAGGGGTTATCAAGGCCATGACGAACAAAGAAAAATCGAGGCTTCCACTCCCCATGAGAAGAAGGCCCCCTCGTAATGAACTCGTGGCGATTTGTTCTCCTCTGGAAGGAATACCACAACTTGTCAGGTGTGGCAGCAATCTTGTAGTAGTATCGGAACACGGGCACTGTGAAGCAGACCTGCGCCACTCGACACGCTATGATGAACCCCATCGGAGTTCTGACGCCATTCGGGGCGAGTTGAGACACGCTTATCTCGTAGTGATGAAGGATGGCCAGAACGGCTGGACAGAGTGGAAACCTCAATCCACTCGCCAATTGATTCTCGTAAATCGCACAAAATCCTTCTGGGGGCTCGCCGGCAAATATATGGTTGCCGGAGGAAGTTGAGATTCAAATGGAGGGTTAGTGATGTTGTATTTCCGGCAAATTTCAACAACATCCTCTCAAGTAAGTGTGCTTAGACATCCCTTAGCACCCTTTCCATCCATCCTTGTGACTAGTTTTTAGAGCTGGTTAGGGACAGGAGGAGGGGAAGCTCAAGGCTCGCCGGACTCTTGCCGGAGAAGATGATCGGCAGTAGCAGGTGCCTGAGAGCGGCTATGAATGGGTGTATCACTACCTCTATCAGATTCTGTGGCACTACTACTACTGCGTGACATAGATAAATCAAAAGGAAAGATGAACACTGAAAAAAGAAATAATCTTACTTGGTGTTTTGGATTTGGGGATGATGATAAGAAATGGCAAGCAGGTTGCAGCGGCGTCTATCCTCCCTCCTTTTATATATGAAAGCAAAAGATATGGCAAATGATTTGAAAAGACAGGGGATAATGGGGGTTATAACCACCAAAAATCGCGGTTATCAAGGCAGTGAAGCGTCTTTTGCGGGATTCAAGCGTTTCGTGGGCTAGAAACCGCTCCACGTGGAAGCTAGGCGGTTAGGGTTATGAAAAGGCGGGCTTTCTCCCGCCCAAAGAAACACCCAACTCGATGACGATTCGAATGACAGACCCGACCTCGGACAACGGAAGTAGCCTCTCTCAAGTCTGGGGGGCTTATGACGATACAGGGTTTCACTCCCTCCACGTGTCGTCTATCGGTTGGTCATCATATTATAACTCCAGTATATCCATGTCGATGCCCAGGCTCGAGGCCAAGGCCATCATATAAAAGCCAGGCTACGACTATCGATTGTCGACGATCGAGCAGTGTGAGATGACAAGTCCATAAGGATAGAGTCCACACCAGCTGGCAGTGTGGGATAGCGAGTCTAGAGTCGATCACCGACTGTCGGAAGTATCGACTCGAGGACAGGGTCCACACCAGCTGTCCAGGCCCACCCACAGCGATAGCTTGGGCAAGGGTCAAGGCCCATTTAAGGGTACAGGTGACAATAATACAAGCCGACTTAACCTTAGGGTTTAGGCAAGTATGATCACTATAAATACCCCATTCCAGGAACTACGTAAGGCTTGATTCCTGGAATATAACAGGATACATAGGCAATTCAAGAGAGCATCTTGAACTCAGCCGCATACATAAAATCCACTCCCTCATTCCTCTTTTTGGCATTAGGGTTCTTGTGTGTTCATCACTAGATTAAATTAGGGCTCAAATCATCAAGGTGACTCAATTTGTCATCGTCACACACCTTTTTAGGTGTGATTCAAATTATTGTAGATCTCGGTTTTTAAGTGTGATAACAACTAAAATAGAGTACAGTTTTTAAATGTGTTGAAATTATAATAGATCTCGGTTTTTAAGTGTGATAACAACTGTAATAGATCACAGTTTTTAAATGTGATTGAATTAAAGTATTTTATGTCACACCTCAATATGCCACACTTCGGAAACCGTGACTAATGTGAATATATCACACTTAAAACTGTGATCTTTATGCTTTTTTGTAGTAGTGCATAATAGTCTAACATCACTATTAATGTCCTATTTGATAATACGAACAACTAGATACATTTAAGAATTAAACCATTTACTGTGAGTTGAGATCCATCAACCATAATTACAATTACGATTTCACGAGCACGGTATAATCCTAATGACATAAAATTGGTTTGCTAAACAAACAATTATATAATAAATGAAATGTCATTTATTTTATTTACGAAAATAAAAAACATAGTAGAAATGACCTGAGCCGGTCGGATCCAGTCCAACCCGATAAGGTATAGGGCAGTACACTAACAGACTTCATGATCATAAAAAATTATGATTTGTGGCAATGAGGTTATTGAAATTGTGGATTTGTTATTAGTATGGAGTAGTAAAGAGCTTTTAGTTGCAATGATGTATGAGAATTATGCAATAATATTAATGGTGGTGTGTTGTAATCACAAAGATGTTTTAATTATTATCAATTAAGGATGTTTTAATTATTATCAATTAAGGCAGAATATACGAACAGCGTTTGCAAAACAACCGCTGCTGCTCTGTATCCTTCCCTTCCCTCCACTGCTGACTTCCCGAAAATCCAAATGCAGGAGGCCCCGCAACCTCTCTCCAGTGAGGAGCAAGACTTTCTAAACCGCAGCACGAATCGATTCAAGCGAAGGGCGATTGATGACGCACCGGTGCTTCACGACGGGGGCTCTGTGTGGAATCGCCGGAGTGGGGTGGATGTTGTCTGCCCGGCTGAAGACTCCTACGAACTGTACACAGGGGAGGATGAACCGGAAGAGGACCTGATGGCCTTTACCGATCACTACTTGCAACAGAAAGCGGAGAAGACAAAGGTGACCTTACCTGGCGTCAAAGAGGTCCGGATACCACTGGAAAAATTAAAAATCCTCTGTAATCCATGGAGAAGGGCCTTGATCATCAAGGTTCTGGGGAGGAACGTCGGTTTCCGGTTTCTCCAATATCGACTAATAGACATGTGGGCCTTAGGGAAACACATCGAGATTACTGATCTTGAAGATGGCTATTTTGTCGTTCAATTCGTATGCAAAGAAGATTATGATTGTGTACTCGAAAACGGTCCCTGGCTCATACAAAATCATTACATCACGATCTCGAAATAGAGACCGTCCTTCCAGCCTTCCAACGAGCCTGTTAAATCAACCTTAATTTGGGCAAGGATTCCCCGAGTTCCTCTTGAGTATTTTGATGAAGAAGCCCTACTCAAAGTAGGGAATTGTCTGGGCGTTGCTAAGAAAGTTTATGATACCTATCTTCGAAACCAACGGGGCAAATATGCTAGAGTATGTGTTGAAATTGAATTGAATAAGCCTCTTTCGACTGCTGTGTTAATAGATGAGAACCTTTACAAGATTGAATATGAGGGCTTCATATGATCTGTTTCGAGTGGTATCTACGGGCATAAAACTGAGAATTGTCCTCGTAAAGCTACTGATATGGAAACGTCAAGTAATCAACCTACTGAGACGGCTAAAATGTCCACAGAAGCCAACCCATTTGGCCCTTGGATGCTTGCAACAAATCGAAGACGCCGTAATCTGAGCCCTAAAAATGCAGGGGGATGTGAATATGCCTACTAATATGAACTCCAATCCCTCCCCCCCAAAGAACTGGTGATCATCCATCTAACCGGCCAGACTCCTGACCCAATGGGTCTAGATTTTCGGTACTCAATGAACAAACCAATGAAGAGGGTGATAGCTCAACCCATGTTCAAACACTAACACAACAATTTCAGTCTCAATCTCAGTTTAATGCCCAACCAGTTATCCGACAGGTGAATAGGACTAATCGGGCAATAGGCTCTCGTGGCCGCAGTCGAAGTTGTTGGAATAGTGTCCTAAACCCAATCGGGTTGGACCGGATCCGACCGGGTCGGATCATTTATACTATTTCTTTATGTTTATGCATATATTAAATGACTTTTATGTTGTCATACATATGTTCTTTTAGTGAACCAATTATGAATTGTTATATGATAAGTTCCTTGGTATTAAACTGTGATAGAGAAACCATGATAGGCGATTATGGTTGATGAGATCTCTAATTATTTTAATAAGTTTGATACTTAAATGTCTCTAGGCTGATGTACTATTAAACAGGGAATTGATAGTATAAACAAGCTAGCACGTATTAGATGTCTTCTGTCTTTAAGGGCATGGATAGATCTCGTCTATCGAAGTGTAGAGACACTTCGAATGTACGTGGACGTGTATTAGAGAATGTGTGCGTTAGACTAACCCATTTACATTAAGTGTCGCACTATGTGGCGGTTGTGTAATTATCCTTAAAACCGGAGTCTTCATGGAATCACTGTGTGGATTGTCATGCTTTGACACTATTGAAGTTTCCCCTAGCCACGGGGTGATCATACGGTAGTGATTGGGTGTGATACTGAAGCATGCGGAGTATACATGTTTGGTCGTCTGGGAATCGCGTACCCTATCAGCAGGGTGAATATCTGAAATGGCCTTCTTATAAGGAATGTCTTACTCTCGTGAATCTTTGCAAAGCGGAAGTAAATGAGTTACTTCGAGAGAGCATGATTTCCAGATTATAGGATACGATCGTTAATGTATTGACACTCGAGATAGGATTGTATGGATATTATTACAGCGATGGGATTGTAACTTACACTGTAACTGTTTCACATTAAAAGGTAGTAGTCATTGCATTTGACTCTTCCGATGATTGGGGGTCACGGTGTGTTGCTAGACGCTATCCCGTGATCGTTGGGTATGAAGGGCATTTTCGTAATTTGCACTTTGTGCCTACAGCTAACATATTCGGAAGCCTATCGGGTCACACACATATGAACATCTAGCCGGATTAAAATGTGGTTATAGATGATACCCAAATAAGGAAAGTTTATCTCGAGACTATAAAGGTTATAGTGGTAAATTAATATGACGGTATTTATTTATTATGAATAAATAAAATACAAGATATTAATTATATTAATTAAAGAATATTCCGAAAGCCAATTAATGGCTAAAGGGGGCGTAGTTTGTGTGTGTATAAGATACACTTGAATTATGAAATTTAATTAATAGTATTTCCATATATTAATACTAGATATTAATATTTATATATTTGCATTCATACGTGACTTGCACATATGATGTGCATGTGCGCATCTTGCAAGTAAAAGATGTATATAGATTTATATTTGTGATATATATATGTGATATATACACATGTGTAAATTGATTTATGGTAATAAGATAAATATAGTCAATATAAGATATTGACAATATATTAAAAATGTTTAATATAAGATATTGGATATTAATGAGATAAATCAATCAATTATGTTTTCCTTATTTTTACTAGTAAAATGTTTTCTTCCTCTCCACTCTAATAGATGGCGCCACATGCACTATAAATATAGTGTGAGTGTCAAGCTTTTTTGTACACCATAATTCCAAGAGTTTAGAATTCTTGTGAAAAATAGAGAGCCTCTTACAGAGAGTTTTGAGAGAGAGAAAAGGCCGGTCTAGCAGCCGGATTTTTCTAATAGCAATCCAATGGTGGATTTCGGCGGGTTGTTCGTGTGGACTAGCGGTAGAGGCCGACGCTTGGGCGGCTCCGTGCATCGCTACTCTCCTTAGACGGTCAAAGCGTCGATCTTTTAGATCAACCAAGGTAACCACCGTCTACTAGCTTATTTGTTTATTGCTTAAACATGGTCGATCCTGGTCAAAGGAAATAAAATTTTGAATTCCGCTGCGTTTCCGCGTAGATTTCCTAACAGTGGTATCAGAGAGAGCTTCGAGTTTAAGCAATAAGCATGTTATTTTGCGGAGTTAATTTTATCGTTTAAATCACGTAATTAAAAGATGAAAGTTTTTGATTCGCAAAACGATACACGAAAATAAAAAAAAGGATCCGGTGGTGCTCGGCCGACTGGCGGCGGCAGGGCAACCTGCTTCTGGCGTCGGTTGACTGGTCAAAGGTGGTGGATCCCTAAATTTTGTTTGGTGTATTTTGTGATTCAATATGGTTCATAGTTGTGATTGATAATTCCTCTTTTGTTTAGTTGTGTCATGTGGTCTAACCAATGGTTTAAATAGTTTGGGCCATTGGGATGCCACATGGCATTAAAATAATAATGACATTTCCAAACTTTGTTTGGAATAGGCCTAGGCCCTTTTTCAAATATTTGATTTGGGAAAAGGCATAGGCCTAGGCCACTTACAAATTTTTGATTTTGGAAAGTGGGCTTCCAAATTTTGTTTGGAATAGGCCTAGGCCCTTTTCAAAATATTTGATTTTGGAAAATGCCTAGGCCTGGGCCCTTTTTAAAATTTTGATTTTGGAAAGAGTCAAGGGAGATGCGTTTTGGTTTAGGAAACCTTAGGCATCTCTTTTGATTAGAAATCAAAAGGAAAGAAACAAAAGAGACCTAATTTTAATTTTGATTTATTTTTGGAATAGTTCCAACTAATTAAAATTAAAATTGAAATCGGCTTAAAATTAATCGTTAATTTTATTTTGATTAAAATCATTCCAAAATTAATATCCCAACATTTATGGCAGTATCAATTATTCAAAAATTATAATCATTCCTATAAATAAATCAAAAAAAAATATGTCAAACCAAATATTTCTACATTAATTATAATATGTCTTATAATTAAACTATTTTGAAAATTATGCCATATAATGATTCCTATAATTAAATAATTTCTAGAATTATGTCATTAACATTCCAAAAATTATGCCATGCCATTAACATCCTAAAAATTATGTCATTTTTAATTATTACTAAAAATCTCAACTAAAATATTCCTGCATTAATTATAATCATTCCAAAATTAACATCCCATCAATTATGGCAATATCAATTATTAAAAAATTATAATCATTCCTATAAATAAATCAATTCAAAAATTATGTCAAGTCAAATATTACAACATAAATTATAATATGTCCTATAATTAAGTTATTTTGAAAATTATGTCATTGACATCAACAATTATGTCATGTCATTAACATCCTAAAAATTATGTCATTTTCAATTATTACGAAAAATCTTAACTCAAATATTCCTGCATTGATTATAACCATTCCAAAATTTAGTTACTCAAATCATGCCATTAATTGTTCACACTTATTACAAAATTTGACTTTGTCATTTGATTTTCCTAATAAATAACTTCTCTCTCCAATCACATTAATTGTAATTATTATGAAAATTCAATCGAATTTGGTTACCTCAAAATTAATGGTTCACACTTATTACAAAACATCAATTTGTTGAATTTGATTTTCCTAATAAATAACTTCTCTCTCCAATCACATTAATTGTAAATACTACGAAAATTTCAATCGAATATTCCTGCATTAATTATAATTATTCATATAATTAAATTATGATTTCTATGTTTAACTTATTTCGAAAACAATGCCATTAATTAACATCTGAATAATTAAGGCAGTATCAATTATTCAAAAATTATAACCATTACTATAAATAAATCAAATAAAAAATTATTTCAACCCAAATATTCCTACATTAATTATAATATGTTCTATAATTAAGTTATTTTGAAAATTATCTTTATTTGTGTCAAATATTTGAGATTATTGAAAGTGACATAATTGTTAGGATGTTAATGGTATAATTTTTGAAATAACATAATTATAGGGCATATTACAAATAATTTAATCATAATTATATATCTTAATTATATAAATCATAATTTAATTATAGAAATAATAATAAACAAACAAAAGTTAAAAGCAAAAAATAAAAGTTAATTTGAATAAAATAATATCAAAATATGAGGAGAACAAAAACTCAAATAATGAACAAAAACAATGTCAACATAGGAAGAGCAAGTATCTCACATTTCCGATGAAAAATATTATTGTGGAAAAACAATAACAACAAAAGTATAAAGTAGGAAAAATATGAATACTGACCGTGAGAAATCCTACGCAAAATCTTATTCTTTGGGAGATATTCTAGCTAAATGATGTCTCTGAGGCTGGGCTGCCAAAGCTATCATGCGTAAGTCATTTTGAATTTGAAATTATAATCAAGAAAAAAAATATTATTGTGGGAAAACGATAACAACAAAACTATAAAGTAGGAAAAATATGAATACTGTCCGTGAGAAATCCTACGCAAAAAAAAATTATTGTTGAAAAACAATAACAACAAAACTATAAATTAGGAAACATATGAATACTGACCGCGAGAAATCCTATGCAAAATCGGATGCTTTGGGAAAAATTCTAGCTAAATGATTTTCTGTAATCGAAGGGAAAAATTTGACATTGATTCAAGAAACAAATCACCAAAATGAAATGAATACTACAAAACTATAACGTAGGAAAAATATGAATACTGACCGCGAGAAATCCTACACAAAATCGGATACTTTTGGGCAAAATTCTAGCTAAATAATCTTCTGTAATCGAAGGAAAAAAATTAACAGTGATTCAAGAAACAAATCACCAAAATAAAGAAATGAATAGAAGGATGAAGAAATGAAGAGGAATGAAGAAATGAAGAGAAAGATGAAGAAATGAAGAGTAAGGTGAAGAAATGAAGAAAATGTTTGTGTATTTATTAGGGAAATCAAAATTTAGGGTAGCCGAATTTTGCAATTATGATAGGTTTTTTTTAGTGTGTTCATATTTTACGGATTTGGAGCGGGTCAGAACGGGTAATTGGGTTAAATTCACTCATATATATATATATATATATATATATATATATATATATATATATATATATATATATATATATATATATATATATATAGGAGGAAATAAAGTTATATATATCTAATTATTTATGTATATATATCTAAATTATATATGTATATTTCTCTCTATATATATATATATATATATATATATATATATATATATATATATATATATATATATATATATATATATATATATATATATATATATATATATATATATTAGGAGAGAAAATAAAATTGATTGACCCGTTTACCCAATTGCAGCCGACCCAAACCCGTAAAATGGCAAAAAAAATTCAAAAAATATCCAAGCATGTCATAATTACAAAAAAATCAAACAAATTTAAGCATGTCATAATTACTATATTTGATTCTTTAATAAATAATCTCTCTCCAATCACAATTCAATTTATTAATTATGCACAACATTTTACTCTCTAATTTGCTTATAATCGTCAATCTCACACCTAGCTCATTTCATTCACCAATTCCTCTCACTTAATTCATCCATTGCTATTGCAAAGTATTTTATTGTCTATTTTTTTTTTCATATCATATTCATCACATTTGATTCACTTATTCATCTCATCCATCTATTTGCCTTTTAATGTCCTTTTTGTAGTTTATTCCTGCACTTGATTCGTCCCATTGACTTAAAAAAAGAAAAGAAAAACGCCTATTTTGCTTTATTCGATTCAATTATTCATCTTACTTGATTCATCCATTTGCATTTTTTTGTCCTTTTCTTTATTGGTAGTTTCTTCATCCACTTGATTCGTCAGAAATCTAGCTCCGTGCAAGGTAAGAATTATCGACTTTCTATTTTAATTTTGGTTGTGCATGAATAAGACTTAAAAAAAAAATACCTTCTTATGAAAAAAAGGAAGGAAAAAAAACGCCTAATTTGCTTTTAATGCTCAATCACACATCCATCACATTTCATTCACCTATTCATCTCAATTGATTCATCCGCTGGCATTCTAATGTATTATATTGTCATCCATTTGCATTTTAATGTCATTTTGTTTATTTGTAGTTTACTCATCCACTTGATTCATCTCATCCTCTTTTATCTGTGGTTGCTTTGTGCAAAATATTAGCTCCCTGCGAGGTAAGATTTTTTTGACTTTCTATTTTAATAAAATAAAAAAAAAATACCTGTTTAAGTAGATATTTTTTAACTTTTTTAAATAGTCAGACACATATATTCATTTTTTTTGTTATTGTATCAGAATGTTTTATAGCTGCATATTTTTAGCTGAATGTTTTAGGCGGATAGAATAAAATGCACGACACACTTTGTCAGACAATGATATGGATATTTTTGCTATTTTTTTAAATATAGATAGGCGTATTTTTTTTTAAATATAACTCTTATTTTTTAAATAGCCTGATTTTTTTTATATAGATGGATCTTGGGAAATAGCATTTGAGGGAATTAGTGTTATTTTTTTATAATTATTGCGTAATATAGTAGTAAATACTAATTGATTAAAATCAGAATCAATCATAATTATTGCGTAATATAGAAAAATGAATAAATTATTCTCTCCAAATAATTAAATTAAAGCGTAACATTGTAAATGATTACAATAATAAACAATTCATCAGAATATTTAAGGAGGAAAAAAGTTTTCTTTATAGTATAAAATAGTTGAATAAAATAGAATCAATCATAATTAATAGAGAAATACGAAAAAAAATTCACACTAATTACCAAATTCGAGTTTTTAAATTTTGATTTTCCTGATAAATAATCTCTCTCTCCAATCACACTAATGCCATGTAATACTATACAATAGAATATTTACGGAAAAGAAAGTTTTTAGATTTATCGGGATAATTATATTTATAGTATATAATAGTTGAATAAGAATATAATCAATCCAAAATAATAGAAGAATATGAACAATATCCAAAAAAATTTATAATGCCCTAATTACATAATTTGCTTTTGCAATAAGTAACATCTCTCTCCAATCACACAATTAATTACAAAATTTGATTTTCCTAATAATTAACCTCTCTCTAATCACACTAATAACAGTTCACAATAATTACAATTCACACTAATTACCAAATTTGACTTTTGAAATTTTTATTTTAATAATAAATAAATAATCAAAATATTTAATTAATAAAAATGTTTTTTATAGTATACAATAGTTGAATAAAAACAGAACCAATCATAATTAATAGAGAAATGCGAAAAAAATTCACACTAATTATAGTTCACAATAATTACAAAATTTGACTTTCAAAATTTGATTTTCTAATTATGTATTAACCATTAATAGACAAATACGAATCAGAAAAAAATTTGTAAATGCTGTGTAATACTGTACAATAGAATATTTACGGAAAAACAAAGTTTTTAGATTTCTGGAGATAATGATATTTATAGTATACAATTGTTGAATAAGAACATAATCAATCATAAATAAAAATATGAAAAATATCTTAAAAAAATTGAACATGCCCTAATTACATAATTTGCTTTTGCAATAAGTACCACTCTCTCCAATCACACCATTAATTACCAAATTTGACTTTTTAAAATTTGATTTTCCTAATAATTAACCCCTCTCTCCAATCACACTAATTACAGTTCACACTAAATACAATTCACACTAATTACCAAATTTGACTTTTGAAATTTTGATTTTCCTAATAAATAATTCATCAGAATATTTAATGAATATAAAGGTTTTTTTATAGTATACAATAGTTGAGTAAAAATCCTTCATATATTCAAATTCTGTCCGGTCATTTTTTCATGGAAGTATAGTGTAATTTTCTTTGTTTTTGATGGAAGTATAGTCCATTTATAATCATTTACGTGTTTTCGATTCTCATAATATTTTACATTTATATACAAGTTTAATAATATCTATTTTTATTGCTTTCATATCATTATATCTTTTTATTTACTAACAATTCTTCAACACCTTTCGCGTGCTACCTAATATTGGATTGCCTAATAGTTGCACCCAAGAAAATTACACTGCATCTTATTTGATTAATCTTATTACATTGTTGTGACACATTTTTTTCTTTTATATTAATTATGTAAAAATGTATGACCAATGTTATACAACATCACATATACTTATGAGCAACTTAACCTTTCATTGTTATCTCATTTCCTTTTATTGATTACAATGAAACACACATATTTGCATTTATGTTTTATTTATGATTTGTTATTAACTGAATTCATAGTAAATTATTATCTTTTCATGTGTGTAAAATTGTACATATATATATATATATATATATATATATATATATATATATATATATATATATATATATATATATATATTTTTACTGCTATGCACATGATAGATTAAATATATGTGGATCTATAATATATATATATATATATATATATATATATATATATATATATATATATATATATATATATATTCCCTTAATCCATAAATAGAATGAATATAATATTTCGTTTTCGCAAATGACACGACTGTCATTTTCCGAAAATCGGAATATTACATTCCTCCCCCTTAAGAGGAGTTTCGTCCTCATAACTGAAACGTACCTGGTAAATCCATAAAATCTGGGAATTCGCTAATCATGTCGTATTCAACTTCCCAAGTTGCTTCATTTGGTGAATGGTTGCTCCATTGTACAAACACCAAAGGAATCAACCTTCTCTTGATCATCTTTTCTTTTTTATCCAAAATCTTAACTGGTTTCTCATCGTAGGCAAGATTATCTTGAAGAGCTTCCGGGTCAACTGTAGCTTCATCATCCGTCTTCCTCAAACACTTTTTTAGCATGGAAACATGGAACACGTTGTGGACTCTTGACATTGACTCCGGTAACTTAAGCTTATATGTCAACGGTCCAACTCTCTCAAGGATCTCAAATGGTCCAACACATCTTGGACTCAACTTTCCATTTTTTTTCAAATCTTTTAACTCCCTTCATAGGTGAAGCTCGCAAGTAAACTCTTTCCCCAACATCAAACTCTAACGGCCTTCTATGAACATCAGCCCAACTTTTCTGACGGTCTTGAGCTACCTTTAGATTCTTCTTAACCAACAAAACCCTTTCCTAAGCTTTTTCAACCAATTCCTGCCTGGTGATTTTCTTCTCCCCAACTTCATCCTAAAACAGCGATGTTCGACATCTTCTACCATACAAAACTTCAAACGGAGGCATGCCCAAACTGGCGTGATAACTATTATTATAGGCAAACTCAGCTACAGGAAGGTAATCACCCCATGATCCACCTACTTCCAAAACACAAGCTCTTAACATATCTTCTAGTGTTTGGATTGTCCTTTCCGACTGTCCGTCTGTTTGATGGTGAAGGGCCGTACTCAAGTCCAATGTTGTAACCAAGGCCTTTTGCAAGCATTTCCAAAAGCGACCGATGAACCGACTATCACGATCTGAAACTATCGAGATAGGTACTCCATGAAACTTCACTATATTATCCAAATAAAGTGTAGTCATCTTCTTCAATGACATCTCAACTTGGGTTGGTAAGAAATGGTCCGACTTGGTTAATCTATCCACAATGACCCAGATCATGTCATGTCCACTCTTTGTCCTTGGCAATCCAGTGATGAAGTCCATTGTGATCTTATCCCACTTCCATTAATGAATATCTAAAGGTTTAAGCATACCTCCTGGCTTTCTATGCCCGGCTTTGACTTTCTGACACGTATCACATTCAACCACAAACTTAGCTATCTCCAACTTTATTGAAGGCCACAAAAAATGCTCCTTCAAATATACATACATTTTTGTTGCTCTCGGATGGACAGCAAAAGCGATCATGTGTGCTTCATCCATTACTTTTTGTCTTAGATCACCCATATTGGGCACACACAGTCGATCTTGGTACCAAAGGTTCCCATTCTTATCTAGCACATATCCCACTATAGGATTTTCTCTTGCAACTCTCTTCAGATCTATCAAAGCTGGTGTTAGGAACATTTTATTATGTTTTGATGATGGCCATACTAGCTGTTATAGCAAGCCTGAAATAAGTTAGAATTCTCTGTATAAGTTTTTACTTAGAGTCTGACATGTTGTATAAGTTGAGTCAGACAAGTATTGTACTAGTTGGTAGGACGGCAAAGTAAAAACAGATTGTCGGCAGAGTGAAGCCAGCCAAGTACCAGTAGAGAAGCAATAAAGACATTATGGTCTGACTTATAACCAAGAAAGTATGTGATGACCTTGGATAAGTCTAAGTTATGTTTTAAGTGATGAAACTTAATGTTTAAATATGGTGTACACTGATCTCACCCAAATCAATGATCAGTGAAGTACAAGAATTCTCCCTTAACTGAAAAGAATGAAGGAAACAGTGAATCGGCAAAGTAAACTGACTTTCGGCTAAGTGAAGACAAAGCAGTGAAGGAAGATCTAAGTGGCAAAGTCAGATGGATCACTTAACCATTCAAAGAATGGCTGAGTAAACCTCACTTAGTCAGATTATTGAAATATGAAGAAGATACAGAAGATCAAGCATTAACTGCACAATCAATAGAAGATCAATCAAGGACGGATTTTCTGATAAACGTTAAGAAAAATTTGATCACTGAAATCAAGGAGAATATAATTAAGGGGGAATCAAGAATAAAGTCAAGGATTATTCCCCTCATTAATATAGCCAACGGACGGAAATTCAAATCAAGAATAATCAAGGCTATAAATAGAAGGCATTGACAAAAAAAAGATAAGCGTGCAAGAACGAAAAATCTGAGCAAAAACTCTGTCAAAGTGAAAAGTCTTCTATCTGTGCTAAAAAGAAATATTTAGTGATCAACTCAAAGCTGAGAGCTACAATTCAAAAATCAAAGCATTGAGATTGATCAACAAGTTTGTGAATTCAATTCACATCAATCAAGCAACTGAATCAGAGCCATCTGAGAAGGAGTTGTGTTTGTGATAGCTGCTGAAGGATTTGATCCCAAGGAGCAGTGAAAGAGACTGAGTCACTGAAGCTGTTGCAGTCAATGAGTGATAGTCTTGTAGATTGTGAAGCTTGTGAAGTCAAGGAAAATCGTACTATTGTATCTGTGAAAACAATAGTGAATTCCTCCAATCATCACAGGAGAATAGTGGATTAAAGAATTGCACCACCCTGAACCACTATAAGCCTTGTGTCAATTTACTTTCAACAACTTACTTTACTGCATTCATTTAATTACTTATATTATATCCTATATTTGTGATTGCCTAAACTCCTTTGAAACAACTTAGTAAGAAGGGAATTATCCGCTGCCCAAAAGCTTTTAAATATAAGAAATTTTTTGAAACTCCACTATAGTCATTCCCCCCCCCCCCTCTGACTATAGTTTTACCCTTCTCTGGGACCAACAATTGGTATCAGAGCAGTGTTCCTAGTATCAGAACCTGTTCAGATCTAGTTTCTGGTAACAAGGAGATCATATATTTTCAAAGTGGTTTTCAAATCTACGTTTCCTACATATTCACATATATATTTTCTATTTGTACTTATGGATTCCTCAAACTTTATGTCAAAAGTACCTGTTTTCAATGTTAATAATTTTGATGAATATAAAATAAGAATGTTATCTCATCTTGCAGCAACTCATGAGGAGATGCTGGATGTAATTAATGATGGCCCAATCATGATTATGACTGTGGTAGCCACAAGAGCAGATCAAGGAAAATAAGTGGACAAACCCAAGAAGGATTAACTTAACTGATTGTTAGGAACAGTTGAATAAAGCAGCTCAGTGAAAAATTCACTACACCGGCTAAGTGACCAGCCAAGACACTCCACCGAAATGAAGATTGGAGTCATAGGAAAATTAAAGTGTGAACCAAATCAACTTTTATACACGTGGAGAATAAGGAAGCTATGGAGGATTATACTATGGAAGATTACACACATGGAGATCAATGTACAATCATGGAGGTAACCCTTACCCGGGTGGTAGTGAATATCCAAGTCGTAACCCTTTACGAACTCTAACCATCTCCTCTGTTTCATATTCAGATTCTCTTGAGTAAATAAGTACTTCAAACTCTTATGGTCTGTGAAAATTCTTGCCTTGACTTCATACAAGTAGTGTCTCTATGTTTTTAAGGCAAACACTACCGTTGCCAATTCTAAGTCGTGTATCGGGTAGTTCTTTTCATGCACCTTTAGTTGCCTAGATGCATAAGAAATCACTTTGCTTCCTTGCATCAACACACAACTTAAACCTTGTTGACAGACCTAAACCTAACCTTGGAAACGGCGCCATAAAGCTGACGGACATTACCTAGGCTATACAGATCCTAACCGGCAGTGTACCGGGTCAAACTGTAGTGCTAGTCTGGTGAGTCAGGTCGTATCTTGGCTAGACATATTTAAATCCATGAAATATATACCTTATACAGTTTATTTTAATCAACTAAATAATGCTCGAAAAATAAAAAACTAAGGGATTTATTGATACAAAATAAACATTAATTCCATTGCTAGACCAACGACTCCACTCCCCACTTACGAACTTACATTGTCCTCAATGTAAAGTGAGTGTAAATAAGTTGTTGGGAAAGCAATGGTGCACTAAAACAAGTCAAAACAAATACTCAGATGATATTAAAGGGTGGGTGGGTGGGTCAAAGTTATGACCGTTGTGTGTGCAAATAAAATAAAAGTATGTGGAGAGTGACAGTGTAATGCAAAAGGGTAGATAAACACACCACATAAACTTTTATTGATTTAAAACACACAATATTCCACAGTAGTTGAACTAATACATGTCACACATTATTTGAAATTTAAAACAGACTAGATCATGATATGAAATATGTGAGAAAGTATTAACTCTGAGTCTTTTATACCCAGATCCTCAAGGGTTATTTCAAATCGTTCTATCAACCTAAGTCCAAGAAATGACGCATTTGAATTTTTCTCTTTTTTTTCCATCGGGATTTTCGGATAACCACCTAATCGTTCCCTTTTAATGTCATTCAAACATTCATCCTAAGACTTGGTGAAACAAAATGAAAATCAATCCTAAGTATTAGCAAAGTATCATCCAAAGTATGAGTAATTATTATATTTAACATTTTTACGGGTTGCCTCCCGGTAGCGCTTTTGGTTAACGTCGTTTGCTCGACCAAAATGATAATGATTAACTAATATAATATACTAAACAAAACGGGATACTTCTAACAATTACTCACAAAAGCACGTAACAATTAAGCACATAATCCACTACAAATAAATGCTTAAGGAGTAAAAGGGAAGGATAGTACCCGTCATTGACTACATTTATAGTCTATAGCCAGACTTTACCGTGCTTCAGTTTTTAAGGCACTGGTGGTGGGTCATCCTCACGCACCGCATCCTTCTTCAATACCGGTTTCCAACAGAGGTTAGACAATTCCCACCAATCCAAACGATTCTTGACCTTTTCCTTTGATTTTCGAGCTTTGGGTTTGCGAGCTTTCATATTATTGCTGAAGTCATCTTCTTCAATTACTGCGTGTTAGTACAATCCACAGAAAAAAAACACAAAGTGTACACACAAGAACAAGATTCTAGTGTAATGCATGGATATTTCAATGAATTGTAAGTGTTGAAGACAACGCTCTCATGATTAACTCCCAAACTTCTCCCTTACTAAAATCGTCAAGAAAACATACATACTTTTTATCCAACTTCATCTATGTAATAGGGATAGAATGTATACCTCCCTTACCCTTGTCATTAGATGAATATGGTAAAGCTTCCTCGAATGACTGTGTTTCATCATTCTGTACCTTTTTCTTCAAAATATGCATTGGATATGGTGTTGCCTTATCTGGTTGAACCGAGATGAATTTGGGTTGAGCTGGATAAGGTTCGGTTTGAATTGGCCCTTTCAAACTTGGTTCCTTCCAACCTGCTTCCAATTCTGATTATTTCTATTTTTATTTTATTTATTAATATTCCCTTGGGCATGATCAAGCCCTCGTTCAGGTGTTTCATCACTAGTTTCAGTCATTCTCGTATTTCGATTTGAAAATGATACTTGGTCAGGATTTCCCTGACTGATATGACCGCGTTTACTCTCTACTCTTAACTGCCTTTCGTAAGTGTTTAAATCAGGCCTATAAGGAGTGAGTGGGGCCTTACCACTTCTGGTCATCAACTATCGAAAAATAGAAAAATAACTTGAAATAGATAAAACCTGAATCAGATGGTGTTTCATTACTGATTTCGGCCGTTTTCATAACTCGATTTGATGATTTTTGTGAAAAATATCGAATAGAAAAGATCACGAAATCGATAAAAAAAAACACATTGATTATTTTTTTTTCTCTCGGTAATTACCGACTCCACTCGGTATTTACCGAGAAATTTTTTTTTTTTTTTTATATATATATTTTTTTTAAAGTGGAATCTTACCAATAGGTGAAATATATATATAAGGATGTATATATATATATATATAAAATTGGTATCTTTCCAATACGTGAGTACCAACAGAAAAAAAAAAAATAATAAAATAAAAATAAAAAAGAAATTGAGAAAAGTGTTGACTTATCCTCGAGAATTTTGAGCTAATACAAGTAGTAACCCTAGACACAAAGAAAGAAATTAGCGACGTTTTCCCCGGCAACGGCGCCAAAATGCTGACACCGCCTAAACCTAGGGAAAACATGGTAACTCTTTTAAGTGGGGTTAAACACCAAGAAGCTATTATTAACTCGATCTAAGTCGCAGTTTTTAACTTTTCCTCGGGTTAGATAGTTAGATTAGTTAGATGTTAGTAAAACAGTAAAAAAATAAATAATATATATATAGATATTTTTGAGATCTAGCCAAGAATACGTTACTGAATTACGATCTCTTTTTAGTAGAAATAAATGAGACAGATCTTTTCCTTGATACAAGGAGGTCAATTATATATGAATCGGTGTACTCCTAAGCTAGACAACTCCTCCTCACACGAGCGTATGAAATTGTCATATGTCAAATGTCATCAGTCCAAGGTCCACAACTGCCCCATGCTAATCTTAGTTAGTCTGAACAGGTACCGAGTACAAATCTACCCCGGATAAAAGAGGTTATTCCGTTCGTCAGACGGCCGATGTTATTCAAGAGGCTCCGGTTGTCAAGCGGATCGATTTAACACAAACGGTGTAGTTTCAATTAAACTGTGATTTTAACATTATTAAGATCTCGAGTACAAAGTTAATAAGATTTGTTTTTCTAGGACAAATCTGCTCCCGGGTAGGAAATAGGATTCCGTTAATCGACGGTCATTTTACCCTCCGGTTTTTCTATTTTTACTCATATCCTGACTTCTCTGGTCAGTTCATCGCCAGGTTATATGTGGTATTCATCATGATTGATTACGTCATTCCGAATATATTATCGTTACGTTGCAAAATAGAAAAAGATTCATTATAATTAGTTTTAATCATGATTACCAGAGTCGATCATTCATTTTACCAAAAGATTAACTAATTCAGATTCATATCTTGGCTAGACATATTTTTAGTTTAACATAGTGATAGATACAAAAGTAATAACTTGATAAAATTACCCGTTTATTGTAGATCTAAGTCGTATCCTCTGAAAATAGCAACTTCTTCAATACAATTTTCTCGGTAATTCTCTCGAGCATTACAACAGTACTACTTTTATTTATAAAAACATATATACATACATAGACATATGTATATACGGGCCCGAAAATAAAATAAAACGAGAAAAGAGATGAAGAAGGGACATGAAGAAGTGGGGAATGGAAGAAATGGGAGGAGGTGGAGAAGAGAGATCTTGGCCAAGAGTGGTCAAGATGGGGCAAGGATTTTTTATGGATATGGGGAGGTATTTATAGGGGGAGTTGAGAAGTTTGTTGTGAGGGAGGTTGTATTTGGGGAGGAATTATCTCCATTTAGCATGTGGGATAATCTTGGAGAATATTTGCCATCATGTGGAGGTGGTGAGTCATGTAGTAGCATGTGAAGTTTGTTACAAGAAATCATTACATGCCACATGCAAGTAACATGCAAGGAACATGCAAGGAACCTCCCTAAAATCTCCCGGTTCGTCCCGAAGTTCCAGCTGTTCGGTATAAAAATCATAACTTGAGTTGTAGACCTCCGATTGACGTGATTCAAAATGCGTTGGAAAGATCATTTTAGTATCTACAACTTTCATCAAGAACTCTTCCCCAGAAAACGCCTCTAAGTTGGGTCAAATTTCCATCGAGAACTGGTTACGGTAGAAGCGCGTAGGAAAAATAATTTGATCCGTTGAACTCGTAAGCTTGTGGCATTTTCTTCTTTCCCTCAAAATCCATCTTTTAGGCTTCAAAACATGTCGTTACGTGGAATCTTGGTCAATATATAATCCTGCAATGAACCACCGAAATACCAAACGTAAATCCGACACGACACTCCGGTTACTAAACCGGTACAAAAACTAATAAAAAACTTATAAAAATACGATAATTTATATAATAACTACTACTTATACATTTGAATAAAACTTAGTAATTTTGACTTGATTTGATACAATAATGCTCAAAATGGTATCAATATTGGGGTAAAATGTCGTAATAATGATCATCAATTTATCTCTCATCACTTGTCCCGAAGCATCGGTGTAGACATCAAAATTATCAAATATCTCCGGAACTACTAAAACTGGTGCCGTAGTTAATATATCCTTCAAAGTCTGAAAAGCTGTCTCACACGCACTAGTCCATTCGAACTTCACATTCTTTTGCGTAAGTTTGGTGAGTGGTGTGGCTATCTTGGAGAAGTCCTATACAAACTTTCTGTAGTATCCAGCTAACCCCAGAAAACTCCTTACCTCTGAAACTATGGTAGGTCTTGGCCATTTCTCATCCGCATCTATCTTTGCAGGATCTACTTGTATGCCATCCCCAGAAATCACATGCCCCAGAAAACTGACCTGCTTCAACCAAAACTCACATTTCGAAAACATAGAATACAACTATTTCTCTTTCAAAGTATTCAACACGATTCTTAAGTGTTCTTCATGCTCTTTCTCATCCTTTGAGTATATAAGGATGTCATCTATAAATACTACCACAAACTTATCCAAGAAAGGCATGAACACTCATTGCATCAAGTCCATGAACGCTGATGGAGCATTAGTGAGTCCAAAAGGCATGACCAAGAACTCATAATGCCCATACCTTGTGCTAAAGGTTGTCTTCGGTATGTCTGCTACTTTGATCTTCAATTGATGATAACCAGACCTAAGGTCAATCTTAGAAAACACCATTTTTCCTTGCAACTGATTAAACAAGTCATCAATCCTTGGCAGAGGACACTTATTCTTTATGGTGAGGTTGTTCAAAGCTCTATAGTCTATGCACATCCTCATACTACTGTCTTTTTTTTTTCACAAACAACACAGGGGCTCCCCAAGGTGAGGTACTTGGCTGAATTATATTCCTTTCTAACATATCTTTTAATTGAGCCTTCAATTCTTTTAATTCAGCCGGAGCCATCCTATAAGGTGCCTTAGCTACTGGGGCTTCTCCTGGCACTAACTTGATCTCAAACTCGATCTCCATATCCAGCATGTTACCTGGTAACTTATCCGGAAATACCTCGGGGTATTCTCTTGCTATAGGAGTTTCTTCCAACTTAGGCATAACTTGTTCTACATCCATTGCATATAACAAGTAGCCTTCACAACCTTTTGACATGCTCTTATAGCCTTAACTGCTGACTGAGATTATCAGATGACGCTTCTTACTCGGCTTGTACACGTTATCTTGAAGGTCTTGGAAGATTTTCCGGGTACTTTAAAGGTTACTCTCTTTTCCTTACAGTGTACATAGTTCTTGGACAACCAATCTATTCCCAAGATCACATCAAAATCCGTGAAGTCTAACACTATGAGGTCACTCTTACACCAATAAGATCCTACACGAATGTCCACTTGAGGTATCATCTTCGTCACTTTAGTATATATTCCTAACGGTGTAGTTATTTCCAATGTATTCCTTAAAGCTTCCATAGGTAAGTTTAGTTTCTTAGCAACCTTAGAGACACAAAAGTGCTAGATGCTCTGGTATCAAACAAAGCATTAACCGCTAGATTATCATCTATTATTGTACCTAAAAGAAATTTCATTTACTTAAATACAATTATAACATGAATTAACGTGCTATAGATGTATTTTCAGAAAACAAATAACTCAAAAGGTACCTAAAATAACAGTGTCGTCCGGTTCCGCTATCTCCGCATCCATGGCAGACACTCAAACTGGTCGGCTTGAACTCCCATTTCCACTTGCTTGACCATGATTCCCTTTATTCCCTCTCGTTGGACAGACCCTTGAAAGGTGTCCTGGATCTCCACAATAATAACAGCTACCCGTGCTAGCCTTGCATTCAGCCGAATGATGCCTCTTGCATTTTTTACAAAGGGATGTACTTGCTGAAGGTGTTGTTGACAAAGATGCCAGCGTCTTCTTCATGTTCTGTTGATGTGCTATCCGACTACTTCCTTGGCTTGTCCCAAATGTCTTCTTAGAACCAATTTCCACGGAAGGCTTGTTCTTAAAAGTTTCAACTTCTATATCCTTGTTCAACATTTCTGCCATATTCCTCGGCGTACCTCCCATCATACCGGCCTGGATCTCACGTGATAAACCATCTTTATAAAGAGCCATCTTCTTTTCCTTGACTCTTATGATCTCGGGGTAAAATCTACCCAACTCATTGAAGTGGTTCATGTAATGGGAAACTTTCATGTTCAGCCCTTACTTATGACTCAAGAATGTCTTGCTTGAATAGCTGGTGGGAAGTATTCGGTGTAGAAAAGTTCCTTAAATTCTTTCCAATCGGTAACCTTACCTCGGCTGCTTTCTATGGCATCGAACCAACTCTCGGCTGCATTCAACAAGAATCCTGCAACTAACTGAGCCATCTCCGTTTCAGGCACATTCACGTTTCTACATGCCTTCTCAAAACTCCTCAACCACATTTCCACCCTGGCTGGTTCCACATTCCCATAAAAGTCTTGCATATGGTTTCTTTTTAGCCAAGTGTACCAATCAACTGATGGTGCTTGCTCATTCACTGGTGGTGGTATAACTGGAGGGACAACAGGTGGATAAACTGATGGGTAACCATAAGGTGCTTGTGGTGCTTGGGGTGGATAAGGTGGTGGATAAGGTTGTTGAGGTTGAGCCACGGGTGGAACTTGTTGATAAGGGTGGTACCTTGGATAGTTTGGTAGAGCGTGATATGGCTGATGAAGTCCGTAGTGTGGGTATCCAAAGCCGTAGTGATGGTCAAACCGTGGTGAATGTGGTATAGTAGGTTGAGGTGGGTGACTCACGAGTGGAGGGTAGAAGGTCTGTTGTTGTGGAGGGTAAACCGAGGTTGGAGGATAGCTTACCGGTGGAGGTGGTGGATAAACTTCTGTCACTGGTGGTATAAAACCCGCTGGGATGTCATTTACCATGGTAACCTGAACCGACCCTCCCATATGCCACTGTGGAGGTTGCTCCTGTTGAGCCCGTGGTGTCTGATTCTGATGTTGTGGAGCATTTGGTTGTACAACTCCGCATTCGACTACCGGTATAGGGCTTTCTTGTCGTACCCTAGAACTTTCGACGCCGTGGACTCCCCTTCTGGTAACAACCATTCTGAAAGATCAAAAAGATCAGAATGTTACTAAGTGGTCTAAAGAAACTTATCTCAAGAAATGAAGCCTAAATGACGTTTCGCTCTGATACCAACTGTAACGCCCCGTTCCCGGATACCAAGTCCTTACCCGAAAATAGAACGTTCGGCACGTATAATATAAAATAAATTCTATATTATACGTAAGCCTCTACTACGTTGTATCGAGTTTAGCATTTACGGAAGCTAAATGACTCGGGTGTATTTTTCTTTTTCACGAGAATGGAATCAAACATACTAAAGATAGAAAAGATGTCTTACAACAACTATAACAAACTTACAACCGTACGATGTCTTAAAAGAAATGAAGTACAACAAGTATCTTTCAAGAAATAAAAAGAAATACATCACGTCTTGAAATGAAATTACAACATAAGTCTTGAAGGAAACAACATAGTTTAGTAATAATAAAGCATGATAAAAGCATAGCATGACAAGAGCATCAAACATCATCTTCAAAGTCCTCATCGAACTCATGTTCAACATGTTCATCTTCTCAATCCCAAACACAAACAATGCGTGTGCATTCTGACTGCTGAAAATAAATCTGACCATCCTGTATCAGCAATGCGTGCGCACTGAGCATCCTGTACCAAAATGACTTTCTGTTTCATCAATGCGTGCGCATTCAACGCAGAAAGTCCCTAACTCGATTTTTCTGCATTCTTACGATTCTTAGGGGTGCACATGGTCCGGTTTTCCGGTTTTTTTTTACCACTTTTAAAACCAAACCATTTTTCACGGTTTTCAAATTCACAAATCATAACCGAACCATAACTACGTAAAACCATTGTATTCGGTTCGGTTTGGATAGGCTTGATTCCGGTTTTTCCCGGTTTTCTTTGTCTTACCTATTCTTTCATATATATATATATATATATATATATATATATATATATATATATATATATATATATATGTGTGTGTGTGTGTGTGTGTGTGTGTGTGTGTGTGTGTACGGTGTATATACATACACAAAGATGAATTGTCATACATTCTAATTAGGCTTATCATATAAGGTCATTTAAACTATTTTGTTTCATCTTGTTATAGATCATATTTAGCTGGGGCCAAAACCTATGTATGTGAGGTAGTTGATTGAAGTATTAATAAATAATCATCTGAGATATTACTTAGTTAAATGTAGTGATAATTAAGGGGGATTTTATTTGCACCACATAATCTACTTGTGCACCACTCTATCTGTGCACTACAGTAGATCCGATTTTTTGTGGGTGCATTGTGAGAACCGACTTTGATTAAAGACACCCATAATCAATAGTGATATACAAACACACACACACACACACACACACACACACACACATATATATATATATATATATATATATATATATATATATATATATATGTATGTATGTATAAACACATGTAAATATTAAAACACACACACACACACACATATATATATATATATATATAAATATATATATATATATGTATGTATGTATAAAGCATACATGTAAATATTAAAACAAACACACACACACACACACACACACACACACACACACACACATATATATATATATATATATATATATATATATATATATATATATATATATATATATACACACACACACACATATCCGGTTTGGTCCGGTTCTTATTTTAAAAAACCAAAACCAAATTGTTTTTTACGGTTTGGTTTTTTACAATACAAAAACCAACAAAAAAAACTATGGTTTATGCTTTTCCGGTTTGGACCGATTTGGTTCAACCGGTTGGTTTGGTTTCCGGTTATTTTGTTCACCTCTAACAATTCCTACCCAATTCCAAACATGAATAACATCCATCTAAGCATTATAACAACATAAACACATAACTTTTAACCACACATAGCACCATATACTTGCATAACAACATATAGGCATGAATTCAAGCATCAAACCACTTCTACAACTAAAACCCTAACTTCATCAAACAAAATTAAGGCAATAGAGAAGATTTTATTACTTGATTCAAGCACACTTCAGCCAACATCAAAGAAAACTGCAGCAACTCCTGAATCCTCCAAGAAAACCTATTTGACCCACAACCAATTCAAAAACTAGTTAGGATCAAAGTTTCTAACTATTCCGAACTACGAATTACACACTTTCTTCAACCCAAACATGATCAAATAGGAAATATCCAGATTTAGGGTTATTTTCATACCTCTTCGTAACTTGGAAATTCTGGTATCAACACGATCCTTATGCTCTCACGATTCCGTTGTCCTACTCAAATCTGAAAACGGAGTAGTAACTTATGAGAATTGATAGAAACTCTCCTTATCCTTTCTTTTGCTCTCAAACTTCAGAGTTAGAACGTTTCTGTCAAATTGGTTTTTCTGACAACCAACATACTTAGCGGGAAGTTTATTTCCCAAATAGAACCTCCTCTTAAATTAATTATAATTAAATTCCATTAATCCCCATTAAAAGAGATATATATATATATATATATATATATATATATATATATATATATATATATATATATATATATTTCTTTAATCCATAAATAGAACAAATATAATATTTCGTTTTCGTAAAATGACACGCTTCGCTTTTTCTGAAAATCAGAATATTACAACGAGGCTTAAATAGGAAATGAGGGAGTAAAATGTAACAACATCAAAAAAGCGGGTGTTTGGTGTTATTTAACACCACCGATTCAAGGTGGCTATCGCTTGCTGATGTTCTTATAGGGCTGCTGGCATTTGCTGCGCGGTAGGAATACGTGAAGACCCCAGCCGGAGTTGGGAAATGACGGTAGACGATGATAGTTCGATATACGTCGGTGGGCTTCCTTACGATGCCGACGAAGAAAGCCTCCGCCGAGTGTTCGATATCTACGGTGCTGTCGTCGCCGTTAAGGTTTTTTTTTTTTTTTTTTTTGGGATGTATTTAAGTTGATTTATAAAATGTGCCTAATCGCTGCGTGAATTACAAATTGATTCCGTTTTTTCTGCTGTTGCTATGTTTATTTATTTATTACATTTTTACATTTGTTTTTTCTTAGTTGATTTTAGATGAGATATCGTACACGGGAGATTACTCCTGGAAATTTCATGCTTTCTTCATACTAATTGCTGCACAACCACCGCAATAGTAAAGAGAATTCGGTTTGTTTCTGCTTTAGTAGCTTGTTCTGTTGCATCAAGATTTGTTTGTTTGTTTTATACAGTCTCCAGCAATACTATTATCGGTTTCAACGTATATATGCTGCCTACTGATTTTCCTTTTTTTTGGTGTTAGCATTGTCCAAATCATTCTGTTGCAATTCAAACTCCCTCTACTTGTTACATGCTTTAGTTAAAATTTTGATTACTTATTGTAAGTTGGTTTTTTGAGTGTATGTTTACTTCAACTCCTTTTGGTGTACACTGAACTTCTTTTTCACTTGTTCAACACATAATACTCAGTGTCTTTGTCATTGGTGGCTAAATTAGATTCCGAAATCTAGAGCAATTGGGTTGTTTGTAGTTACATATCAATATGCCTGGTAAATCACTCTATCTGATTCTTAGGAATAAAATAAAATAAAATGTGCTATGTTCAATGTTCATATTGCCCGGGATTTCACATCTTTGTGAACGCATCAATTAGAACTCTTTGAATAGTAATTTCCTGCAATTTGTGTTTTTTACTCCAATACTCTTTTTGCTGGTTATCCCATAATTATGACAAGTCGCAAGTAGTGAATAAAAACTTATACATGTATTCCATTATTTTATTTTATAGTTTGATCCGTCCTTACTTTGTTGAAGTGTTGAAGGGTAAAATTGTAGATGCTGGTAGATACAATGAAATAGCATAATTGTGGCTCTTCTCTTCTTCAATACACGCCTGATGCACCTTTTTATAGGTTAAAATCCGTTGGATTATATGAATTTATTTTAAACGTCTAATTGTCTTCTCCTCTATTTAAATACTCCATCTTTAACAAATACGCAGAGGGAGTATATCCTATTTAATTTGCTGGGTTTTGATCTTCAGTCCTATTTAATTGGCTGAGATGGTTTTGATACTTGTTTAACCCTACAATGTACACGATCTGCACCACACTATGATGAGACAAGGGACTTACAATTTCTTTATGCTATCTATGCATGTACATAAAATGATCCTTATGTATTTTTGACATGCCGTTACGTAAAATGGCAATTGTGCAATAGTTTTCTGCCGGCGCCTTCTTGTCGGAAGAATATAGTTCTCTGTCTGTTGAGACCTTTGATTAACTTTGCTTCTGTATTGCCTTGCTTTGTTCTTATGTTATATTTACATTTGTATCAGAGACTTAAGGTTATTTTTGGATATGCTTTTATTATCAACGAGCTTGATGTTTTTAGGCTTTCTCCCTCTTCTTAATTCAAAATTTTCAATCTCAATGAGCCATTCAAATACAATATGTGTTTAATATATTGCAATTTTGTCATCGGTCACTGTTGCTTCTTTCATAAATAGAGTATCTAATTTGAGCCTTGGAATGCTCTTTTTCTCAGATAATAAATGATCAGACAGTCAGGGGAAAGTGTTTTGGCTTTGTTACTTTCACAAATCCTCGTTCTGCAATGCATGCAATTGATGACATGGACGGCAGGGTAAACTTTCCTCATTTGCTTTATTTGATTGCTCTAGTCTCCTTGTGTGTTGCATGAACCTGTCCTTTTTCATTTGTTATTCGATTAACAAATTCCATTGTTTTTTTGGTAAGTACCTTTGTTTCTTAGTATTGTTGGATGACGTTTTTCTTCTGCGTTAATTAGACTATTGATGGGCGAGTAGTACGAGTAAATGAAGTGAAGACCAGAGGAGGACGATCCAGTTTTGGTCGGGAAAGAGTCGAAAGAAAATTTGACAGAGGCATAGAGAGTGATAGGGGTCGAGATCGAGAAAAAAGCCATGACCGTTATCACAATCACAGAGAGTGGTCACGTGACCGTGATCAAGACAGGGAGCGAGAATATGATCGCGTGCATGATGATGACCGGCAAAGGGACCGCCTTTTAGACAGAGACAGAATACGTGAACATGATAAAGATTTGGAGAACATCTCACGAGATCGTGGGAGGAGTCGTGATTATGATTTGGAAAGGGACGTAGATTCTGATAAAGTGATGCAAAGGACCAGTCCTGATCTTAAATCTGAGAGGAGGGATAAAACTCAGATGCCCGAGTTATTGGATAGGTCAATTCCTCATTCCTTCTATTTGCCGCTATTTTAATCTCTATGCCGTAATATCCCATACATAATTAGATAATACAGTTCTGTCTACATAGAGACGAAGTGATCGCTTGTTTAATGTACTTGTGTCTAGTGGATTCTCTAAAGTTCATTCTTGAATTATGTTCTTGGAGTAGATTTGTAAAAGTGTAGTTTGCTTTGGTTATCTCTTCCTAGAGCTTTTTAAATTGGATAAATAGGATTTATTATAATTTTCTTTTGGAAAATAAGTACCATTTTTAGGAACTAACTTTGCATCTTTATATTTGTGGGGTCCTTATACGATCGCTGCTTAGGTAAATATTTGTCTGCATTTTATAAAGTGGTATGAATAAGCATTCTTGGTTCGATTAAGTTGCTAGTGCAGTTTCCTATTGTAAAGTTTGAGCATAGAAATATTTCATTAGAAATATTTCATGCCAATATTTCTTTTGTTTCCCCTTTTATATTGTGGCTTTTTACCTTTGGAAAAAAAGTGCAAAATGTCGTGGTTCTAACTTGGGTTATTTTTATTTAATCAGATCTTATTCTGCCGAACGTGGTAAAAGAAGTCGTTCTTCAGATTCAAGTGACGTTGGTCATGGTGAGGTAAAATTCAAAGAACTGGACTGGCTTATATCATTGCAATGCTTCCCATGTGGTAAAGAAATCTAGTGTAATGCCATTGGTGGTTTGTTATTCTTGATGACCAGGTTTCGGAGCAACTAGAGTTTGAGAATAAGAAACTTCAAAAGCTCCAGGAGGAGGTTTGTTTCATGTCTTATGTTACTTGTCTCAAATTTTGATGGGTCTGAATCAGATTTTTGATATTTGTGATGTATTGCTTGTCCTCTAAGGATGCAAGATCTATCTTGTGGAACCATGTTTTTTTTTCTTTTAATCATACAAAAATGGTATTTCTGTACAATGAGGCTCGAACTCGAAACCTTGGAGAGAAGGGGATGATGCTCGCCAGCCGTAGGGCTTAGCCTATTTGTGTACCTAATTAGCCTATTTGTGTACCTAATTAAAGATTAAAAGTTTAGAGCATTAGCCTAGAAACTAATGATGTGATTCGGTCACCAGATATCTCGTATTGAGGAGTTGGCTAAAGAGAAAAAACAACACGTGTTAAAGTTACAGGACAAAGCGCAGGTGGGTTGTTAGAGGATTTTCTCAATTTGGTCCTCACTATTTCTTATAAATTTTTCTATTTGAAATTTATTGATACAAACATTCTTATGATTCAGAATTTGGAAGACTCGTTGGCAGCTGCGAAGAAATTTACTTCTCTGCGTCAGATGCAACTTTCCAAGGTAAACTTTGTAACAGTTCACTGATAATTTGTTTTTTGGATTTTTGTGTGTGTGTGTGTGTGTGTGTGTGTGTGTGTGTGTGTGTGTGTCTGTTTTTAGCTGAGATGATGATTAGTGTTATTATGCAGCTGCGTAAATCTTATCAGCAAGTAAGAGACTACACTGAAAAGCTTAAAAGCAGTGAACAGGAGTTGCAGGTTAGTCTATCATAATATCTCTATGTGAGTTATGTTATTGTAAAAGTATTGCAATAGAAAACAACAGTTTTAATGATTAATATAATTATCTGTATACATGCTGCTGTACTAGTGTTATTATGTTGCATATGAGAGTGAAAATGTTTTATTATCATACTAAACATAGACGACGGAATGGATGGTTGGAACGTAAGCAATTTGCCAGTTTTCTTAGAAATAGACTCTTTCTAAGAAAAGAAAGATTGAATGAATGATTAACTAAAATATGTTGGGCACAGTCTCTTGTTGAATCAACAATGATGGAGATGGAGTATCCAGATGGTTTGGGCAGTACGGATGGCGGAGGCGGAGGCGGCATCATTGGGCATGGTTCTTGATGTGTCTGATTAGAGTTTCTGTATGTATTTTGCAAATGCTGCTTTGAATTATGGATAGATAGTAAGCTCTTGTTTAAAATTACTGTTTTGTGGATTTTATCAGTTAGCTTTGTAGAGCTTAAGGAATTGTATATTGCAGCAGGTGTTAAAAATGTGAAAATTGAAGAATTCTGAAATTGTTGACCCTAAGACTATGTTAAGAGTTTATGTGTCGTGTGTCACGAGCAAATGAAAATAGAAGAAAGTGTGCTTCTATGAGCCCAAGTCACTCCTTTCTACACGTGGAGTTTCCCTCAACTTTATCACTAGAATATGTTGATTTTTTTTTTCGGCTTCTATCGTCACAACGGTTTTTCTTTCGGCACCACACCTACTCCCCACCTACTCTTTAATTTACTTCAGGCACTAAAATGATAATTTTTCTTTTTTACTTCGAGCACCACCCAAAACAAATTTAAAAAAAAATTACTTTTTATATCACAGATCTTTCCTTCGATAATTAAATGAAATATTATCATTAACAATTATTATCTATAACAATCCGATCGGCTTTTGAATTCCTCCGGCGTCCGTTTACAAGATGAAAGTCAGCATTTGTGATGTTTTGGGGAATCTACCAGTTATCAAAATATTTCAATTGGTACACGCAAGAAATAGGCCAATTCGGTAGCTTTTTGTTCAATTTCTCTTGGAGTCAAATATTTAATATTTAATAGACAAGATTCAGTTCAGATCCAAATAAAGAGAATTCCATACCCTTTCATTTCTTTGTATTTTCTTTCATATTTTATTTATTCATTCCTATCTACATAACTTTCTAAAACCTTCTAAGTAATGTGCGTCGTACAAAACGACGTAAAACTTTCTGATGGAGAACTCCTTTTGTTCATCCTATTGTTTCGGCTCATATGAAATAAGTATCTTCCAAACCAAATAACTGGGATGCGAGAATCAGAAACGAAATGTTCCTGGAAATTCTTGCTCCAATTGGACCATTTGTATCTATATGCATCAAGATTCCGATTCATGGATCTCTCGGTTCGAGAAATCAAAATAAGAGGATCAAACCATTTCTTCTGACTCTTTTTCGAATTCGATAAATGCTGGTTGATCGTATATTTCATTAGAATTCTATGATTCAGAGTATCCTTTCCTATTTGATCCCTTTGAATTCTCTAGAACTGAATGTGCTTTTTTTTTAAAACGCCAGCAACTCTAGCGTTGGTCTTGCAAAAGCAACGTCAGACAGGCTGACGTTTTGGACCCCATAATTATGCATCGTTTTATGTGAGATTCACTATCGAAATTCACTCAGTCAGTTTCACTAGTGAATTCTGAAAAACAATGAATCTTGACAGTGAATTTCGACAGTGAATTTTCAGAAATTACGTCGAAATATTGTCAGTGTGGTCTCGAAATAAAGAGTACGAAAATTTAAAAACTTTGTTGAAAGAATTATCAATTTGTTGAGTTGAAGATAGTGAGATATAGATGTTTAAAAAAATTTGTGAAAGAATTATCAAATTTTCATTCGTAGATTGTGATATATAAGTGTTTAAAAGAGTAATGATACGGGGACAACGGTTCTGCCACAACAAATGACACAACGGTGATCTGCACCGTTGATCATGTTAGATTACATCATGGTCAATTTAGACTCATTATAATCAACAGTGCAGATCACCGTTGTGTCACTTGTTGTAGAACAACCGTTGTGCCCGTATCATTACTCTGAGTAATGGGCACAACGATTGTGCCACAACAAGTGACACAATGGTGATCTGCACCGTTGTTCATGTTAGATTACATCGTGGTCAATTTAGACTCATTATAATCAACAGTGCAGATCACCGTTGTGTCACTTATTGTGGCACAACCGTTGTGCCCGTATCATTACTCATTCTCTAACCTTATTTTTCTCCTGAAACCTTAATTCGCACTTTTCTTAGGGTTATATATATATATATATATATATATATATATATATATATGTGTGTGTGTGTGTGTGTGTGTGTGTGTGTGTGTGTGTGTATACCAATTTGCACATATCCCCAAATAGAAGTGACATAACCACATAAAATTGGTTTCATAAAGTTATCATAAGCAACACACATGATAAATAAATAGACGTACTTAAACAAACCGATGTTTCATGTATTGTTATGCAACCCCTGTTTGAGTTTGGGTTGGTTTGAGACAAAAAGAAAAAACTTATGTATAGTTGGGCAATTGGTATGCAACATGTTCGAGTTTGGGTTGGGTTGAGACAAAATAAGAAACAAAAAAACGATGTTTTATGTATAGTTAGACAATCGGTTTGAATTTGGATTGAGATGGGGCAAAATAAATATTGTCAGAACCAATCTATTTTAATCTGTTTAGATTGAAACCAATTAATTTAGTTTGAAATTGATTTAGATTGGTTTTTTGGTTGATTATCTTGCCCCTAAATTAATGACTTATACACAACCTACATAATCTATGTAGTAACTTATTGTAAAATCCCTCACCTCTTTGTAAGGGTATTTTAGTCTTTTTAAAATTTATTTTCCTTTTTCCTTTTTGTTTTTAGGTTTTCTTTTCCCTCAAGGTTTTGAAAACCGACTCATGGTGATAAAAGGCTATAAATAGGACCCTAGGTAGCCCTAGACATCATAAAATCGCTTTTTTTGAGGTTATGTGATCAGTCGGCACACTGAACCGAGAACACTCCTCGGTAAAGCGACCCAGTGGTGCCCAGGACGTGTCCAGGACAGCCCAGGACGTGTCCCAGACACCCAGACGTGTCCCAGAGTGTGTCCAGGATCAAGCAGGACGCTGAACCGAGCACTCTCCTCGGTTAAGCGACCCAGTTTTGGACTTCAGACTCAGTTTTGATCGTTCTAGTACGTGTTTGCAGATCAGAGTGCTAGTTTCGAAGAGATTTCAAGTCCAGGAGCAGTTTCGAATATTGTTTCATCTCAAGAAGGTATTAATCATGAAACCTTAGTTTTATTCATAGTTTTACTCTTGGATTTGTTAAAATTCGTAGTTTTAATGGTAGGGTTTATTCGTGTTTCGTAGATTCGCAAGGGTTTGAAGTTTGACCATAGTTTGATCGTTGTTTGGCTTGTTTTCGTTACGTTTATGAGGTAAGGAGTTCTTCTTATCAAAAGTATCTCTTTTGGCTTTAAAGATTATGTTTTTAATATGTTTAAATACTGTATTCTGTAAATTGGCACGAAACTGGACATGTTATGTGTTTTAGGACAAGATGCCGGACTAGTCTTAGAGCAGAAAGTGAATATGAGATTCACTGGCTCACTGAACCGAGGGCATATCTTGGTTAAGCGTCCCAGGAAAGTCTCAGATTGGCTCTCTGGTTGTTTTGTGAGGTCAGCAGCGCTTTCAGAATGTTATCTAGGTTTCTGGATGATTTTCTGGGCGTTGTTTTTATATATATAGTGGAGATAGGTTGGTAGTGTGGTGTGGTTATGGACTTTTCATGTTTCCCATAGGCTAGACATGGATTTTTAGTGTAGATTTATGTGTTTTACGTGCTCCTATTTGCTTTACATGTTATCGAATCTACTTAGCAGGGTATTCGTTAATAAGCACGAATAGACGGGGTACCTTGGGCACAGTTAAGACCCATGTCGGAGAGTGTGATTAGCTATATTAGCCAAGCCGTTCTTAAGGCGGTGTGCTTATAAGTGTACCTTGGGCAAGTAAGTCCCATGTTGGAGGTGTAGTTAGTTGTGCTAGCCGAGCTGTATCCTGCGCCTTAAAGCTAGTAGACAAGAGTCACGGATAGGAACAGACAAGGACATGATATGTTAAGAAAGTGAGTAAATAGTTAATATAACTGAACATGTATGTGCAAGATAAACGGGTATAGTAAAATATGCATGTTTTCTTATGCATTGATTATGTACTACAAAGTGGTTTTTCCCTTATGTTAAAAGCATGGTTCTAAATTGTTTGTGAAAGCGGGTAAAGTAGATTCATGTCGTGTCTTTCGGCTTATGACAACCATGAATCTCACTTTTGATCTTCTTTCTCCTTACTAAGCTTATGCATGAGCTTACTCCTCTTTTGGAATAAGAAGATATGCAGGTTGGTGATGTTTCTGAGGAGGAGTTCGAAGATCAGGCTTAGGATTGGAGCTTATGGAGTTTATGTTCTAGTTTAATGTTTTAATACCTTTTGAATAAGGCATTGTTGCCATTGGTTATGGTCGTACCTTTCTTTTTAGACATGGATGTTCATTTGGGATGCTAGCATTTATTTCAGTGATTTATGATATAGTTTGACAGCAGTTATTTTCTGGTTGGGTTGTTATATGCAAGACCCTGAGGGTCTTAATCCCTAGTCTTTGGTTGTTGTTACTTCCGCATTTATTGTTAATTACTCTGATATGATGTAAGGCTTACGTGAGGTTTAGAGTTTTCTCTAAATGTCACGTGCCGAACGTCTCATTTTCCGGATAAGGACTCGGTGTCCGGGACGGGGCGTTACAGTTGGTATCAGAGCCTAAGTTAGGGAAACTTGGGCGTCACACTGCTGTCTAGGATGTTAATCTTAAGTTGTGAATTTTGAATCTTAGACTAAGAGTGGTTCTATCCTATCCTTTTTGATTCAGTCTTAGTTTTGTTGTGTTACCATCTCTCCATTTGTTTTCCTCTTATCTGAATCCAACTTATGTGTTGGCTCCCTCTTTGTAAATTCTGTCTCTGCAATTGCTTTGTTCGATACGGGACCATCAAACTCCTTTATCTTCCGCCACCTAGTTCATAAGATTAACTGCTCTTTAGCAAGTTTTCTCCTTCTTTGGTTATCTCTAACCCTTTGGGTGTCAGCAAGTTAGTAGACGCAGTGATTCGTGGTTGTAAGATCAAAGTTGGCAAGAAGAGAGCTGATGAATATTTGATAGTTTTGGATACCATGGTTCTGGATGTCATACTTGGCATGGATTGGTTAACACGCCATTATGTGCATCTCGATTGTAGGGCAAAGCAAGTGATCTTTCACTCACCCTTGCGTTCAGAAGTTGTATTTCATGGGAATCATTCAGAGTTCAAGCCTAAATTTCCTATCATTCAGCATTAGAAGTTGTAGATGCGTTCAAGGAAGATTGCGAGATGTTTTGGGTTTTTGCAATGAATGCTAAAGAAGGACCTAGGCCAAAAGAAGGGTTAAAGCCTTAAAGGTAGAAGATGTGCCAGTGGTTGGGGACTTTCCCGAAGTGTTTCCAGATGATTTACCAGGGAATACCCCTGACCGAGAAATAGAGTTTCAGATTGACCTAGTCCCAGATGCAAGACCAGTCTCTAAGCAGCCATATAGGATGGCTCCGGCGGAACTTAAAGAATTGAAGGAACAAGTAGAGGATATGCTTGAGAAGAAGATAGTTCAACCAAGTACTTCACCATGGGGTGCACCCGTGCTGTTTGTAAAGAAGAAAGATGACACTATGAGGATGAGTGTAGATTATAGGGAACTAAACAAGTTGACTATCAAGAATAAGTATCCTCTCCATCGGATAGATGATATGTTTGATCAGTTGCAAAGGTCAAAGGTGTTTTCGAAGATTGACCTCCGTTCTGGCTATCATCAGCTGAAGATCCGGCCAGCAGATGTACCTAAGACAACTTTCAGTACTAGATACGGGTTGTATGAGTTCTTGGTCATGCCTTTCGGTTTGACTAATGCTCCCGCAGCTTTATGGACTTGATGAATATGGTATTCTCCCCTTACTTGGATCAGTTTGTTGTTGTTTTCATCGATGACATTTTGATTTATTCAAAGGATGAACAAGAGCATGAGAAGAATCTACGGATAGTGTTGCAGACCCTAAAGGATAAAGAGTTGTTCGCAAAATTTAGCAAGTGCGAATTTTGGTTGGATCAGAGGTTGCTTTCCTTGGTCACATCATTTTACGAGATGGAATTTCAGTGGATCCAGCTAAGATTGAATCAGTGGTTTCATGGCCTAGACCTATTTCCGTTACCGCGATTCGTAGTTTTCTGGGTTTGGCAGGTTATTACAGGAAGTTCGTTCAGGATTTCTCAGTGCTTGCTATGCCTATTACTCAGTTAACTCAGAAAGGAGTTATGTTCGAGTGGTCAGGTGATTGTGAAAAGTCTTTTCAGACACTTAAAGAGAGGTTAGTTACAGCTCCAGTGTTGTCATTGCCAGTTTCTTCCAAAGAGTTTGATATTTATACATATGCCTCAGGTCGTGGTTTGGGTTGTGTCTTGATGCAAAAGGGTAAAGTAATTGCTTATGTTTTGAGACAGCTGAAAATTCATGAGAAAAACTATCCTACACATGATTTGGAGTTAGCTGCAGTTTTTTTGCTTTGAAGATTTGGAAGAATTATCTGTATGGAGTACGGACTTGGATTTTCAGTGATCATCAGAGTCTTAAGTACTTCTTTACGCAGAAAGAATTGAACATGAGGCAAAGAAGATGGCTAGAGTTTGTCAAGGATTATGATATTGATATTCAATACTATCTTGGAAAGGCAAATGTGGTTGCAGATGCTTTAAGTAGGAGGGAATTTTTGACCTTAACTAGCCAAGAAGAGATTATCAAGCATTTAGATCGACTTCAGATAGAGGTTTGTGGTCCAGTTCCACAAGGAAGCGTCATTTCTGCAATTTCTGTTCGACCAACATTATTGGATAGGATTAAAGAGATGCAGTTGAATGATGCTTTTCTTCAAGAGATGAAGCAAAAGTTGGTTGATAAGCCGGATATGGGTTTTGAGGTTGCAGATGATGGCTCGCTTTGGTTTAGAGGACGTCTGTGTGTTCCTGAGGTGTTGAATGTTAAGGAAGAAATCATGGAAGAACACCATCAGTCGGGTTTTTCTATGCATCCAGGTTCTACCAAGATGTATAGAGACTTATGTCGACACTTTTGGTGGAAAGCGATGAAGAATGATAGAGCAAATTATGTTTCTCGATGTGATGTTTGTTAGAGAGTTAAGGCAGAACATCAAAGACCAGGAGGTTTGTTGAAACCTCTTGAAATCCCAGAGTGGAAATGGGAGAAGATTACCATGGACTTCATTATGGGGTTACCTCGTTCAGTTGGCGGTGTTGATATGATATGGGTTATAGTGGATCGTTTGACAAAGAGTGCTCATTTCCTAGCCTTGAAGAAGGATACGCCATTAGAGCAGATGGCTTTGATTTATATTAATCAGGTGGTTCGTTTGCATGGAGTCCCAGTTTCAATAGTATCTGATCGAGATAGTCGTTTTGTGGCTCAGTTTTGGAAGAGTTTGTAGAAAGCGTTGGGTACCGAGTTGAACATGAGTACATCTTTTCATCCACAGACGGATGGACAATCCGAAAGGACGATTCAGACACTTGAGGATATGTTACGTGCTTGCATTCTTGAGTTTGGATGTAAGTGGACTAAGTACTTGTTGCTTGCGGAGTTTTCTTACAATAATAGTTACCATTCGAGTATTGGGATGGCCCATTTCGAAGCATTGTATGGTAGGAAGTTCCGATCCCATGTATGTTGGAATGAAGTCGGTGAGAAGAAGTTACGGGTCCAGAGTTAGTTCAAGAAGCTAAAGAGAAAGTATTGTTGATAAAAGAACGTATGAAAGAAGCTCAGGATCGTCAGAAAATTTGGGCAGATAAACACCGTAGACCGCTTGAGTTCAAAGTTGGTGAGAAAGTGTATCTTAAAGCTTCGCCTACGAGAGGTGTCAGGCGTTTTGGCAAGAAAGGCAAGCTAAGACCGAGAGATGTAGGACCTTTTGAAGTTGTGGAAAGAGGTTGTCATTTAGCTTATCGACTGCAGATGCCACCATCATTGGCTAGAGTGCATGATGTGTTTCATGTGTCGATGCTCCGGAAATGCTGTGTTGACCTAGGGTTATGGCGGATGTTGATCATGACCTTTTGCAAGACAATTTGGCTTATGAGGAAAGGCCTATAAGGATTTTGGGTAGGAAAGGACAATGGTCTAAGCAGAAGTTTTCGGTTCTAGTTCTTATGCAATGGAGTAATCATACGGCTCAAGAAGCTACTTGGGAGCTAGAGGCGGAAATGGTAGACCGCTATCCAGAGTTTCCTTCTTTACCGGGTGCGTTAAGTTTCGAGGACGAAACTTCTTATAAGGAGGGGAGAATGTAAAATCTCTCACCTCTTTGTAAGGGTATTTTAGTCTTTTTGAAATTTATTTTCCTTTTTCCTTTATGTTTTTAGGTTTTCTTTTCCCTCAAGGTTTTGAAAACCGACTCATGGTGATAAAAGGCTATAAATAGGACCCTAGGTAGCCCTAGACATCATAAAATCTCTTTTTTTGAGGTTATGTGATCAGTCGGCACGCTGAACCGAGAACACTCCTCGGTAAAACGACCCAGTGGTGCCCAGGACGTGTCCAGGACAGCCCAGGACGTGTCCCAGACACCCAGACGTGTCCCAGAGCATGTCCAGGATCAAGCAGGACGCTGAACCGAGCACTCTCCTTGGTTAAGCGACCCAGTTTTGGACTTCAGACTCAGTTTTGATCGTTCTAGTACGTGTTTGCATATCAGAGTGCTAGTTTCGAAGAGATTTCAAGTCCAGGAGCAGTTTCGAATATTGTTTCATCTCAAGAAGGTATTAATCATGAAACCTTAGTTTTCTTCGTAGTTTTACTCTTGGATTTGTTAGAATTCGTAGTTTTAATGGTAGGGTTTATTCGTGTTTCGTAGATTCGCAAGGGTTTGAAGTTTGACCATAGTTTGATCGTTGTTTGGCTTGTTTTCGTTACGTTTATGAGGTAAGGAGTTCTTCTTATCAAAAGTATCTCTTTTGGCTTTAAAGATTATGTTTAAATACTGTATTCTGTAAATTGGCACGAAACTGGACATGTTATGTGTTTTAGGACAAGATGCCGGACTAGTCTTAGAGCAGAAAGTGAATATGAGATTCACTGGCTCGCTGAACCGAGGGCATCTCTCGGTAAGCGTCCCAGGAAAGTCTCAGATTGGCTTTCTAGTTGTTTTGTGAGGTCAGCAGCGCTTTCAGAATGTGTTGGTCCCTTGGAAAGGCTAACACAAGTTTAGAGGGGGGGAGGGGGGTGAATAAACTTGTCACCAAAAACTAATCCTGAGCTGGAAAAGTCCCAGGAACTGAGTTTTCTGAAACTTAAACTGATCTTCTGTTTTGTTCCTGTCCCTTTAACTTGTGCGGAGTTAAGTTAGCTCAACTGAATATAAGTTATTACTGACTTATATTTAGTCTCGTTAACTGGCAGTGGATATAAAATTAGCCTTTAGTGCAATAGATGTGTAAATAGAAAACTAGACCTTCTATGTATCAGTTTTGTGCTGACTCAGTGTCTGGTGTTTGCTGAGAGATAATGCAATAAATAAAACAAACACAGATGCATAAAGTAAATCAAAACATGATTTGTTTATGGAAGTTCCGGGTGGTGTAATCCCGTACGTCTCCCCTTCTCCTGTGGCGTAGGAGGGAGGTATCACTAGAATAATGAGATAACCGTTACAAAATCCTAGCACTATGACAGTCCTTCACGACACCCTAGTTTCACTGTCTACACAAAATGAAGAAAGGTGAGATTGCTCCCTTCATTTTGCACACTGATCTTTCGGAGGTGGAATTGCTCCTTCACCAGCTCACCACTCACATACACAGTCCGCAGACTGCACCAAATGCTGTAGCAACACCGTATGAGAAAAGGTAGAATTGCTTTTCTCAAACTATGCACAGCCAACCCTTTTTCACAAAGGTTAGGTTTAGAATTAATCTAGCATTAATTCAGTGAGCGGTTTGATTCTTCTGGATCTGACTGTGTAGCTCCAAGATGCCTTCATTCCCCCTTGATGGGTTACTGGATCTTTCTTTGAAGTCTTCAAGGCAATTTCATTGGCTTCCTTTTCTTGAATATATATGATCTGATTTTATAGATCTGGATTTGGATCCTTGAATATATGCTTGTAAAGCTCTTTTTCTGATCCTCCTCTCTATTTTTCTTGAGAAATTCTCTTGTGTATTTATAGGGGTGATGTGACGGTTACTAGCTCTTGTAGCCGTTACACTTGTCATTTAGCCAACGTTCATATGTACGATCTTTTGTCGTATTGATAGTTTAAATTCAATCAAGGCCTTAACTCAGTTTTCTACTCTTCTTCAAAACTGAGTACCTTGTTTACTTAATATCTGACTTTACTTGACTAAGTCAGAGTACACCATTCAGTTTCTTCTTATCTAGGTAACTGATAATCTTTGTCCTTAAGATTATTCAGTTTTACATGATCTACTCAGTTTCAGGTCACCACAGACTTGCCTGAATCCTGATTTATAGTCACGACTTAATCAGCTTCCAACTGAGTTTGCCACCTCAGTTCTTCAGTTTCCTGTAACTGAGTCTGTGTCCCTCAGTTCTTCAGTCTTCTAGATAAGCCAACTGAGACTGTGTCCCTCAGCGAACTTATCTTCTCCAGTTTTAGCATAACTGAGTTTGAACCCTCAGTTCTTCAAGTGCATATTCAGTTTTCTTGCTGTAACTCAGTTTTCTTGTTGTGACTCAGCTGTTCGCCTAGTTCCTATTCTATTACAAAGCTTGTCTGAAACAACCTATACAAAGTTCAGACTCTAGATAGAACTTATACATTTATCTCTAGACCATTTTTTGCTTCTTCTTTTATTATGCACTATAACAGTTAGTTACGACTTCATCATCATGTGGGTTGTAAGTGATTTGTCTAATTTCGTGACGAATCATCATCAAAACATAAATAATATTTCCAACAATTTCCCCTTTTTTGATGATGTATCATAACCCTCCCTAAAATCAATAATGAAAGAATAGTGCAATAAATCATAACAAAACATCTTAAGATAGCAAAATAGAACAGCCAAGTTTATCACAAGATTTAAAAATAGAACAGACTGAGTTAAAAACTGAATAGATTACATCTTTTCTTTTTCCAAAGCCAACAATTTTTCACCAACAAAGATACTCCTTTTTGTCTCTAAAGATCTTCTTGCTTTTCCTTCTTCTTCAGTTTCACCATCTCTAGGCTTGATTTCTAGATATTCATTTAGCAAATGATTTGCTTCTTCATTGTTGCCAGCATTAGATTTTGCCAATATCTCTTTGATTTCTTAACTTATTACCTTCACTTCTTCTTCTGAGATAAGACTGGATTCCTTCCCTTTAGTCTTTTCAGTTTTGCTTTCTTGTTTCAATCCAGTTTCCCCCTTAGTTCTTGTCCCTCTATCTTTTGCTTCTTGTAGACCCTCTTGCAATTTGATACAGGTTACAAGTTTCTTTCTGATACTCAGCACAACTTTGACTGCGGTTTCTTCATCTTCCTCAGTCCTTGTTTCTTTGAAGATCTCTTCTCTGACCAATTCTTCGATTAGAATGTCAATTGCTCCTTCATTCTTTTGAATAGACAGAAGATCAATGGTCTATAGATCAGTGTCTATTTGTTCATCTTGTTCTTTGATCAATCGTTTGGCATAGATTTCTTCCTCAGTTTCAGTTTTATCAGTACCAGCTTTAACTTCATCACCAACAACATTATCATTATCTTCCCCCTTGTTTGAAGATAAGCGATAGCAATCTTCAAATAATCTATGAAGGGTGATGAGGTTAGAGTATTCAAATAGACCTGAGAAATGTGATCTTCCAATGAAATCGTGTAGGTCGAAAAGCTTCTGCTGTAGGGTGTGCATTACGCCCTCAATGATTTCTTCCACATTCTTCTTTCTTTCAGCTTCAGTTTCTTGATGCTGAGATTCTTCAGTCGCCAAATTGCTTGTAGATGCCTCAGGGGCCTGAGATGAGGTGCTGGCCTCAGGATAAAAATGAACATCAGGAACTGTCAGTTCCTTTTCATATTCGGCTTCACAAAATTCTGCATCTTCCACAGCTTCTCTTTGGTTTTCAGTGTATTCTCCATACAACTCAGTTGAAGAATCACGAACTTCAGTTTCATCATCAACATCTTCTTTAATTTCTTCATTTTTAATCTGATCACTTTCTTCAGATTCCTCAGACACGCTTCCTTCGCTTTCTTCAGTTTCATCATCAATTTCAATTACTTCCTCAGTAGTAGTTTTCTTTGCTTGAAACTTGTTCAACATCCTTTTCTGTCTTCTCAGAGTTCTGTCATCTAAACTCAAAGTCTCGCTTGAACTGGAGTCTGAAACTTCACTCCGTTCTTCTTCTTCAGTGATTTTCCTTTTTCCAGCTTTGGTGGACACAGATTCTTGTTTGACTTCAGTTGGACTTGATTTGGAGATAGAGTAGTGATCTAGTATTCTTTGGACTAGATAGGTGTAGCCCTTTTTTAGTAGAAACTTCTCTCCAGCCTCCTTCTTTTCTTTGATTCTTTCTTTTTCATCTGAAATTTGCTTTATCAATTGATTGAGAACAAATTTGTTCCAATCAAATTTCTCTTCAAACCAAATAGCATAAATCATCTTCATTTTATTAGTTGACAGAGTATAAAAATTTCTAGCATGACCAATGACATTTTTTGTCAGAAGAATCGTCAAAAATGCAAATTCACGTTTCTGCTGATAGATAGATCCACTAAAGTTCTTCTCTTTCTTGTTGATTGCAGTGACGTTCCAAAGTTTCACTTTTTCTTCATTCCCGAATGTGAAAGATGAAGAGCCTCCGATTATGTCTAACCCGAAGACAAGTGATAGCAAGTGTTCATCAACAGTAAAGCTTTTATCTTGAATAGTCGTTTTGAAGCTTTTTCCATTGTTAATGATTTCGGCATTCATGTAAAAGTCTTTGATGCCATCTGGACATAAAGTAGTGATCTTTGTGTCAATCAGGTTCTCCAATCCTCAAATCTTTTTGATCTTTTGTGCAATTTGGATTGAAAGAGTGGAGTTTGAGAATTTTTGACAGAATTCATCCAGGCTTGTAGTGATTCCTTCATCAATGTTGTAATGATCCATTGATTTTCGAGTAACGGATGCTTGAGTGCTTGATTTTGGGTGAGCAGGATTTTGTCAGGATTTTGTCAAGATTTTGCAATCGTTTTCAAAATGAGAGTCGTGTCACAATCAATGAGATTATGTAGGGATGTACATCTACTTTTTCTCCCAGATTGACACGTGGCTTCGAGTGATTTGCCATGTCAGTCCAAACGTCAGATGGTAGCTGGAAAGTTTTTACTTCTTTTGACCAATTTGTCCATCATCAGCCTTTGCCTTCTCAGTTTCAAATATACATCAGTTTTCTGAGGATTTTGCAAAGTGAACTGACTTTTCCTGTAAAACAGTTTAAGTTTTCTTTGGTACCCATACCTTTTTGGGTCCGGTTGAGTTAGTTACTGAAATATTACTTTCAGTTTCTTTGTTGAGAGAATTAAACCTTCTCAACTCTTTTCTGCTTAAACCATTACGCTCAATCTTAGTTGATTTCACAAGGATTCTTTTAGATTTAACATTTTTAGTTTCCTTGTGTAATCCACTAAATCTTCCAGTATCTTGATTTCTAGAGTTTATACTTTTTGAAGTCTCAAGACTGGGTAGGGATGTGGGATTATCATTGCTTTTGTCAAATTTACTGGACATTAATCTTTCAGCTAGATTTGACACCTCAGTTTCAAGAAACTCATTCCAATCTTTTGCTTTGTCAAGTTCTTTGTCTTTTAATTTTAGTTCCATCATAAGTTTTTCAGTTAACTTGACAAGATCAGAGTTTTTCAGACTGAGTTCAGCAAATGATAACTGATTTGAAGAATGTACCTTTCCTTGATGATTTGATGCCGTTTTAGGATTCGAATGTACACTCTTTTGTTGCTGTGATGAATCTTCAATATCAACAACCACTTGTAACTCCTTTCCTTCTTCTTTTGAGAGGTCTCTTAGTGATGGAACTCCTCTGGATTTGTTAATATGAGTATTGAAGTTTGTATCCACATCATCACTGAGTTGAGGTTCTGAATTTGTATATAAATCTGTCGTACTGAACCTTTCGATCATTTGATCCTGAAAATCAGATATATTTTGCAAGCAATTAGTCAGGGGGTGAATAAGCCAACTTCTAGCTCTAGATGTAGACATTGAAACTAAGTGAACTGATACAGTGAGGGGTCTTCAACAACTGGTTTAAAAAGGTATTCTTGGATCTTTGTTCAAATGAAAGAATTGCTCCGATACCAATTGTTGGTCCCTTGGAAAGGCAAACACAAGTTTAGAGGGGGGGAGGGGTGAATAAACTTGTCACCAAAAACTAATCCTGAGCTGGAAAAGTCCCAGGAACTGAGTTTCTCTGAAACTTAAACTGATCTTCTATTTTGTTCCTGTCCCTTTAACTTGTGCGGAGTTCAGTTAGCTCAACTGAATATAAGTTATTACTGACTTATATTTAGTCTCGTTAACTGGCAGTGGATATAAAATTAGCCTTTAGTGCAATAGATGTGTAAATAGAAAACTAGACCTTCTATGTATCAGTTTTGTGCTGACTCAGTGTCTGGTGTTTGCTGAGAGATAATGCAATAAATAAAACAAACACAGATGCATAAAGTAAATCAACACATGATTTGTTTATGGAAGTTCCGGGTGGTGTAATCCCGTACGTCTCCCCTTCTCCTGTGGCGTAGGAGGTATCACTAGAATAATGAGATAACCGTTACAAAATCCTAGCACTATGACAGTCCTTCACGACACCCTAGTTTCACTGTCTACACAAAATGAAGAAAGGTGAGATTGCTCCCTTCATTTTGCACACTGATCTTTCGGAGGTGGAATTGCTCCTTCACCAGCTCACCACTCACATACACAGTCCGCAGACTGCACCAACTGCTGTAGCAACACCGTATGAGAAAAGGTAGAATTGCTTTTCTCAAACTATGCATAGCCAACCCTTTTTCACAAAGGTTAAGTTTAGAATTAATCTAGGATTAATTCAGTGAGCTGTTTGATTCTTCTGGATCTGACTCTGTAGCTCCAAGATGCCTTCATTCCCCCTTGATGGGTTACTGGATCTTTCTTTGAAGTCTTCAAGGCAATTTCGTTGGCTTCCCCTTTTTCTTGAATATATATATGATCTGATTTTATAGATCTGGATTTGGATCCTTGAATATATGCTTGTAAAGCTCTTTTTCTGATCCTCCTCTCTATTTTTCTTGAGAAATTCTCTTGTGTATTTATAGGGGTGATGTGACGGTTACTAGCTCTTATAGCCGTTACACTTGTCATTTAGCCAACGTTCATATGTACGATCTTTTGTCGTATTGATAGTTTAAATTCAATCAAGGCCTTAACTCAGTTTTTTTCTACTCTTCTTCAAAACTGAGTACCTTGTTTACTTAATATCTGACTTTAATTGACTAAGTCAGAGTACACCATTCAGTTTCTTCTTATCCAGGTAACTGATAATCTTTGTCCTTAAGATTATTCAGTTTTACATGATCTATAACTCAGTTTCAGGTCACCACAGACTTGCCTGAATCCTGATTTATAGTCACGGCTTAATCAGCTTCCAACTGAGTTTGCCACCTCAGTTCTTCAGTTTCCTGTAACTGAGTCTGTGTCCCTCAGTTCTTCAGTCTTTTAGATAAGCCAACTGAGTCTGTGTCCCTCAGCGAACTTATCTTCTCCAGTTTTAGCATAACTGAGTTTGAACCCTCAGTTCTTCAAGTGCATATTCAGTTTTCTTGCTGTAACTCAGTTTTCTTGTTGTGACTCAGCTGTTCGCCTAGTTCCTATTCTATTACAAAGCTTGTCTGAAACAACCTATACAAAGTTCAGACTCTAGATAGAACTTATACATTTATCTCTAGACCATTTCTTGCTTCTTCTTTTATTATGCACTATAACAGTTAGTTACGACTTCATCATCATGTGGGTTGTAAGTGATTTGTCTAATTTCGTGACGAATCATCATCAAAACATAAATAATATTTCCAACAGAATGTTATCTAGGTTTCTGGATGATTTTCTGGGCTCTGTTTTTATATATATAGTGGAGATAGGTTGGTAGTATGGTGTGGTTATGGACTTTTCATGTTTCCCATAGGCTAGACATGGATTTTTAGTGTAGATTTATGTGTTTTACGTGCTCCTATTTGCTTTACATGTTATCGAATCTACTTAGCAGGGTATTCGTTAATAAGCACGAATAGACGGGGTACATTGGGCACAGTTAAGACCCATGTCGGAGAGTGTGATTAGCTATATTTGTAAAGTCCCACATCGGTAAAATAAGAGAATACTCACCCCCATATAAGTGTGAGACATAAAGGTCTTGTCAACTCGGGTTAGCCCTTTTAGACCAAGTGAGAACGGCGGTCTAAGCAGTTGACCGGACATTTATGACTCATTTAGCGCTACCAAGCCCGGTGTCTGGGGGCGTTACAGAATGGTATCAAAGCCGACTATCAGACGGAACTATGCGCTGCACCGTACAAGAAGACGGTGTAAGGATGGCCTCTAGTTTCCTCTGGTAGGGACGATCCGGGAACAGTCTCGGCCGTCCTGGCGAGGACGCCAGTCCCTTATAAGGGGGGGGAGAATGTAAAGTTCCACATCGGTAAAATAAGAGAATACTCACCCCCATATAAGTGTGAGACATAAAGGTCTTGTCAACTCGGGTTAGCCCTTTTAGACCAAGCGAGGACGGCGGTCTAAGCAGTTGACCGGACATTTATGACTCATTTAGCGCTACCAGGCTCGGGGTCTGGGGGCGTTACAATATTAGCCAAGCCGTTCTTAAGGCACACCGGGCCTGGTAGCGTTACAATATTAGCCAAGCCGTTCTTAAGGCGGTGTGCTTATAAGTGTCCTTGGGCAAGTAAGTCCCATGTTGGAGGTGTAGTTAGTTGTGCTAGCCGAGCTGTATCATGCGCCTTAAAGCTAGTAGACAAGAGTCACGGATAGGAACAAACAAGGACATGAATATGTTAAGAAAGTGAGTAAATAGTTAATATAACTGAACATGTATGTGCAAGATAAACGGGTATAGTAAAATATGCATGTTTTCTTATGCATTGATTATGTACTACAAAGTGGTTTTTCCCTTATGTTAAAAGCATGGTTCTAAATTGTTTGTGAAAGCGGGTAAAGTAGATTCATGTCGTGTCTTCCGGCTTATGACAACCATGAATCTCACTTTTGATCTTCTTTCTCCTTACTAAGCTTAGGCATGAGCTTACTCCTCTTTTGGAATAAGAAGATATGCAGGTTGGTGATGTTTCTGATGAGGAGTTCGAAGATCAGGCTTAGGATTGGAGCTTATGGAGTTTATGTTCTAGTTTAATGTTTTAATACCTTTTGAATAAGGCATTGTTGCCAGTGGTTACGGTCGTACCTTTCTTTTTAGACATGGATGTTCATTTGGGATGCTAGCATTTATTTATGTGATTTATGATATAGTTTGACAACAGTTACTTTCTGGTTGGGTTGTTATATGCAAGACCCTGAGGGTCTTAATCCCGAGTCTTTGGTTGTTGTTACTTCCGCATTTATTGTTAATTACTCTGATATGATGTAAGGCTTACGTGAGGTTTAGAGTTTTCTCTAAATGTCACGTGCCGAACGTCCCATTTTCCGGATAAGGACTCGGTGTCCGGGACGGGGCGTTACACTTATATAAGTTATATATGACTTATAACTTACATATAACTTATAAATAATTTATGTAGATAACTTATATAAATGATATATGAATTATTTAAGTTCTATATATAACTTATGCGTAAATTACTACTCCCCGTATTTTTTAACTGTCACTTTTGAGAATTGAGTTTGTTCACAAATATCTGTCATTTTATAATATTAATATAACACTTTTTTTTTCCATGTTTACCCTTATTTAATGGAATCAAGTTTTATACTACTTCTCATGTCCATAAAGATTGAATCAATGTATCATTTCCCATGCAAATGGAACCACAATAGTCCAATGAAATGATTACTTTTCCTTGGCAAATTTCGTTTCTTTTCTAGTTAAATATTGGAAACTGAACTAAAAGTCAATATGACACAATTTCAAATCATATTATTTAAATACAAAAGAGAATGATAAATTTATTATTTCATACTATATTTTAGACACATTAATCATTTTCTTTATTAGTGTGCCTACACCAAAATTGATTATTAGAAAAAAAAAAACGGAGGGAGTACTACTTATGGATAAATATAACTTGCATATAACTTATACTTGTTGGGTCGCCCGTGCTTACCAGGGCCGGCCCTGATATATTTTGGGCTTAAGGACAAGTCCCTGAATTGGGTCTTTTAGTTGAATTTTTTTTTTCTTGAAAAACATACTTATCGCGTTTTTAATATCCGTAAATATAAAATTCAATTTATTGATAATCTCAAAACATATCTATAAAGTAGTCTTTTGGGCCAAGTAATTTTTTTTAATGGGACATTTTGTTAGATACTTTTTTCATAAATATTTTTTGTAATCTATTGCATACGAGTTGCCGAATGAAATAATGTTATCGCAACGAAACGGGGTTCGACCTCATGAAATAATACATGCATCAGTTCATGAAGGGAGTAAAAAAAAAATTGGGCCTTTATCAAAAAAAAATTTAACATATTATATTAGGTTGGATTGGATTGAATCAACACAATTTATTTTTCTTTTAACGAAACATGTACCGTTGGGCCCTCCCGGCACCGTTGGGCTTAAGACCGCGGTCTCTCTGGCCTCACTATAGGGCCGGCCCTGGTGCTTACGTACGGGTGTTGCCCATTTTTGCGGTAGTTTTTCATAAGCCGTTAACAAAGGGATTTAATGAACCTCTATGCAAAGCATTAACGTGAGACATGTTATCTTTTATCCTAGTTTCGATCATTAGCCTCTCTCGACTTATATAAGTCATCTATAGTTTTAAGATATATGTTGTAAGAAATCCATGTACCTCCCGTTGTAGCAAATGTCACATTTTGTTTTTCGCATTCATTTACCTGACCATTTCGGTAGGTATCAATAGACTCACTTTAGAAAACCACATTTTTTTCTTGTTGTTGCTCGTGAGCCTGTACGAGATAACACAAATTTTATGTTGGTCCTGGTGCAAATCCTAATTGGTGTATCAAAACCAATATGAATTCAACTTTTTAAAATGGACCCCTACCTGTAGAAACTTTCCACCAATAAATTTCCTTGAAATTGCTAACTTGGTGGTCCAATACTTGCACCTGGACCACCCTAAAATTAGTGGCAAGCTAATTATAAGTGATTTAACATAAATCAATATTAATATATTAATATTAACTTAAAAAGGAAAGAGGATAAAAGCATAAAAATTTAAATTAGAAAAGCAGATTGCATTACATCATTACAACATATAAGAGAAAGATTACAAGACACAGTTAAAAGAAAAAGATTACAACACAGTTAACAAACACTATCAGACTTAAGAAATATTACAACATAAAAGAAAAAAATATTACCGTGATTGCTGGAGAAAAAGAGCATCTTCAATTCTTACACAATGATTGAATATAGAAGCAACTTCAGCCTGCAGTAGCCCGTCTCTCTTTTTTACAACCGCATGGACAACGTAATCTGGGTAAATTCCTTCGTTGACAACATCTTTCAGGATATATGCATGGTTTGGGCTCATTATGTTGACGAGAGGTAGTGGTGGAATGTAAAGACTCCATTTGTTGTCATGGCTAATGGCAAAATTAGGATTTTAGTCCTCTAACTTGGCCTATTTTGGATGTTAGTCCTGCTCCTGGTCCGGTGAGGAAAATGGTCCTTTAAGTTTGCTTTTTTTTTTTTTTTTTGGATTTTAGTCTATCCGCCGGAAATAGCTGATTGGGCACCGGAATTTTTAAAAATAGTCCTCTAACTAGGCTGCCACGTAAGCGTTTTTTAAAGATTCCGGTGTCCAATCAGCTATTTCCAGCGGATAGGACTAAAATCCAAAAAAAAGTCAACTTAGAGAATCATTTTCCTCACCGGAGCAGGAACATGACTAAAATCCAAAATAGGCCAAGTTAGAAGACTAAAATCATAATTTTGCCCATGGCTAATGCACTGGATTGGTGGATATTGAGTATAAAACTCAGAGTCCCTGGAAGTGATTGTGACCAGATCAAAAGAAATGAGAGTGAAAGCGAAATTGTTATCACTGCCTAGGATTTGGGGATATTTGGTGTGAGTTGACGATATTGATAAAGCCTCTCTTTTATAGGAGGATGAGGTTGCCACTTGCCAGGACATGTATTCCAATATTATTATCAATAGATATTATTAGATTTAAAAATAATGAGTTGGTAAAATTAAGTGTGTGCTTAAAATGAGAGTAGTATTTATCTTAAAGTCTCCTGGCTGTGTCGCAAGGTCTAACGACCGCCTTTGAATGGAGCTTGCTTTCAAAAAAGTCGCGGGGCGATAGATTGATGAACAAGGAAGTCAGAAGATAGGTCGACTCGAAATCTCACTGACAAACTCTTATGGTTAGTTTTTGAAGAGGTCTCATGGACCAAATCTCTATGTCCGAAGAGGAGTAGACAACCAAGGATGTCAGTTATTTCTGCTTATTTTTCTTATATATATATATAGGCAAGAAGATATTTTTTAATGTAGTATGAGTGTTTTTTGGTTATATTTTCTTTTTGTTCAAGCATATAATCAAATTAGCAGAGAATGCATTTTGTTGTCTCTCTTCCTGTGACATTGTTTTTTATTTTTTTACGTATGCATTTTGTCTACGCTTTAACAGTTCTGCATTCTTAACCGGATCCATTCGTGCATACAAACGACGGTTTATTTCGGTTCTATCCATAGTCTGTGAACAGGGCCGGCCCTATCACAAGCCAGGCGAGCCAGTCGGCTTGGCCCAATGAATCCCGATAGGCCCAATCGGTACATGTTTTGCTTATCCGAAAAAAAAAATTTATAGAGTTAATCCGATCGATTTATAAAAAAAATCGTATATTAAAAAGCCCGATTTTGATAACAAATAGGCCCGATTCTTTAAAAAAAAAATACCCAACCCAATAAAAAAATTTATATATAGGCCCGATTCTTTAGTATTAATATATATGTATGTTTTGTGTTTGCATTATGAATTTGATGTTTGTATATGAATGTATTAGAAAAAAAATTGTATTTTCAGTCGATTTTTTTTTTGTGTACATAGGCCCAATTTTTTTTAACTGGCTTCGGCCCTAAAAAACGTAGGACCGGCCCTGTCTGTGAATTCGGTACTTAATGTTTAGACAACACAAGAGCAAACACTCAAAAAAACACGGAGGAAAAATACACAAATCTCATATCCATTATTACAACTAAACATGACTATGTTAAATTTGTACCCAAAAAAAGGCGAGAGGGAGGGGGAGGGGGGGAGAGGAGAGGGTACGGTACCTGAAATTAAGAAAGTTGTGTGGTGTTGAAACATGGAGAGGAAAATTTACAAGTGGAATTAATTAGGTGCCATCTTTTTATTTTTTGACGCATTGTGGCCAATTGGAGGCATGTCTCTAGCTAGTAGGTACGGTAATAGGGTGTAGAAAACCATGGGTGAATACTATGGGCAAAAAACAAAGAAATGTAGGAAAATTCTATCCTAGGGACTCCTTACTAGGGAACTGTCTACGTGGCAGTATTTGGATCACATAATTTCCACACACTGGGCACTGTGTATTCCACCTCAGAAAACTGTGTGGTCCAGATCCTGCCACGTAGACAGTTCCCTACTAGGGAGTCTCTACAGTAAAATGACCCAGAAATGTATATTAAGGAGACATAATAAGACAAAATAGTTGATCAAGTGGATGGTCCTTGTCCAATTTAATATGGTACTACGTACTATTATGATGTAAATAAATAACTTAAGCATAAAAAATTATGTTAGTTACAAAATACTTGTGTCTAACTTTTTTTTGAAGAAGATTATTATTTTTATTGAAACAAACCAAAAAAAAATTACAAAAGGCGAACTAACTCGTCATTTAAGTTCAATACACCTCAAGCAAATCAAAATTTATTTCGTTTTTTTTCTTCTTTCCAAACAGGGATCCCTATCTTCTTTTTATCCTGGATCATTTCTTGAAGTGTTGGATATTCATAACTACTTCTGATGTGATCCGTAAGCGGTTCATATCCGAATTTGCCCAAGGAATGATTAAAAATATCAATAAAGAACGAGCACCGCGGCCTTTAGCTAACCTGTAACTAAGAACCTTGGTATAACCTCAACCCTTAAATAACATATACATAAGAACATTGGTATATGAACGTCATAATGTATGCTCGGAAACTTGATAAGTTCAGATTTCGAATACTCTACGAAAGAATACTCACAAAAACTGGAAAGCTTTATATAAATTTACTCAATAATTATTGTATATCATAACAATGACTCCAAATGTCTTTATATAGGCTACGTACTCCAAGTAAATAACACAACTAAGCAATGTGTAAACGTATCAAATCCGAATTTGCCCGTGGAACGATTAAAAGTATCAATAAAGAACGAGCACCACGACTCTTAGCTAACCTGTAACTAAAAACCTTAGTATAACCTCAACCCTTAGAACCTGTACCTTAGAACACTTGTGTGTGAAAGCCACAAGGTATGCTCGGAACCTTGATAATTTCAGATTTTGAATAATCTACGAAAGAATACTGACAAAAAGCTTGAAAGTCTTATATAAATTAACTCAATAATTATTGCATATCATAACAATGACTCCAAATGCTTTTATATAGACTATAGACTCCATGTAAATAACACAAATAAGCAATGCGGGATAAATTGCTAAACTAAATGCTCCTGTAACTAAACTAAAAGCTTAATGGGCTTTCTTGAAACACTTAGGCCCACATAGCAATCATTCATAAAATCCAAGCAAATAAAATGCAACTAATGTCCGAAATGGCACCACCCACCTAACGAGCTTAGGTCTTATTAACCACACAACAAATAAAAGACTTCTAAATAATCTTCATAAACCCAATAACATAAATAACGGATTTAATTTACTTCTTCTTCAATGAGAATTACATCATTCCCTCCCGGTTAAGAATTGATTCGTCCTCGAATCAAAATGATGTCGTAAAACTGACCAATCAGAATCATGTACGGATGAACCACATAAATTAATGAAGAGACGCATGGGTCAAATACAAGGCGTAAATACCACTTCAAATCAATGGCACGTTTTGGTGGTGAGCATGCGTCACAAATGCAACATCAAAAAAGTCTTCTGCCTTGATATACACGTGGATAATCCCCGACAAAGGTATCAATATAACGATATCATTTCATAGTCGGACATTCAGCAACATACTCAAAAAATGGATCAATAAAACTGTGCTCCAGTTTTCCATCAATGTTAACATGATCAAGAATATCAATAAGCAATATAGGGGCTGGATTGGGTATATCAGATAGACCAATGTTCTCCAAGTGGATGGTCTGCATGTACCTGCAAAAAAGCCAAGATAGAACTCGAACATGTGGTCGGTGAAGTAGGACCAACTTCCTCATTTGCCTCGATTTTCTACACCACTAATGCTATATCCTCATTCCTCTTCTCAATGTCACACTCTATTTCATCCTTTATCTCCACCACACTTTCACTCTCGCCATTTTCAATTCTTGCTCATTATTTACTGCTTTCATCAATTTCACATCATGAATCGCACTCCTATATATTTCCATGGCCTTAGAGTCCTCTATTGAAAATTACTTTTTTGTATAGGGGTAGGAATTCAAAGACATGCTTCTTGTCACCATCATAAAAAGAATAGCGAGTCCGAGATACATTATGACGTATCTTGTACAAATATAGCCACAAATTCCCTAATATGAAATGTTCATCTCTCATTGGAACCACATCACACAATACAACATCTTTATAAATTTCAATGAAAATTGGAATCCATGCCTGTCGTGTAACTCGAAGACATCCCACAACAATGTAGTAAGGATGTGGATGCTTTTCTGTCCATAAGTTCAACTCATTAACCACATGCTGACTAACTAAATTCTCATCTTCATCATGATCAATGCACAACTAATATTCATTTTTTCGAGTAAAGCACGATGTATGAACTAAGACGTTACCTTTACCACCCGTATTGACTGATCAATATTGGGAACATTGCTTCCCCTTAACATGTTTTACAACTTAGCCATCATCTCTTCGACATCACGTCGATTCATTCTTCAAATTTTCTACCGATCACAACAGCTTGTTCCTGATCGGCTAGAACTGGGTGTCTAATCTAACCAGCAGTGTACCCGATCAATTGTAGTTTAGTCTGGTGAACAAGGTCGTCTCCTCAGGGAATGCGATATAATTCAAAGTGTGGTTACACACCAATTAGTTATTATTATCTTGATCTAAATCGCAGTTTTAACATCAAAGTGATAGTTTACTTACTAATAAAATTAATAATTAAAATAAAAGTACTATCCAAGACAATTTCATTGAACTACAGTCTCTTTCAGTTTTTAAGGATATGATTAATCGGCCTATTAAGGGTATCCAATTGTGTGAAACGGTGCACTCCTATTCTAACAATTTCCCCTTATACGAGTGTACGAAATTGTTCTATGCCTCCTCCTTGGTTTAAGAGCCCTAAACCTAATGATTTGACATGATAAACTCTTGAGTACAATTAATCTTTCCCCGGATAAGAAAGAGGGTTCCGTCAGACGGCCAATTTTACCTTCCGGTTTTTCTACCTCGTTCTCACACCTAAAATCTCCGTTCGGTATCAATTAAGTGTGTGTGTGCTAATATTGGTTAATTACTCCAACACGAGCTAACAATCAATTTAAGTAGAAAAAGATTCAACACAATTGAAATTAAAATATATATAACATAACCATCATCCAATTAACTAAAAAGATCAAAATAGTTCAATTACATGTCTTGGCTAGTTACAAATTTAGCCACTCATTATCACAAATACTAAAATATTTAATTTAGCATTTATAGTAATCAGATTAACAAAACAAAATAAAACTAGAATATTATGTTACCGATTACAACCGATAAGTTTGCAACGGCAAGCTTGTTCCCATCTCCGGTGAGCTTCAATGGAGGTTGTACCAATTTGTCGAGCTTCTTCCACGTAAGATACACCAAGAAATTAGACTAACATTCTAGGATTATATTTGTGATGAAATTAGCTAAATATTGTAACTAATTTTGGCTCTAAGAGCCTTGGAAATCTGTTGCCTGCAAGAGAAAAGAAAAAAAAAGGAAGAAGAAGATTGTTCTGTTCGGTTGTGTATGTGTAAATATATAGGAGAATTTTCCGGCGTAGACCGGTATTATTCCGGTCTGCGCCGGATTTTTAGCATGTGGAGGGGTGTCAGGCTGTAGTACATGCATTAAATGCTCAATATTCTCCAAATATTCGTCAAATTTGGCAAAATCTTGATATATTCCGGCGTGCGCCGCAAAAGGTCCGGTGTGCGCCGCTAAAGGTCTCTGACAGCTTCTTTTGCGACGCTTGGCGCACCTTAATAGGCCGGTTCTTCACAGCAGTTCGGTAAAATGGCCATAAATTGAGTTATAGACCTCCGATTGATATGATTCAAAGTGAGTTGAAAAGATCATTTGAAGATCTAAAACTCTCATGAATAAGTCTTCCCCGGAAAATGCCTTTAAGTTGGGTCAAATGTCCGTTGAAGATATGCTACGGTAGAAGCACCAATGACAATTGATCCGTTTGAACTCGTAAGCTTATGGCACACTCTTCTATCCCTCAAAAGATGTGTTTTAGGCTCAACACGTGTCGTCACTTGGGATCTTGGTCAACCTATAGTCCTGCAATAAATTACCAAAATACCAAGCGTAAACCCGACACGACGTTCCGGTTACTAAACCGGTACAAAACCTATCAAAATATGATATTTTATATAATAATTACTACTTACACATTTGGATGAAACTAAGCAATTAATGACTTGAATTGATACAAAAACATCAATAAATGCATGAGAAATGGGGATAAAACATCATAAAAAGTATCATCTAGTTGACTTACATCAGTTCCTCCGCCAATAACCGAATACGAGCATCAATAGAATTCTCATCTCTCGGTGTGCTCTTTTGATATGAATGAAGTTCAGAAAATTATATATATATATATATATATATATATATATATATATATATATATATATATATATATATATCCTCACAATCACTCGTGTTTACACTCCCCTCTTGTAGAGTTCATACCGAAGAACAAATCAAAATACGAGCACCGAAGCAATCAAGACCAACGATCTTAAAAAGTCAACTAAGGTGTTGGTTGGAGTTGATTGGATTTGGAATTGGTCGAAAAGGAACAAATGAAAATGAAGGACGGGTGTGATTAGAATCACACTGTGTGTGATTATCTCATTCGAATGCCATTTTTTATCAGAATCACACCAGAATGTGATTGGCTCGTATTTTTGCTGCTATTTTTTTGGCTGAAAAAATAGGCATTAACAACAAGGAATTTCTATTGAATGAACTCAATTTTTGCGAAACAAGGTTCTTGAACACAAACACGAAATGTTGATCAAGAATTCAAAATGTTAGGTGTTCTTGATCAAATGTTTTGGGTTCATGACGTTTCTTGGTGATTTATCAGTGGTTTCTTAGCGGGGGCGGGGGGAAGAAAAGTGCGGTGATGATATGAGTGGGGGAAGAAAAAAGTTGGGTTTGTGATGAAGATGGTATAAATATTTCCGGGTTGGTGGATGAAGATGTATTGAAAACAAGAACAAAACCGGAAAATAAAAGGTTTTTTTAATAATAACAACAAGGACACAAGAAGGAACAAAAAAAAGAACGAGAACAAGGGATATTTGATACCTTTAATAACTGAGCTCTGATATCAACTGATGTGATCCGTAAACGAATCAGATCCGAATTTACCCAAGGAATGATTACAAGTATCAATAAAGAACGAGCACCGCAACCCGCAACTAAGAACCTTGGTATAACCTCAATCCTTAAATAGCCTTTACCTAATAACCTTGGTATATGAATGCCACAACGTATGCTCGGAACCTTGATAAGTTCAAATTTCGAATACTCACAAAAAGTTTGAAAGTTTTATATAAATTCACTCAATAATTATTGTATATCATAACAATGACTCCAAATTACTTAATATAGGCTAAAAACTACAAGTAAATATAACAACTAAGCAACGTGAGATAAAGTGCTTAACTAAATGCGCCTATAACTAAACTAAAAAGCTTAATGGGTTTTCTTGCAACACTTAGGCCCACATAGCAATTATTCATCAAATCCAAGCAAATAAAGTGCAACTAATGTCTAAAATGGCGCCACCCACCTAACGGGCTTAGGCCTTATTAACCACACAACAAATAGAAGTCTTCTAAATAATCTTCATAAACCCAATACCATAAATAATGGACTTAATTTACTTCTTCTTCGATGGGAATCACATCAACTTCCAGCACTTGACGACACTTGTTGAACTACCACTTCCTTGCAATTTTAATTGGTGTATGCATCATATCCCTTGAAAGTTTTCTTGATGCATCCACCACTGGTGATTTAGCTTTAACCCAGGTGGATAATCTCCAAAGCCTTCATCAAAACCACCACACAGAGATAGATCTTCATTGCCCTCATCTTCATTATCTCCATCCTCTTGTCTTGCCTTATCTAAAAATGTTATATCAATACTAGAACCCTTTCCATCAAAAGACAGAGTGCCTGGCAGAAAATGCATGTTCAAAGCGTCCAAATAAACCTATGCAACAAATTTAATATCATCATTAGATCCTATCTCTAATAGGATTCAATAGTTGCACAACCTCACCCTCACCACCCTTCTTATCATCCTTCCCCCTCACAAAAGCTTGTAGCCCGGAATGTTTAGAATCAAAAACTTGCATAGCATGCTCCACTTCCTCTACCTTGTGTTTATACTCTAGTAAAGCTTCATCCACGGTAAAATCGTCATCAAAATACTGCACCTCCACATTTGACACCTCATGAACCGTAAATTGCTTATCCTCTTTATTGACATCCACAACCTTAGGCCCTCTCTCCACTTTAGCCTCATTTTCGAACCTACTGTCTGGACTTCCTGAAATGCCATTTCCTCCATCATGCAAAGCCATCAAAGGGCTCTCTCCTTACTCATCTGATATACACCTGAACCGAAAGTCGGTCTTCAGCATGCTTAAGACCCTGCTGCTCATTTCCTTCTTCATCCTGTGGGCTTTGAACCTCATTCTTTTTAGTCCGAATTTCCTTAGGATTATCTAGTAGAGTGGGGTTCTGCCGAGGACAATCACGAGCTAAATACCCAATTTGCCTGACAATACGAAGGCCATGATTCATAGTTCACCATTTTCCAGAATCTAGAATCATCATCTTCAATCCATATTTTATCTTCCTACCGCTTTAAGAGAACGACTTCTACCATAACCTGGGCAGCGGTAGGCCTTCTAAGATCAATAGTAGCTGAATCAATTTGAAGTGGCCTACCGGCCAACGATGCCAATCGACAAAGATATTCTTTGTTAAACAATGGGAGAGGTAACTCTGGAAGCTCTATCCAACAGGTGTTAAATGAGGCCTCATGATTTGGTCGAAAATCAACCGTCCACTTTGAAAGTATCATTGGATTTTCGCCTATCGACCAAAATCTCGGGTAAAAAACCGGGTTGTAATCTTCTTGTGAAAAAGGTCAAATTAAGATATGTTTATTGTCTAACAAAGCACTAGGACACTCACCTTTAAGGCCAAGCCGGAGAATCAATTCTCGTAAATCTTCCAGCTTCGGTCTATAATCCGGATACTGAGCCACCAATGCATTGAGAAAAGGCTTTGCAATTTGTTGCATCGGGTCCCTTGAATTTTATAACGCGGGCATATTAGCACCCCTTATCAGTGTCACAAACGATTTCGAAGGGAGAACGCCCTCTCCATGAAATGGAGGACGATCCTCCATGACGATCGAGAGATAGACACAAAAGAAATAGTCTGTAAATCAATCGCATAGATGCCGGCAGTTGAAACGGCCTAGAATAGACGTAAAGTCGCCCGAGCCTTTTGGGGGCAATTTCTACATTAATTCATATTTGTTTGTGAATTATTACATAATAACAAATACCCACAAAATTTCTACTCTCAAACTTGAAATATTAAATCAATCAGCAGTAATAAAGAAACCATCATGTTTATAATGCAGTTGTGAATATTATACACAAAACCAAAACACTACATTAGCATTATACAACTTATACATTTACGTGCATGGTTAAATTAAATGGTATGATTTTTTAATTCTAATCTCCAAAAGGTTTCAACTACATCATCTCCATTAAAACAACCTTGAAGTTCATCAACAACAGCCAATCTCTTTCCATAATAAAGGCTACCAGTAGTCGCCACAGGAACATTTGCCATCTCTAAAATGGTGAAATCTATAAGGATCTCTAAGTATGATTTCTCTTTGGACAAAGCTACTCACAAGCTTATATACAGAATGGCAATCACCACAAACACGAAGGTTCTTGAAAATACGAAGTGTCGAATCTTTTGGGACACTTACCAAAGAATACGCAAGAGCGATTCTTTCGCTGTGATTCCACAAGTTGTGCTCCTTCTGCTCTTCGTCCATGTCCTGCAACGCGAAACTCGTGTCAGGAACATAGCCTGCTTCCTTGATCTTGTTCTTAAGCTCCATCAATTTCTCATTGATCTGCTCGAATTGAGGATGAGAATGATCTCCCATCCCAAAGACGCAGACGTTATCACGCCATTTGACCCAACTGTAGCCAGGTTGTTTTTTCACTCTTTCTGATTCCATCCTGACCCTAACATTATGCATATCTTGCCATTTTCCCGAGGCAGCAAACACATTCGAACAAAGAACATATGCTGAATCATCTGATGGGTTTGACTCAAGTAAACGTTCAGCTGCTTTCTTACCTAGATCCATATTACCATGTACTCTGCATGCTGCTAACAAGCTCCGCCATATATAATCATTCGGTGGAACTGGCATTTTTGAAATAAACTCTTCGGCTTCAGCTAGCCTCCCAGATCGTCCAAGAAGGTCAACAATGCATACATAGTGTTCTATGCCAGCCGGGACTCCAAAATCTGATGTCATAGAATCGAAATACGCCAGACCCTCATCTACTAGCCCACCATGACTACAAGCAGATAGAAGAGCAACAAAGGTAACATGATTTGGTTTCGAGCCCTGCTGCAGCATTTCATGAAATGTTTCTGTAGCCTTTTGAAACAATCCATGTTTGGATAAAGATGAAATTATAGTATTCCAAGATAATCTGGATCGTGATTGGGGCTCAGGAAGCATTTCTAGAACATCATTGATTTCGCCACACTTTCCATACATATCCATTGTCGTGTTTGCAACAAAGTGGTATGAGTCAAACCCTAGTTTTATAGCTAAACTGTGTAGTTGTCTGCCTTCCTCTAGAGAAGCTAAGTCTGCTGTAACTGAAAGAGCTGCAGAAAGGCTATATTCATCGAAATTCACTCTAGCTCTTTGCATCTCCAGGATAAGTTTTAAAGCGTCTTCGCCCTTACCATTATGAGCATTGGCAGCAACCATGGCGGCCCATGTTGCAGATGTTTTGCTAACCAATCTGTCATAAATCAATTGGCTGGAATTGAGATCACCACAATTTGCATACATTGTTATTAGGGAATTTTTAACATATGCATCTGTTTCGAACCCGGTCAAAACTGTATTTGCATGTAAGGGCATTGCTAGTTTAAGGAGGTCATATGGAGACAAGCAAGCACCAAGAATATTGATCATCGTAATGTAGTTAGCTGGTTCACCTGCTGCTCTCATCAATTTAAAGGCACACACTGCTTTATCTGGCTCTTCATTTTCAGCATACCCTCCAATTAGTGCATTCCAGGTAACCAACTCTTTTTCAGGCATATTTTGAAACACCTGGTTAGCTTCAGACATTGTCCGACTCTTCCCGTACATTGTGATCAAAGCATTACCAATGACCAAATTATCATGGAGGCCAAACACTACAGCAAGTGCGTGGAGAATCCTGCCTTCACCAGCGAATTCTTCACAAGAGCATGCAGCTAAAGCACTAGTAAAAGTCACATAGTTGATGCTCTTTCCCGTTCTAAGAAGAAAAGACATCAATCTCAAGGCTTCCAGGCTCCTTTTTTGTACATTGTAGCCAGCCATCATGGAATTCCATGATATTGAATCGCGGATTTTCATTCCCTGGAATAAGCTTTCTGCATCTTCACAGCTGCCAGTCTCACAATACATAGTGACGAGAGTATTGCAAACACAAACGCTGGTATCCAATCCTAATTTCACAACCAAACCATGAATCCCTTTGCCTATATTTGAAGTCTCTAAAGTGCCACAAACTGACAGTAAAGGGCACAGAGTGGTTGGACTAATTTCACTATGATCAAGACGCATTAAGTGAAGGCATCTAAATGAGTCTTCCCAAAGAAAATTGTTTGCATATGCGGCAATCATTGAATTCCATGATACCGTGTCAAGATCCTTTATGCGGGAAAAAACATAATGTGCGTCTTCCATATGACCAAAATTACCGAAAATGGAAACAAGCGAGTTAGCCACAGAAGTGTTATCCTCAAATCCTGATTTGATAATGTGACCAAGGAGTTGGTAACCCAATAACTTATCGTCCACAGCCCCACAAGAACTAATAACTGTTGTATATGTATTCTGATTGCAGTAAGCACCTTCAAGTAGCATTTTCTTATATATATCGATCACAACCCCATTCTCCCCATGATCAGAACATCCAACCATCAATGAAGTCCAAGAGACCACATTTCTTTCAGGCATCTCAGCGAAGAGCTTCCAGGCACTAGCTAAAAACCCATATACACCATAAAAATGCAACAATGAAGTACTTACAAACACATCCTGCAAGAGCCCATTCTTCAACACCAAGTCATGAATCTGAAGACCTTTCAATACCATACAGTTTGACCTACTAAATGCGGTCAATATGCTCGCAATTACAAATCCATTTACCCCAATACCCTGATTCCACATTTCAACAAAAAGATCAGTCGCTTCCCTGTAACATTCAGACTTGACATAAGCAGAAACCATATTATTCCAAGAAGGTCCATTTCTCTCAGGCATTGCATCAAACACATGCCGGGCCTCCCTGATTCTCCCATATTTTGAATACATACCGATCAGCGTATTCACATGGAAAGCACCTAAACGGGTCCATGAATGCGAAAGATCCAAACAATCTTTGAAGAAAAACCCATGCAAAGCACGACCGACAGTGTAGTTGGTGATGGCTGAAAAGCCTTTGTTGGGGAAAGCAGAGATTTCCGGGTGGGGGTGGTTCAGAAAGTACGAATGAATGCTTATAGTGGGGGTTGGGCTCAATGGCACTTCCTCGCATACTTGAGCAATAGAGGCTGCCTTCGATGAAGAGGGGGCAGTGGTAGTGAAGTTAAATTTAGGATGGAAATCAATTTTGAGACTTGCAAGCTTTCTATTCCGGTAGTTAGCCAGCTCTAAAATAGATATAGGCAATACCATACAGATACAATGGTGGCGGTGATGAGAAGTAGAGCCTTGGGGAGGAGGAGGAGCGGCGGCTCAGATCTTCGTCGTGCATGGGCGAGTAATTCCAGATTGCATTGCAGCAATTTTATTAGAGAAATCATACGACCAGTAAATTAAATTACACGATCAAAAGAAAAACACAACATTTTTATTTTGTAGATCAACATTTTATTAAGTATTTTTCAAATTTTTTTTTTTTAATTTATTAAGTATGACTCATGTAGATCAATGAGAGTGGATCTCTCAAGTAGTTAAGGGTCAAGTGGATTTATTTTTACACATTATCATCAAAACGACGTAGTTTTGAAAAAATAAATCTACGTTTAGATGATTTTCATATTTTGAGTGTGTGCTAGATCACTATTACTTGAGAGAATATTTCCTCAAAGTACTTGAGATGATCTTATTCCGTAGATCAATGTTATGTCAATTGGTTACGTCACATGATCAACCGACACAACATTTTATTTCCTCTAGGCTAACTCTAGCCCAAGTGATTTTTTTTATGGTGATCCAACATAATATTGTCATCACATAATACACCAATCACAAATTTTAAAATTGGTGGTTTATTCTAAACATGTGGGATCATAAAAAATACTTAAATATAATTGGTTTCGGATCACAAAGTCATACTTGTTGCCGGAGTACTATAAAATTGCTGAAAAAGAGCCCGTGGATCCGCCTTGGACCCGATAACGGATGGAGTCCCCGGCCCAACAAGTTTGCATCATCACAAGCCAAACCGGGCCAAGTATAATCCAGCCCGCTTCACGCCTTTACGATTTTTATCATCGGCCGGGCAAACGGGCGTCGATCGACAAACATCCAGCTCGTCACAGACTACTGGGGGCCACCCCGCTCGCCCCTCCAGCCCCCAGCCCGTCAGCTCGGACCAAGACCGCTAGACTAGGCAACAGATTTCATACACGGCAGTTACATGTGAAGAACCCGCAGCGGTTAGGATACAAGCTCGCTCAATCCAAAGCTCGTCTCGCTAAGGGCTCGGGCGATTAGGAGCCCGTCTGACGACCTTGTATTTACTTATGCATTACTTGTATTTACTTTTCTTGCATTGTAACATGCGACTTTCCCTATAAATAGCGGCATTTGCACCCTTTTAAGGGGATGGGCAACTTAATACCAAACAGATAAACTCTGCCAATTTGTCGACAGATACTGTGTACTATACATTACAACATTGCATTCTCATAATTTTCATCGACATTTGCTCACCAAAAACAGTAAAATAACTCACTTTAATCCAGATATCCACAACTAAAATCCGCTAAACGTATTTATGATAATTCCAACATTATCAGTTGGCTCCGTTTCCGGAAACATCAACATTTTCGGCTTTTTTTCAGTCACTCCCGCTTTAGATCTGAGATTTGCGGCGGTTATCTACGGTTTAGGCGGCCCAACACAGTCTGAATTTGGTTTTCTAGTCATCAGCTTTGTTCGGCATCACCGGAATCCTCATTCGAAAGTTTAAGCTTCGCCGGAAACTTCATCCGCAAGCTAAATCTTTGTCGGATTTGACTCATATTGATGCATCATGTTGAAATAGTGTCCTAAAACCAATCGGGTTGGACCGGATCCGACCGGGTCGGATCATTTCTACTATTTCTTTATGCTTATACATATATTAAATGGCTTTTCTGTTGTCATATATATGTTCTTTTAAAGAACCAATTATGAATTGTTATATGATAACGTCCTTAGTATTAAACTATGATAGAGAAACCATGATAGGTGATTATGGTTGATGAGATCTCTAATCAGTTTAATAAGTTTGATACTTAAATGTCTCTAGGCTGATGTACTATTAAACATGACATTGATAGTACAAACAGACTAGCACGTATTAGATGTCTTCTGTCTTTAAGGCAGGGATAGATCTCGTCTATCAAAGTGTAGTGACACTTGGACTGTACGTGGACGTGTATTAGAGAATGCGTACGTTAGACCGACCCACTTACACGGTTAAGTGTCACACTATGTGGCGGTTGTGTAATTATCCTTTGGACCGGAGTCTTCATGGCATCACGGTGGGGATTGTCATGCTTTGACACTATTGAGGTTTCCCTTAGCCACGGGGCGATCATGCGGTAGTGATTGGGTATGATATTGAAGCATGCGGAGTATACATGATTGGTCGTCCGGGAATCGCGTATCCTATGATTGGGATCGAATATCCGAAATGGTCTTCTTATAAGTAATGTCTTACTCTCGTGAATCTTTGCAAAGTGGGAGTAAACGAGTTACCTCGAGAGAGCTTGATATCCAGATTATAAGATACGGTCGTTGATGTTTTGACACTCGACTAACGACCGTATGGATATTATTACAGCGATAGGATTGTAAGTTACACGGTAACTGTTTCACATGAAAGGTAGTAGTCATTGCATTTGACTCTTCCGATGATTGGAGGTCGCGGTGTGTTGCTAGACGCTATCCCGTGATCGTTAGGCATGAAGGGCATTTTCATAATTTGCACTTTGTGTCTACGGCCAACATATAGCCTATCGGGTCACACACATATGAACATCTAGCCGGATCAAAATGTGGTTATAGTTGATAACTAAATAAGGAAAGTTTTATCTCACGACTATAAAGGTTATAGTGGTAAATTAATATGGTGATATTTATTTATTATGAATAAATTAAATACAAGATATTAATTATGTTGATTAATTAAATATGTATATTGATACATAAAATTTATATATATATATATATGATATACATGTATTTTGTAAATTAATTAATCATAGCATTGTAATAATTAAAGAATATTCCGGATGCCAATATATGGCATATGGGGCGCAGCTTTTGGTGTATAAAGATACACTTGAATTGTGCAATTTAATTAATAAGATTACCAAATATTAATATTAGATATTAATGACTATAGATTTGCACACATGTGTAAATTGATTTATGGTAATAAGATAAATATAATCAATATAAGATATTGGCAATATTTAGATTTTATTTAATATGAGATATTAAATTAAATGAGATAAATCAATCAATTATATTTTCCTTATTTTATTGGGAAAATGTTTTCTTCTCTTCCACTCTAGTCAGGGGCGCCACTTCTACTATAAATAAGAGGTGGGTGTCAAGCTCTTTTGTACAACACAATTCCAAGAACTAATAGTTCTTGTGTAAAATAGAGAGTATCCTATAGAGAGTTGGAGAGAGGGGAAAAAGGCCGGTCTAGCAACCGGAGTTTTTCAATAGCAATCCATGATGGGATTCCGGCGGGCTGTTCGTGTGGACTAGCGGTAGAGGCCAAACACTTGGGCGGCTCTATGCAGAACTACTCTCCTTAGACGGTCAAAGCGTCGATCTTTTATATCAACCAAGGTAATCACCGTCTTTAGCTTATTTGTTTATTGCTTAAACGAAGTCGATCTTGGGTAAAAGGAAATCAAAATTTTGAATTCCACTGCGTTCCCGCGTAGATTTCCTAACAGTGGTATCAGAGCGAGCTTCGAGCTTAAGCAATAAGCATGTTAATTTGCGTAGTTAATTTTATCGTTTAAATCACGTAATTAAAAGATGAAGGATTTTTTATTCGCAAAAGTGATACATGAAAAGAAAAAAAAGGAGATCGGGTGGTGCTCGGCCGACTGGCGGCGGCACCACCACCGGCGGCGGCAGCCGGTTGACCGGTCAATTCTGGCGGATCTCCAAATTTTTGTTTTGTGTATTTTGTGATTCAATATGGTTCATAGTTGTCCTTTGTTTAGTTGTGTCATGTGGCTAACCACATGGCATTAAAATAATAATGGCCTTTCCAAAATTTGTTTGGAATAGGCCATTTCCAAATATTAATTTTGATTTTGAAAAGTGGCCAGGTCTAAACAAAAATTATTTGGTATTTCCAAATATTTGATTTGGAATATGCCTATGCCCTTTTCAAATATTTGATTTGTAAAAGGCCTAGGCCTAGGCCACTTCCAAAATTTTGATTTTGGAAAGTGGCCAGGCCTAAACCAAATTTGGTTTAGGAAGATACCTTTCGGTTTAGAAAACCAAAGACATCCATTTTGATTACGAAACAAAAGGAAAGAAACAAAATGAGACTTAATTTTAATTTTGATTTATTTTTAGAATAGTTCTAATTAATTAAAATTAAAATTAAAATCGTTTAAAATTAATCGTTAATTTTATTTCGATTAAAATCATTAATTAATTAAATGTTAATTATTTAATTGATTGGATAAAATTATTTAATGGATTAAATGTTAATTGATTAATTAAGACGCAAGTAGTTAAATTTTAATTTTATCTTTTTCATAAGATTTTATTGTATGGATTAGATATAGTAGATATAATATGATTATATGGACCCCGATTGATCATGGACTCGACCGATATGATAGATGTGAATGATTTAATTTTTCTGTTGGTTTAAAAATTGTCCTAGGCCGTTATGAAGAACACGACCTAGTTTATTTTCTGCATTTATCCCATTCCCGCAAGCTCCCCCCGTGTGCGGCGGGTGTATTTATTTTATTAGATAAAATCAAATGTAACAAGAATGGAGCAGAAGATGGAGACCAAAGAAAGAAGAATAAAGATCCCATTCGAGATGGCGCATTAAGGTCCTATTGGCGGTTGCAGCTACCCTTAGATTGTGACCCGCGGTTTCGTCAGTTTGTATTCGAAACCGCACCTAGGAAAAGTCCATGATCATACCGGTTACTTTACGCATTTGTTTATTTTGTGCTTGTATTTATTTTATATGATACGATAGATGAATGACTAGACACGATCTAGATAAATGTGTAGGATATATATCTATAGAGATAGATATATTTGATGAGACCATGATTAATATTAATTAAGTGAATTAATTTACATAAATACTTCCACAACAAAAATCAAGTCGAAATATTGTCTCCCAATATTATAACGACGGTGTAGAGCCTGTGTTCGGATCCAACTGATCGACCACCGCCGGGAGTTGACCTACCTCGGGTATATCGTCGTTATTGAGATATGATCGTATGAGATCTCGTGAATATTGGGTTATGACTTGACTAGAGTCTTTCGGTGATTGGCCACCGTCAGGGCCGTTTGACTTTAGAGACAAGGGGTTGACTAACACATAGTGATGTGTATCGCCAAAGAGTTGACTAGTCAACCACTGAGAATCACATAGAGATGTGAATGGTAAAGGTGTTACATACCTTTCGAAATTATCTTGGTTGATCGACCACCGCCGGGAATCGAGGTAACTAGATTGGATCTCAGCCACTAAAGAATTTTGGAAAATTCTTGAAAGTCAATTGGAAGTAGTTGACTAGTGGGAGCAAAATCATAAACCAAAAGTCCATTTTTGATTTTGCGTGTATAAACAACAACATTCTTTTATTTTCATTTTTATGTTGTAGTTTTAGCCAACTTTATATTTATGTTTTTTTTCTCGATTAGTAAAAACCAAATTATGACTGTTACCTTTTGAGAAACGTTCTCAAATATGGTTAAGTAATTTCAATCCTTTTAAAATAAGCAATGACACGAGAGGTCCCGTTATAGTATTTAGAGACAAGGAGACTACATATTTGATGGAGTGCACCAAGGCTTTAATTATTAATGAAAGCGGAAGCTCATGATATGATTGATTCATTTGAAATAAGTTTCAACGAATTAATCATATATTGGATACGATCCAAGATGATCATTCAGTCATACGATGACAATTAATTCAAACGTTGGATAAGAATGACCACATCTAATTTTGGAAAGGTTGTTTTCAAAATTATAAGATTTAAGTATCGACTTAATTCCATCATTGCTTAAAGGTTAATTAAATAGTCAATGTTTTGAATACGATTCAAAAGGTTAAATAAACTATTTAATAAACTTTAGATTTTCTTTATGAAATAAAATCAAAGACATAGCTCTTGTGATCTTTCTTAAGTCTTATGAAGACTACACTAAGAAATATTTACATGTGCTTGAAGGATTAAAAGGAAAGTTAGGGCATGTGCTTAAATAGAGAACTTATTGAAGTTTCTATTCTAGGCAAGTGAGTTGAGATAAATCTATCTAAGTGAAAGTCAACTATTAGATATATGATATCTTGCGAGTGTGATTAAATTAGAAAGATTAAATACAGATATGGAAGGTGAAGCAAACGTTGTAACACTTACCATATTCTGGATTTAGTAAACTGATAAGGGAACTAAATAAATGTTATATATTATGTTCCGGTTCTTATGAAGAATATGTTTTCAGTTGCTTGTTGGGATTTAGTAGACATATTCAATTGTAAAGAATAAATGTTATTTCGATAAAGTTGAAAGGTCACTGAATCTAACATACTAGATTGATGTCACTATATAGTTGATATATGTGATGAGATCTCAACTAAATATTTGTATGGCTGTTATCCATAATATTTGTGTTTGTTCTAGACATAGTCTCTCTGGAAGGAAAGCGTGTAACTAAAAGTCATTCTAATGATGTTGAACCATATGATTATGAATCATGTGGGTAATACGTATCTTATCTAAAGATGACTAAAATACCCTTTTATGAAAAGGTTATAAAATCTAGAAAGTTGTCCAAAGACTAAACATACCGATGTTTGTTGGCTTGTGACAATTAATGCCACAAATAATTGTTTATTAGTCTCTACGACTATTTTTAGAAATAGTCAAGTGTACTCAGTGAAGTGCATAATTCGGAAAGCCTGAAAAGTTCGAGCTAGTACGAATATGAGATTGATGAGCTACTTAGGAATTAATCTTCAATTGGATTGAAGTAATTAATACCTGAAGGGTGTTTCAGAAGTCGTCTTAAAGGAATAAGATTCTTCCCTTGAAGGATACCATCTTTGGGATACGCAATTAGATTGTGTTCGCAAAATGGAAACAACACTTCATATGATAAAGGTGTGACGCAAGCCATGCGAAGTATCCCTTACCCGTTTCGGGATAGAGCCCTTATACTTAACCGAGTTCCGAAGAATAAAGGTTGAATAAAATTCCATATTAGATATGGAAGAGGATAATGTCAAATCTATCTTAACCGATGATTTGAAGTTGTCATAGGCAAAGTCAGAAAGGCTTAGAGCCTAGTACGACATATGCAACTTTGTGGAATGTCTTAGCAAGTACGCTGGATATTATCTACTTGTCCGTGGAGAAAAATGTTTGTCTCCAAACATGCTGTCTTCTAGAGGAAGTGTTTCTTCCAAAAGAAACAGTGGGAGTAGATTTAGATCTCAAATGTAGTTTGAGAACCACAAAGATATATTTAACCAATGGAACATGAGCAGACGCCGCATAGCGATGAGGTGTAGAACACTACTCAGTGCACACAAAAGTTCTATAAGTCTGTAGATAACCTCAGGCCTGAAAAGGCTATTGGTATGCTCATCTAGAAGAATGAATGTCTCATGACTTATGAAGGAATGTTTAAAAGGCAAGATTGAGAGATATGGCCAGGAGCCATAATATCTGAATTAGATTTCATCAGTGACAACCAGGTTGTGAACCTAGTCTGTTTTACCTAGAGGGAATGTCCCTGTAAGGCTGAGCCCAGTTCTATTCAGACTATGCTTGTTATAACTTCGTATCATGACTATATGATAGTGTTGAAGACGTTGGGCAAACAGCTCAATGTTCATAGACGACAACATGATATGTGAGCCCACGAGATCCATTTATGGACTCAAACAAGTTTCTCTAGACGATTACTTTTTGACAATCAAATGAGTTTGATTTAGTCAAAAGAAGGATATGCCCAATGTGCAAGATGGATAGTGGGAGTGTGTTACGATTTTGAGTAAGGTATTGGATATATCTCTCAAGATTTGTCACCCTAAGTCACAGTCAAATAATGTTTGGTAGTTCAAGGTCTTTATGAAAGCACTTGGATTGGCAGGTCTTATTTTTGGAAATAAGAATCTATAGCGATAGATTTAACTGATGTTAGATTATAGTTTACCTATATAGATGTGATGCTAAAAGAGTTTAGCATAGATCGCGTAAGGAGATACTGCTATCCGGTGTTCTCAAGATCTATCTATGTTAGGACGTTAGTCCTAAAGATAAGGTGAAAGATGATGATGCTTATAGAAGGTTTCCTTCGCTACTGCGATAGGAACCATCATAAAGGTAATGCCGGATGTTCATAGTCCATGAATAATCATGAGCAAGTATGAAAGTAAATCTGGTGAATGTAGAGAATATCCTTAAACAAGTTAAGAATGGTTTCCTAGTTTATCGAAACTTGGAATTAGATAAATATAGTTATACAGACGTATATCCTGAGTCTTATGAAGGCGAGTGAGAGCTACAGTCTAGGTTTGCAGTTACTTTGATTAAGTGATACAGTGAGCTGGAAATGTTCTGGGCTATGGGTCACTGTAAATTCTACAACTGAGCCAAAACACAGTAGTGCCTTAGAGGCGCAGCGGGAGCAATACATGGATCTAGAAAGTTCATTCCTGAACCTTGTATGGTTCTTCCACCTTTTCTATATAGTTGATATAGTAAGTGGATTCATTGCTTAAAGCAAGGACCAGGGTCTCGTTAGAGATTCATGCGTGTGTTGAGGTGGTTCCTTTGACTTTATCATTTGGAGCATGTTTTGAAGATAGTCTGAGTCCCCACGGATAGCGATCCGTTCATGGCTAGGGCTGGTTGCGAGTATTGCATGAGATTCTTGTGTTTCAACTTGGTCTTGTGTGTGCTAGTGATTGGTTTTAGGCCAAGTGGGAGATTGTTGAAATAGTGTCCTAAACCCAATCGGGTTGGACCGGATCCGACCGGGTTGGATCATTTCTACTATTTCTTTATGTTTATACATATATTAAATGACTTTACTGTTGTCATATATATGTTCTTTTAAAGAACCAATTATGAATTGTTATATGATAACGTCCTTAGTATTAAACTATGATAGAGAAACCATGATAGGCGATTATGGTTGATGAGATCTCTAATCACTTTAATAAGTTTGATACTTAAATGTCTCTGGGCTGATGTACTATTAAACATGACATTGATAGTACAAACAGACTAGCACGTATTTGATGTCTTCTGTCTTTAAGGGCAAGAATAGATCTCGTCTATTGAAGTGTAGTGACACTTGGACTGTACGTGGACGTGTATTAGAGAATGCGTACGTTAGACCGACCCACTTACACGGTTAAGTGTCACACTATGTGGCGGTTGTGTAATTATCCTTTAGACCGGAGTCTTCATGGCATCACGGTGTGGATTGTCATGCTTTGACACTATTGAGGTTTCCCCTAGCCATGGGGCGATCATGCGGTAGTGATTGGGTATGATATTGAAGAATACGGAGTATACATGATTGGTCGTCCGGGAATCGCGTATCCTATGATTGAGATCGAATATCCGAAATGGCCTTCTTATAAGGAATGTCTTACTCTCGTGAATCTTTGCAAAGTGGGAGTAAACGAGTTACTTCGAGAGAGCTTGATATCCAGATTATAAGATACGGTAGTTGATGTTTTGACACTCGACTAACGACCGTTGTCACGGATTTTATCTAATGAAACAAACAAGTAATAAAATTTATAAATCCGGTATTCCCCAAGTGTAGGGATCGTAGTATAGCGATTAATACCGGAGTCGGTCTCAGGGAATCGGGGTATCTAGTTCATTTATTTTCCTAAGATTGTTACTATTCTTATTAAAACCTAAACTAACAAAACGAAAAGATAAACTGGACAGAGGATTGTCAGTCCAAATCCAGGAAGGATAAAAGCGAAAACGAAATCTAAACTATAAACTATAAAATAAACAGTAAATAAGAAGATGATCATGGTGATTGAACAATGCACAAACAATAATCCACCGATCCCGCAACCCTTAATTTCCTCCCTAAAGTTATCTTGTGATGATTTAATTAAAGATGTGGTTCACCTAACGGAGGTATGAATTCCTACTCTCGTAGATAATTCGCCTATCAATCTCTCATCTCTCGATCTATAAGATTGACGCTCTCAAAACAAGGTGTAAGATCTCTCAATCTAGCAACCTAGATATTCAACCTATCAACTCTCGTTACGTCAAGGTTAAAAATCCCATCTTTCCTATGGTGATCTAAGGTTTACACCGACTCTCGTCATACGGTAAACATCAATAACAATTCATCTTTCGATATCGATTGCATAACAAAATAAACACATGGGAAAGATACAACTTTAATCAAATTCACAAAACAAATCTAGATTGAAAATAAAGAACCTGCTGAAACGGATTCACATAGTTTGAACAATTGCTCAGCCTCCAAGCATTCAGCATAAAACAGCAGCAAAACGAAAATAAAAACAAGAAAAATCGCAACCCCAGCCTCCCTTAAGGGGGCTGGGGCCGCCTAGGGTTTTCTCCTAATGATTGTGTATCAATAGGTCTCAATAATGTGTTATTAGGGTTGAAATACGCGCTGATATTTATAGAAAAGTAAGGCGGCTGCTGCTATGTCGGCTTAAGGACGCCCGTCCGCTTTGTTGGACGCCCGTCCGAGGTGCCTTGGACTTGCTTCAGACGCCCGTTCACTCAGCGTCCAAACTCTCTGTATCAACTTTCTCCTCCTGGACGCTCGTCCATATCTTCAGACGCTCGTCCACTCTGGACGCCAGTTCAAACTGCTGGACGCCAGTCCAGAATCGACTTCATCTTGATTTCTTCATCTTTATCCTTTTTCATCAATCCAAATCATCATTATCTCTTCTATCATCATATATAATTCGACTCTTATCTCTTTTTGATCATCATTTGAGCATCAAACATGTACCTATAACACATTAAAACATCGCAAAACGTAATATCATCCAAATAATCATAAAATCACAATTAAAACACCAAAATTAACCTATTTTGCGAATAACTCATTTAAAATATCATTTACTCAATAATTCCATTAAACACTCGTTTCTTATGCAAATTATACGAATATGAGGGAAAATATCATAAAATATATCAATATAAATCGTATAAAATCACCCTTAACAACCGTATGGATATTATTACAGCGATAGGATTGTAAGTTACACGGTAACTGTTTCACATGAAAGGTAGTAGTCATTGCATTTGACTCTTCTGATGATTGGGGGTCACGGTGTGTTGCTAGACGCTATCCCGTGATCGTTAGGCATGAAGGGCATTTTCATAATTTGCACTTTGTGTCTACGGCCAACATATTCGGAAGCCTATCGGGTCACACACATATGAACATCTAGCGGATCAAAATGTGGTTATAGTTGATAACCAAATAAGGAAAGTTTTATCTCACGACTATAAAAGTTATAGTGGTAAATTAATATGGTGGTATTTATTTATTATGAATAAATTAAATACAAGATATTAATTATGTTGATTAATTAAATATGTATATTGATACATAAATATATATATATATATATATATATATATATATATGATATACATGTATTTTGTGAATTAATTAATCATAGCATTGTATTAATTAAAGAATATTCCGGATGCCAAATCTTTGGCATATGGGGCGCCACTTTTGGTGTATAAAGATACACTTGAATTATGCAATTTAATTAATAAGATTACCAAATATTAATATTAGATATTAATGACTATAGATTTGCACACATGTGTAAATTGATTTATGGTAATAAGATAAATATAATCAATATAAGATATTGGCAATATTTAGATTTTATTTAATATGAGATATTAAATTAAATGAGATAAATCAATCAATTATATTTTCCTTATTTTATTGGGAAAATGTTTTCTTCTCTTCCACTCTAGTCAGGGGCGCCACTTCTACTATAAATAAGAGGTGGGTGTCAAGCTCTTTTGTACAACACAATTCCAAGAACTAATAGTTCTTGTGTAAAATAGAGAGTATCATATAGAGAGTTGGAGAGAGGGGAAAAAGGCCAGTCTAGCAACCGGAGTTTTTCATTAGCAATCCATGATGGGATTTCGGCGGGCTGTTCGTGTGGACTAGCGGTAGAGGCCAAACACTTGGGTGGCTCTATGCAGAACTACTCTCCTTAGACGGTCAAAGCGTCGATCTTTTATATCAACCAAGATAACCACCGTCTTTAGCTTATTTGTTTATTGCTTAAACGAAGTCGATCTTGGGTAAAAGGAAATCAAAATTTTGAATTCCACTGCGTTCCCGCGTAGATTTCCTAACAGTGGTATCGGAGCGAGCTTCGAGCTTAAGCAATAAGCATGTTAATTTGCGTAGTTAATTTTATCGTTTAAATCACGTAATTAAAAGATGAAAGATTTTTTATTCGCAAAAGTGATACATGAAAAGAAAAAAAAAGGAGATCGGGTGGTGCTCGGCCGACTGGAGGCGGCAGCAGGGCAACCTCCCGAAAGAAGGTCTGTTCACATGGTGCTCCATCTCATTGCTCTGTCAGGGAAGTAAGTGTTCATTTGATGACTGGGCAAGCTCCCGAAAGAAGGTCAGTTCCTGCCTGCCTCGGACCTGGACATGGCGAACGTGTCATCGCTCCGGCAAGAGGGGGTACTGAGCTGTAACTCGCTCTTCGCAATGTGCGACCTAGATTGAGGGAGCGACAAGGGATTCTTATTACCGATCAGAGAGGTCGTGATTAGAAAACATTTCCAGACATTCCGCCTCAGCGACTCTCGAGGAAAAAGTCGAACAATTACTCAGACAGGTTGAAGACCTGCAAAATGATAAAATTGCCAAGGAGGCTAAGCTATCTTAGTGAATGTCTGTTGTTGGTCCGTAAAACAAGGTTTGTGAGAGTTCAGATAGGGGAGGGTTGAATGAACTCTCTTAGATTTTTGGAGTTTCTTACTTAATGATCAAGATTGATCAGTAAAACAGACTAGTAGAGTACTCGTCTAGTTTTACTGAGCCGATTCAAGTCAAGAGGTGAGTGCAGCGGAATGATGATATAATACGAAATAAGCCTTCAGCTTGGTTTTCAGTGCTGAGTTGTGTGATGTAGAGTATGCAATTACTGAATGTAAAGTGCTGAAAGTAAAGGAGTCAAGAAATGTTATCTATCTTCGGAGTGGCGTAATCTCGTACGTGACCGCTTCTCCCGTTACTTAGGAGGTATCACTATTGTACTCTATACTAATACAATTGGTAAGTGTCCTTGACACCCCACAGATGCTTCACACTTTAAAAAGCCAATCCTTGACACCCCGTGGATGCCTCACACCCCGTAAATGCTTCAGTGGTCTATTTGCCCGCAGCTCGTCTGAAGAACTTCATTATTTCAACGACTCGTCTGTCTTTTTCGCTTGTTCCTTCACACCCCGCAAATGCTGGTAGGATTCATGCAACCCTAATAGTTACTAAGAATGGATCATACAGGGTACCATGGGCACAGTTAACACCTATGTCGGAAAGCGTGTGTTAGTCAATATGGCTTGATCTCTGCGTCTAAATCTAGCAGAGCTGAAGTCTGGGGTCAGCTAAGCAGAGTGTTCAAGTCTAGGAAGGTAAGCCAAAGTGGTATTCAACTGAGTTCTGATATCAGCCGAGTAAAGTCTGCTCATTCTGTTGAACACGTACGAATCAATTTTGCATATGAGCTAGTTAGATCTAGTGACTCATAGCTTTGTCTCATTCCATAAGTACTCGTAAAATGGTTTTTTTTTTCTTTCATAATCTCGATGTATTTCCAGTAAATTCATGGGTTTTAGTGTTATAAATGAATTGGTTGTTGAAATAGTGTCCTAAACCCAATCGGGTTGGACCGGATCGGATCATTTCTGCTATTTCTTTATGTTTATACATATATTAAATGGATTTTCTGTTATTATATATTTGTTCGTTTAACGAACCAATTATGATATTGTATTTATGATAACGTCCCTAGTGTTAAACTGTGATAGAGAAACTATGATAGTGATTATGGTTGCTCAGATCACGACTCACTTTAATAGGTTTGATACTTGAATGTCACTAGTCGTATGTGCTATTGAATGTGACATTAATTGTACGATTAGACTAGCACACATTGGATGTCTTCTGTCTTTTGATGATAGGTATGTGATCTCGTCTATCGAAGTGTAGAGACAATTGGACTGTACGTGGACGTGTATTAGAGAATGCGTACGTTAGAGTGACCCACTTACTTTATTAAGTGTCGCACTATGTTGCGGTTGTGTAATTATCCTAAGACTGGAGTCTTCATGGTATCACGGTGTGGATTGTCATACTTTGACACTATTGAGGTTTCCCCTAGCCATGGGGCGAGCATGCGGTAGTGATTGGGTTACTGAACCATGCGTAGGATTCATGTTGCTCGTCCGGAAATTGCGTATCCTAATAGTAGGAGTAAATATCCGAAAGAGCCTTCTTATAAAGAATGTCTAGCACTCATGAATCTTTACGAAGTAGGAGTAAATGAGTTACTCCGAGAGAGCATGATATCCAGATTATAAGATACGGTCGTTGATGTTTGACACTCGACGTACGATCGTATGGATATTGTAACAACGATATGATTGTATTTACACGGTAACCGTTTCACATGAAAGGTAGTAGTCATTGCATTTGACTCTTCCGATGATTGGGGGTCATGACGTGTTGCTAGACGCTATCCATGATCGTTAGGTATAACGGGCATTTTAGTAAATGCAGTTTGTGCCTACGGACAACATATTCGGAAGCCTATCGGGTCACACACATAAGAACATCTAGCCGGATTAAAATGAGGTTATAGTGATAACCAAATAAGGAAACTTTTATCTCGACTATAAAGTGTTATAGTGGTAAATTAATATGCTGATATTTATTTATTATGAATAAATATAATACAAAATATTAATTATGTTGATTAATTAAATGTAAATTTATATATACATGTGTGGTGCAATTTTGTGTGTATATTGGTACACGTGGATTTTGCAAATTAATTAATCATCGTTAAATTATTATTTATTAATATTAGATATTAATAAATGCATATAAATATCGTGTGTTATATATGTATATATGTGATATACATGTGCACATTGTAATATATATATTTAATTTAATGTACATAGATATATGTGTAGTATATATATGTGATATACATACATGTATAATATATATATATATATATATATATATATATATATATATATATATATATATATATATATATAGCGTAGACAAGAATTAAGGATTCAAACATATGTGGACAAAATATGATGAAGAACAAAATATGATGAAGGCACGTATGTTTGCTGAGTGTTTTTGCCCAAGCAATAAGAAAGCAAGCCTATTGGCATTTTATTCTTATTTTGGGATTGTAGGCACGTATGAATTATTAACAAAGGGACTATGGATTCTATATTTCGTAGAACTACATCTTCTAGGTCTGGATCAAGTTCTGTTCCAGAAAGTTCAAAAAGGATTATACATACAGATGAAATAATAATTGAGGATTTTAATAAATCTCTTGACAATTGGAAAATTCCAAAGGTAAACAAAAGCCAAATATATGAATCATCAAGATTCATTAGTTTTAAATCAGATTTTACCATTAAAACAGAGGAACGAGATATTCAATTATCAAAACCTTTTGAAACTATACCGCTTCTTTCTGCAAACTCCTTACAAAAACATCGAAAAAAATTATACCAATATATACACATCGGTTTAATTCAAATAGGAATAAAACCTCTAACCAGAGAAGGGTTAAGCACTTCCATTTTAGCTGTTCTTAGAGACACAAGACACTTAGACTTTGAAGATTCACTTTTAAGTTCTGTTGAATCCAGTCTTTGTACGGGTCCAATTACTTTTGATTGTTGGCCTAATTTTTCTATTTCATTAAATGGTCCAAACATCCTTAAATCACTGGTGCTTCAAATAAAAACGCACAATTACAAAATGTTAGAAGGATCAATTCCTATTACTATTATTTTTAGATTACACTACAAAGCCATGATTTCAGCCTTTTCTACAAAAGTAAGATGTTATAGTCCAAAAGGAGAAACACTTCTCCTACAAACAGATCTTTCAAGGTCTAATAAGTGTACTTCTAGAACCATCAAATGGAAAGATATTACTCTTCCAGATGAATGGGTCTTAGAAAATATAGTCCCAACACAAAATAGGTTTCCAGAACCAAATTCAGAACTTAGACATGTTACTCAATTCACTGATGGCAAGGTAAAACTTCTTTTTGATAGAAGAAGAAGTACGAGTGCCAGATACACTGATTCTACCTCTGCTTCGAAGATACTTCTGCTACAATTGATCTAGGCAGAGTATCTCAAATACCATCAGTTATAGGTACCTATAACCCAAGGAATTCGATCTCCGATATCCCTGTTACAAGACTAAGGAACGTAGATTATGCTTCACAGATTCCAAGATCTTTCTATCATACAGAAAATGTAGGAAGCAATGACACAAACACTTCAGAACCAACAAACATTCCTGAACCAACCAGCCCCTCATTTTCAGCCATTACTGATAACCTTAATGAACTAAATATCATTGAAAATATTTTACAATTAACAAAAAAAGTTCTCCAAAATGACATTTACTCTGACAGAAATATAATGAAAAGGACTTGGTTCTTTGACAAATTTATGTTAAAACGACATGAAATTCAAAATAAATACTATGACTTTGTAAATCAAAATAAAATTCATATATATTTCTTTGACTGGTTTGAAATTTATTCCCTCGAAAATCATATCGATTATCCTTTTTCAACCATCATTAGTCCTATTACCATTAGAAATAAGAATCCGGAATGAGAAACTACTCTAAACTCTGGAAAAATAATATTTACTCACCCACCCTTCCAAGGAATAAAAATAAAACACCAAGAACAATATGTAGAAGCTTATCCGATCAAACTACCCGGAGAAGACGACAAGAGAAATATAAAAAATATTATTTCCCAAAATAATTATACGAATACTAATCTCCATACAATCGGAAAACAATTAGAGAAAATGGAAAAACAAATGAAGATTAGTCGAATAGAGAATCCTCAAACTAATGATTCCAATATAAAAAGCCCAACAACCCCAGTCTTCAAACCATACCAAGTATCTTCTTCATCCATCAAAGATATTCAAAAGAAAAGATCGGATTTATTCAAAGATTTACAAAACAAACTACAAAAAATGACAGCCAGCTCATCTTCTGAAAACCAGATAGCACCGGATACCCCCGCAATGACCCCCACAACAACACTTCATATTAATACGATTGGGAAAGAATATGATTATGACTCACACACAGATACTGATATATCACAAGATAAAAATCAACTAAACAAAATAGGATGGAGTTTACAACAAGTTCCGAACAATCCTCTGGATATAATACCAGTAGAAACTCAAACTCAAAACCGTTTTAATGCATCCTCTGTTTACAATTGGAACTTAGACACTATGAACGAATATCAAATTCTATCATTCCTACAGCAAATGACTATGGCTGCAAATGCTTACAGAACGCAGCACGGAGTCCAAGATAGGACTACCGCGGAACTACTAATTGCAGGCTTTTCAGGACAATTAAAAGGATGGTGGGACTTTTATTTAACATCTGACCAACATGACCAAATACTCAATTCACTAAAATATGATGAAGAACAAAATCTGATTCTTGATGACCAACAAGAACCTCTACAGGATGCTGTATCCACTCTAATACATACTATTTCAATACATTTTCTTGGAGATCCGGCAAAATTAAAAGAAAGAAATACTGAACTACTTTCAAATCTACGCTGTAAGAAACTTAGTGATTTCCAATGGTTTAAAAATAATTTCCTCACAAGATTAATGCAAAGAGATGATTCCAATCAACCTTTTTGTAAGGAGAAATTCCTAGCAGGACTACCAACCTTATTAGGGGAAAAAGTTAGAAATAGAATTCGTGAGAATTCAGGTACACAAATTATTGCATACGATCAATACACATATGGACAACTCGTAAGTGTAATTCAACAAGAAGGAATGAAAATATGCCAAGATTTAAAACTTCAGAAACACATAAAATGGGAAATGAAAAAGGCTAATTTAGAGCTTGGAGCCTTTTGTCAACAATTTGACAACAATCCTTTTAAAAATATTTCCTCTTGCAAAGGAGATTGCAAAAAACCCACTTTTCAAAACAAAAAACCCTATCAGTCTAATAGGAATTTATACAGAAAGCAAATAAAACGACCCTCGAACAATAATTTCTATAAAAATAAAAAATATAATATGTCAAAACCAAATTGGAAAAAGACATTGAATGTTATAGATGCCACAAAAAAGGACATACAACAAATTACTGTAAATTAAAAAGAAAGCTTAATGAACTAAGTCTAGAAGACGACATTATGAACAAAATATCAAATTTACTTATAGATTCTGATAGTGACACAACTAATGAAGAAAATACAGATAACAATGGAAAAGAAAAAATAGATGATACGTTAACAAATACCTCTGAATCCGAAAGAGACAATGAGAAAATGATAAATGTTATCTCTAAAGAACAACAAATCTTTATTGATATATTACAACCGATTAATGACCCAGCTCTACAACAACAATATCTCGAAAAATTATTGGACAATTTTAAGCATGAACCGTTAGCACCAAGTACTTCTAGAAGTACCTATGATTTAACAACAATCCTAAATAGGAGTAATAATAATAGAAAAGATAAAATTACAAATCACGATCTCCAAAAACAAATTAAAGAAATAAAGAATGAGTTAAAAGAACTAAAAGAGAAACAGAAAAATGATTCTTTATTAATCAAAACCATTATTGAAACAATAAAAGAGAATAGTGACACGCATACTGAAAATGAAGATATTACTCAACAATTACAAAATATTACAACAGCCCCAACTGATTTCCTTTTTGTTTAAAAGAAATTACATCAAGAAAGTATATCATAAATATTACAATAAATTTTTTAAATGATTTTGAACTTCACACCATCGCACTATTTGACACTGGAGCCGACTTAAATTGTATAAAAGAAGGGTTTGTCCCTATAAAATTCCTACAACAAACCCATGAAAAAATTTCAGCAGCAAACAAATAAAAAATAGTCATCTCTGCAAAGACAGAAGCTTCCATAATCAACAATGGGGTCTCTCTGATGACATCCTTTGTGGTTGTCAATGACATCCATCATTCCGTAATCCTTGGCACTCCATTCATAAACCTTATCACACCTTACAAGGTTTGTCCAGATTCCATTACCTTCAAAATAAATAATAAAAAACATAAGTTTCCATTCTTAGTAAAACCAAGAACTAGAAGTTTAAATTTATTAAAAGCTTCATCAATACATGAAAACAGCATCAATAATATAATACACAACAAACAATTTCAGCTCAATGAATTGCAAAAACATGCCTCCTTACAAAGGATAAATAAGCTACTAAATCAACCTACTATAAAAGAAAAAATACTAAGATTACAAAAGATATTTACATCAAAAGTTTGTGCTGACCTACCCAATGCCTTCTGGAATAGAAAGCAACATATGGTTGATTTACCCTATGATACATATTTTCATGAAAAAGATATACCTACTAAAGCCCGACCCATACAAATGAATAAAGACCTTGAACAATATTGTAGAAAAGAAATACAAGATCTTGAAACCAAAAAATTAATCTCTAAAGCCAGATCACCTTGGAGTTGTTCTGCTTTCTATGTTAATAAAGCCTCTGAGATTGAGAGAGGAACTCCCAGACTAGTCATTAATTATAAACCACTTAACAAAGCGTTAAAATGGATTCTCTATCCCATACCTAATAAGAAAGACCTTCTAAATAAACTCCATGATGCCTTCATATTCTCTAAATTTGATATGAAATCAGGTTTCTGGCAAATACAAATAAAACCCGAAGACAGGTATAAGACAACATTTACAGTTCCATTTGGACAATACCAATGGAATGTAATGCCTTTTGGTTTAAAAAATGCTCCTTAGGAATTTCAAAGAATTATGAATGACATATTCAATGATTACTCGACATTTTGCATTGTTTACATAGATGATGTGCTTATATTTTCGAAAACTATTGATGAACATTTAAAACATTTAAAAACGTTCTTATATGTAATGGAAAGCGGTTTAGTTGTATCCGAATCTAAAATGTCACTTTTCCAAACAAAAATAAGATTTCTTGGGCACTATAGTACACAAGGAACAATTACACCAATCGAAAGATCTCTACAATTCACCTCAAAATTTCCAGATAAAATGATTGACAAAAAACAGCTGCAAAGGTTCTTAGGATGTTTAAATTATGTCCTAGACTTTTACCCAAATCTAAACAGAATAGAAAAACCACTTCACGACCGTCTAAAAACAAACCCTATACATTGGAATACAACACATACAAAAATTGTCCAACAAATTAAGAAACATGTCACACAAATTCCTTGTCTACACTTAGCAGACCCGACACTACAGAAAATATTAGAAACTGATGCATCTGATATTGGTTATGGAGGAATCTTAAAGTAGAAACAAGATTCTAAAGAATTAATTGTTCAGTTTACATCTGCACATTGGAATGATACACAAAAGAATTATTCTACAATTAAAAAGGAGATTTTAAGCATTATTTTATGCATTCAGAAATTTCAAAGTGATTTACTAAACAAAAAGTTTTTATTACGCATCGATTGCAAAAGTGCAAAAGAAATTTTACAAAAAGATGTTCAAAACCTTGCATCAAAGCAAATATTTGCACGATGGCAGGCAATTTTAAGCATTTTTGATTTTGATATTGAATTCATAAACGGGGATACAAATTCAGTCCCATATTTTCTTACCTGCGAATTCCTACAAGACAGATCCAATGGCCCCAAAAGTTGACAAAGGGAAAAACACAGCAAATACAAATGTTACAAAACCAAAAATGTCTTGGGCTGACATCGCAATCAAAGAAGAACAGGACACAAACATAGAAGAAACAGGATTTAGACAAATGCATTTATCCCAAACTCCACCAAACACACAAAAACTCCTACATCTGTCCCTACCATTATCATCATCACCAAGACCTACAGCACCATCATTAAGACACCCAGCATCATCATCGACAAAACCCATTGTTTTGACCTCAAATTCATTCCAACCACTCACAAAACCTTCTACCACACAAACCATAAGAACACAAAAAACAGTTTAGACAATTAAACCATACTCACAAAATATTACCATGGTTGAAGCCGGTTTCCAATGCCAAGATCCTTTTCAATCCATCCAACAATATTTTGGAACATGATGGTTTTACAAACCTTGGGATTTACATAAAACCCCAATTTTTTACCAAACAATCTTACAAGCTACCCAGTTAGCAAGTTTTGATCACAAATACTATGAAAATAACCAAACTACACCTGCATTTTCAACATGCAAAATTCATAGAGTTATTTTCCCAAGAGATTGGTATGCTGCTCCTTCGGCGCCTATTGCATTTCCAGAAGAATACAAAGAACACCCTTTTTATACAATTACATTCCACTATTGGGAGTATCAGCATGCATGGTTTAATGCATTCTTCATACAAAACCAAAACAATCAACATACTTGATTGATGCACTTCGACACAAAGGCAGCCGAAATTTCAGACTTTCCATCATGGTGGGTTCAGTGGTGGGAATGTTTCGGTTCAGTATCAGAAATACCAAAAACAACTGTGCTCGAATCTTTCAACATTTTCAAAACAAAGTATAAACCTTCCGAGGCAGAAAAAAGATTTCATGCATTCGCAACATTTTGTACAAAATTCTATCTACCATGGATCGTAAATTGGTATTTAGATTATTCTGATCATCCTATGCCACTTATCCGAAGAAGATTTAGGGTAAGATGGTGGGAGAAATGCAATATCATCAAAAGTTTACTACCATCAAACATGGAAGCATGGTTACAAACATTACAAAGACACCAGAAAAATAAGATACAACCTACTGCAACTACAAGATTTTCAGAAAGAAAAGCACAAATGACAGCCTTATTAGCCGCATCAAAAACTGATGAGGAGTTACAACAAATCCTATCGCAATATGCCTCTACTTCACAAACATCACCTATCAGTTCAACTGCATCAGTTAATGATGGTGAGGAAGACGAAGATTATTCACCATTGCTCTGAAATATTTTTTTTTTCAAATGCTAAAGGACAAAAGAGTTACCTGCACTTTACATTCTCACAAACACTCACATGCACACAAACTACTCCACCTAATACACAAATATACATTAGTCTATTATGCACACACGTATATATGAACACACACATCACTACAAAAATTTTATATATATATATAATTATATATATATATATATATATATATATATATATATATATATATATATATATATTTAAATATATACAATTATATATCTACAAATACATATAAATTATATACAAAATACACACAGTTACACAAGACTCAGCAAAGACTACGCTACAACACTTCCCAGAAGACGACAATAGTCACAATACACAGCTTCGCAAAAATCAACATGGCAGACATGACACAACGTCCAGGGGATCAAGCTCTGATACCAATGAGCGTCCAGGGGATCAATGAAAAGATTGTAATATACAAAGTTAAACAAGAATTAAGGATTCAAACAAAACATATGTGGACAATTGTAATATAATAAATGATGGCAAGTAATATAACAATTCTAAAGATTGTAAATTGACGGCAACAATGAATGAAATAAGAATCTTTGAAACAAAATAATGCTGAAACATGTAATTTTATACCTTAATTAAAAGGTTTGATTTTGAGAAACAAATTGTTGAAGTTGAAGATACAAATTGTTGGAAGAGAACTCCCGTATTTGAATGAACTTCCTTCAAATCTATTTGCAGAGAAAACTTAAAAATAAAAATTGAAAGTGGATTCTGAGAGGTCTGAGGAGTCTGCCCACTTCCCCCTTCTATTTATATTCAAGATAGAATAATTGTAGTGGTGTAATAATGTAGAGTCTAGTTCGCTTTTGTGAGTGGTGTCTGCCCACTTCCCCCCTTCTATTTATATTCAAGATAAAATAATTGTAGTGGTGTAATAATAATAATAATAATAATAATAATATATATATATATATATATATATATATATATATATATATATATATATATATATATATATATATATATATATATATATAATTGAAGGCCCAACAAGAACTGGAAAAACAGTCTGGGCTAGAAGTTTAGGACGTCATAATTATTTTTATGGTTGTATAGATTTTTCTTCTTATGATGTACATGCCCTTTACAATGTTGTAGATGATATCCCTTATCAATTTTTTTCTTACAAAAAAGAATTGTTGGGTGCTCAGAAAGATTTCACTGTAAACGACAAGTACAGGAAGGAAAAAAAATTCCTGGGGGGGTTCCATGTATTGTATTATGTAACCCTGATCAGAGTTACAGAGTAGCTATAGATAGGGATAATACCAGATTCTCTGAATGGGCAGTAGGAAATGTAATTCATTTGGAAATAAAAGAACCGTTTTATTAAAGTACGCAGGGCCGGCGGCTGCAGATATAGATTGTATAACAAAAGCCCCCCGCTTTAATTCTATTTGGGGTTGATAACAAGATTGGCTATTCAATAAAAAGTATATTACATCAACTGAAAAAATACATCCTCACAGACAGTGTCATTACTGCTAATGTATCTTTCACTGAACTGGCTGCACATAAATACAATGCGTTCTCATGAATGTTATCAATAGTCCCAGTAGTTGCACCTCCATATTTTACAAAAATCTTTTTATTACAATATTCTTTTACAACATGCTCTTTCTGACCAGCTGAAGTAGATCCTTCCATGGTGAGCCAATACACTCCCCTCCTTAATACCCCGAATCTGTCTGTCCACTCTTCCTTAATCATTGCTCTGGAAGGTTCATCAGCTAAAATGTCAAAAACATCATGCATCTTCAAAGTTTCTGATGAAGTAGCTTTTGGTTTTTTGTCAACAATTAAAAACCAAACAACGTGAAGTCCGGTTAATTCTTCACACACTTGAAGATGAACCTTTCCCTTAATATTAATTCCATACAAATTAATATCATGAACAAGCCTTTGGTTAGAACTAGTCCCTTGAGATATATTATTCAACAATTTACAATCACCAGCATTTTCAATTGTAATCTTGTCATGAATAGTTTTTAATTTTCTTTCGGAAATACGCTTTTTCCTAAAAAAAGGTTTTCTCTTATACGGCACAAACGATCTCCTAACAGGAGTTCTCAAATAGTTCCTAGGAACTATCCCAAACAGATTCCTGTTTAGACTGGAATAAGCCAACCTCCGTTTGGCAACCAGATACTCTCTAATCTTTTTGTTGGAACTGGACATGGCTGAGGCTTTGAACATCTACCTCTGCTTTCTGCTTCTTGATAAAATACTTAAACTTCTGCTTGTTAAATATGCGATTAATAGCACGAAATTTAGCCAACCTTTGCATTAACAGAAACGGATTCTTCTGATCCTTGAACAAAGGGCCTTGACAGACAAATTTCTCGCCTGTCTCTTTACAGCCCCTTAAGAGTGCCAATTGTGACGAAATCCAAAGATCTACGCATATCGCTCTTAATCCTTCCCAACTCGTAGGAAATTCGTCCACATCGTATATACGTGAACCCATTTAAAACAGTTAATATATTTAAAACTGTTGTAAATAAACATATAATAACCCAAAAATTATAACTTACACAGACTTCTTCCATGCAATGACTCAATGACTAAACAGACAAAGAAAGTATACTTATTAACAATGTTTGCTTGCAGTGCACGCAACACCATATTTTATTTTGTTTTTTTTCAGCTTCCAAAATATTCTTCTTCTCAGCTTCCTTCACACGCTTCGTTGAACTTTCACTGTTGCCCGGCCCAACATTTAGATTAGATTCAACAGAATCTGAAATTGAACACTGGGCTTCTGGAGTGGACATTGAACTGCCACACAAAATGGGCCGGCCCAAATGACTAAAAGATGCTCTGCTGTCTGAAAATGCATCTCCCACACGTAATAGCCTTGGCCTTCCCTAGGTTGTCAGCATGAGCACTAAGACAGCGGCTCAGTGTGGGCTTTTTAAATCCACAGTGCCAAACATCCACATTATCCCTGGTGAATATTTTGGACTTAATGTCAATAACTGGACCTCTAAATGCTAATTCATTGGGCCTCTTCACTGTGGATAATTTCAAAAAAGCCTTCAGTTTGCAATAATTCACATCAGCCTTAATATTAGCATTTTCCAACACATAGGTAATAGACCAAGGACATTCTTTGTCATTTAAACTGGCATAAGCATTGCCGAAATAAGTCATGTTCAAACAACAAGACACTAGAAAGACAAACTCCTCCTGTATACAATCTGGCTCACATAAACGATTACCAAAAACCCTAACCCTAACACATCCTTTGGAATTCATTGGACACTAGGGTATGTACATCAACAGACAATTGTCTATCATTACAGACAGATTCTTCAACTTGTTAAAAGCCCTGTCAATAAAACTAGGGTATTTTAACTTAACTGAATCAACAGATGTTCCGGATTTGATATCCGTACAATCAGTCTCGTAATCACCAGACACAATCTCGGCTAAAGGGATCTCCATTGTGTTGTATATGCTTTTCTCGCTACTCGAAACAGACTAAAAATCAAGAAAATCTTCATAAGAAATCGATTGCTACAGTAAAAAGTCGATTTTATGAATAGTAATTAGAGAAAAATAGGGTTTTTCAAATAGCACAATGATTGGGTGTGAAGACGATAGTTGTTAAAGTAGAAAAGTTAAAAGAATATGCTCTTTTACTATTGCACAACAGTAAAAGGTAATGATGAAACCGACAAAAAGAGTACTGTAGCCACGTGGTGGGATACAACTGTCTGCCAGCAAATAAAAAAGGGTCATGAGCGGCTACGTCATGCCTACGGCCTACCCCCTTTGCCTCATGACACGTAGCAAAACCTGTAATATTATATGGTTTTGCCACGTGGATGGGCAGCATTAAATCTCAAATTTGGGGGCACTATAAAAGGCCCTGAGTCCCTGAGCAAAACACAAGTAGTAAAGAAGTTGAAAATCCCACACCTGCAATTAAAATTAAAGCAGGGGGCTTTTATTATACAATCTATAACTGCAGCCGCCGGCTCAGTGTGGGAGTACTGTCAATCACCCATATACATAGATAATCATTTTCAGGGATAATTGTGTAAAATCAATTATTGATTAAGGAATATATGACAGATCCACTAGAACACTTTGACCATTGTTCATCTCTCTCACCTGTAATGATTAAGGACTAACTTAACCTTAATGGTCATGGGTTAATGACTAACTTAACATTAAGGTTCATGGGTTAATGAATAGCTTAACATTAAGAGATGTGGGTTAATGTATAACTTAACATTAAGGTTTCAGGGGGAGTGTACAGGGCATAGTTCATCATCTCCACCACCTGCAGGCTGAGCAACCGTTCATCTAGGCTACCTAGCTCAAAACGCAAAACGAATGAATAGTAGTTTCCAACTTCTTTACTACTTGTGTTTTGCTCAAGGACTCAGGGCCTTTTATAGTGCCCCCAAATCTGAGATTTAATGCTGGCCGTCCACTTGGCAAAACCATATAATATTACAGGTTTTGCCTGCCACGTGTCATGAGGCGAAGGGGGTAGGCCGTAGGCGTGACGTAGCCGCTCACGACCTTTCTTTTTCATCTTCTTCTGTGTATTTACATAAATTTAATTCAATTATTTAATTTTTTCCAAAAAAACTTTTGATATGTTGTTCATTGAAGAATTCTAAGAATGTTTGTAGTTGAAAGTTAAGGCTATTTCGTTGTAAATTAATTTATAAAATTATTTACAGTTCTTCTCCCTGTGTAAATTTCTCACTATTCACCCGTTGACCAAGTCAACATTTTGATTCCGACCTCTGATCGAAGATCCGTCCGGTCCATCCGTTCCAAGGGGGGGGGGGGTAATTGCAAGACTTAGTCGCTTGTACTAACGTGGCTTAGTCTTGCGTGCTCAGGCACTTGAAAGAACCATGATCCATCAGTTAGATTGTGAGAAAACTGGGTTAGAAGTTTGAATGTACAATGTATTTTGAACAGACAATTTCTCTCTCATCAACCACTGTTTCAATCACTATTGTACAACAGTAAAAGGTAATGATGATGTCGGATATTTGAATTGTCAGATTCAGTGTGAAAGGGATATTTATTTTTCTTACTCCATTTTCTGAAAAAAGCACTTTATTTGTCCTTTTTCAATTTCTTCATGATTATTTTCCTCACAAGAAATGCATTATTCATCATCTTCTCCACCTGTAATGAATCCCACACCTGCAATTAAAATTAAAGCAGGGGGCTTTTATTATACAATCTATAACTGCAGCCGCCGGCTCAGTGTGGGAGTACTGTCAATCACCCATATACCCAGATAATCATTTTCAGGGATAATTGTGTTAAATCAATTATTGATTAAGGAATATATGACAGATCCACTAGAACACTTTGACCATTATTCATCTCTCTCACCTGTAATGATTAAGTACTAACTTAACCTTAATGGTCATGGGTTAATGACTAACTTAACATTAAGGTTACGAGACTGATTGTACGGATATCAAATCCGGAACATCTGTTGATTCAGTTAAGTTAAAATACCCTAGTTTTATTGATAGGGCTTTTAACAAGTTGAAGAATCTGTCTGTAATGATAGACAGTTGTCTATTGATGTACAGACCCCAGTGTCTAATGAATTCCGAAGGATGTGTTAGGTTAGGGTTTTTGATAATCGTTTATATGAGCCAAATTGTAAACAGGCAGAGTTTTTCTTTCCAGTGTCTTGTTGTTTGAACATGACTTATTTCGGCAATGCTTATGCTAGTTTAAATGACAAGGAATGTCCTTGGTTTATTACCTATGTGTTGGAAAATGCTAATATTAAGGCTGATGTGAATTATTGCAAACTGAAGGCTTTTTTGAAATTATCCACAGTGAAGAGGCCCAATGAATTAGCATTTAGAGGTCCAGTTATTGACATTAAGTCCAAAATATTCACCAGGGATAATGTGGATGTTTGGCACTGTGGATTTAAAAAGCCCACACTGAGCCGCTGTCTTAGTGCTCGTGCTGACAACCTAGGGAAGGCCAAGGCTATTACGTGTGGGCCTGGAGATGCATTTTCAGACAGCAGAGCATCTTTTAATCATTTGGGGCGGCCCATTTTGTGTGGCAGTTCAACATCCACTCCAGAAGCCCAATGTTCAATTTTAGATTCTGTTGAATCTAATCTAAATGTTGGGCCGGGTAACAGTGAAAGTTCAACGAAGCGTTTGAAGGAAGCTGAGCAGAAGAATATTTTGGAAGCTGAAATAAACAAAATAAAATATGTTGTTGCGTGAACTGCAAGCAAACATTGTTAATACGTATACTTTCTTTGTCTGTTTAGTCATTGAGTCATTGCATGGAAGAAGTCTGTGTAAGTTATAATTTTTGGGTTATTATCTGTTTATTTACAACAGTTTTAAATATATTAACTGTTTTAAATGGGTTCACATATATACGATATGGACGAATTTCCTATGAGTTGGGAAGGATTAAGAGTGATGTGCGTAGATCTTTGGATTTCGTCACAATTGGCACTCTTAAGGGGCTGTCAAGAGACAGGGAGAAATTTGTCTGTCAAGGCCCTTTGTTCAAGGATCAGAAGAATCCGTTTCTGTTAATGCAAAGGTTGGCTAAATTTCATGCTATTAATCACAGATTTAACAAGCAGAAGTTTAAGTATTTTATCAAGAAGCAGAAAGCAGAGGTAGATGTTCAAAGCCTCAGCCATGTCCAGTTCCAACAAAAAGATGAGAGTATCTGGTTGCCAAACGGAGGTTGGCTTATTCCAATCTAAACAGGAATCTGTTTGGGACAGTTCCTAGGAACTATTTGAGAACTCCTGTTAGGAGATCGTTTGTACCGTATAAGAGAAAACCCTTTTTTAGGCAAAAGCGTCTTTCCGAAAGGATATTAAAAATTATTCATGACAAGATTACAATTGAAAATGTTGGTGATTGTAAATTGTTGAATAATATATCTCAAGGGACTAGTTCTGACGAAAGGCTTGGTCATGATATTAATCTGTATGGAATTAATTATATATATATATATATATATATATATATATATATATATATATATATATATATATATATATATATATATATATATATATATATATATGGTAATATAATAAATATATTCAATATTGAATATTGACAATATCTTGGATATATTTAATATGAGATATTAAATTAAATGAGATAAATCTAGAATATCTATTTTCTTTATTTTACTAGTAAAATATTTCTTTCTCCTACTCTACTCAAGACATTTCTCCAAGGAAATTAGAGGGGATATAGGATGCCACCTTCATTATAAATAGAAGGTGGGTGTCAAGCCTTTTTGTACATCACAATTGCAAGAGAAATATTTTACTAGAAAATATTAGAGGGTCTTCTTGAGAGTTTGAGAGAGAGAAAAAAAGGTCGGTCTAACAACCGAGTTTTTCTGGTAGCAATCCATGATGGGATTCAAGCGGGTTGTTCGTGTGGATCAACGGTAGAGACCGAACACTTGGGCAGCTTCGTGCAGAAACTACAACCGTAGACAAAGAGACGATCTATTTTAGATCATCCAATGTATTTTCTTTGTCTACTTCTTTTATGCTTGTTACTTAAACGAAGTCGATCTTGGTAAATGGAAACTACATTCAAATTCCGTTGCGTTCCCGCGTAGATTTCCTAATATTGGTAACTGTAGATAATTGCCTGGTTTGTATGAATCACCATAGTTTGGAAGGATTTCTTAGTCACACCTTTAGTTTTGAAGTTTAGATCTATTTCTGTCAAACAAATAGGTATGAGGGTGTTTTTAATTGGTTTTCATGTCTTACTTCTTGTTAAAAGTAGTGTGGTTTGAAATTTAGAAGTTAATGCATGTTTTGATTGTGTTTTGGCATCATTTGGGTGCTGAGATTGATGTGAAAAAAGTGCAAGATCGAAACGGTGATGAAAACGCAAGAAATTGCTAACAGTGTCATTAGGCCTATGCCTAACATGACCCAGGCGTGCACTTAAGAGGTATTTTTGTGAACCAAGGTCTAGTACTTGTAGGCGAGCGCCTTAGGAAAAGCAGGGCTCATTCTTATCAGTTCAAAGATGTCAGGGTATTCCATGTTGAGTCATCCGTGCACCTAATACTCAACAGACGTGCGCCTTACCCCCAAAAATGCAAAATTGTGATTCTTCGCGTATAATGTGATGTGATATGATATGTATGTCCTTAGGACATTATTTAGAACTTGGAAAAGTCAAGTGATCGGCTTTTGGTTGCCTTGGCTCAACACCACAACTAAAACCGTCTGCGGGGAGAAGGTGAGAGCACCGAAAGACGATTATCGACGATTATCTAGGCCTTGCGGGATGTTGACTTAGTTGTCAAATTTATCAATGACTATGTGCTAGGTAATTAGTATAGAATGATCTAGGACTAGATGTCCTCAGGAAGCCTTTTATGTGAATGAATATAGGTGGTTAGATAACTTAATAACAAACATACTTGATGTGTCCAAAAGCTAAAACGTAATGGTTCATGGTAAGGTGCTTTTCCATTTCGTAATATGGAACAGTCCACATGGAAAAATCAATGCCATATAAGGTATTGAACATGTTTCGGTACATACCCACCACCTAGCGAAGTGTCCTTGGATAATAACGTAACGAAAACCTTAATTGGTCGAGGTTTTACTAACAGAGCTAGTAGAGGGAGACTGAGCTCTTTATAACTAGGGTAGCGAATGTAATTCATTATAAGCTTAATAATTGTCTGTACCGATTATTCTACCTATTACTAGTACAAATGTACTTACCTCTATTATTATGTATGTTTCCCTCCTAGAGAAGATTGGCAGGTATTCGATGAGGAATATGATGAAGCTGTTGTTTGATGCTTGGATAAATCAATGAAGAACTTTCATTATCTTTATCGTTGCTATGTACTTTGAATATCATGATGGAACTTTTAAACGTTTCACGTTTGAGATCTTCTTAGACCGTGGTTTCTTTTATGTTTAATTACATCTTCATAATTTCCTTTGGGTTTCGGAATGGTTGTAACAACTTTATTTTTTGTTGTTGTTTGAGATTTGTTTTCCTTTCAGACTCGGATCGGAAATGTTCGATCATTAGTTGTCGTTTGGCATCCCTGGGTCAATCTTTTATTCTTCCATTTTGTACTCTGATGTATATTGACGTAAGACTTACGTATATATTTCATTAAAAAGTATGCGTGTCGAGCATTATTTACGGATAAGGACTCAGTATCCATGAATGGAGCGTCACAGACACTGGGAAGGTTGAATGTTGTCTACATATTCAACTTTGATATTATTGATTCTACTGTGGTACCGCATAATATGGTACACTGGTAGTCGGTAGAGTGGTTGTTGATGAGGGTCGGACTAGCCCTTGCCATGTGTCATTCAAGGAGTGGCCATGCAATAAAGGAAGAGAGAGAGAGAGAGAAGTAACAAACTTAAGGGCTAGGAGCCCCAGATCAACTTGTAGATCAGGCCAAGAACCCTAGGTGGGAGGTCTGACCCGTTCTCCCGACCAGACCTCCGCAGGAAGGCTCGGTCATGTTGGAGTTCGGGTAGTCATCCATGCTCGAGATGACCTGAGGAGATCACCGCATGACGGCTAGAGCTCCCTTTATCCGATATGTTAAAGATGTACCTATATTATAGGATAAACATGGAAAGAATCTTCAGATATTATCACATTGATCCTGTTATTTAATACGTACAAAATTATCCCTAAAATAAAGGGATTTACAGGAGATAATCCTTAGGGATTAAGAATCCTCATACTTGTTGGACAACTAAAGGGATGAGGCGTCCCCTATATAATCAGTCCCTTAGGAACTACGAGAGACTTTGGTGTAAATGAAAATGCATAAAAGAGAAGAAAAGGAAACCAACCAAAATCGGCGATGGTTCTTCAATCGACAATGTCCAAAAACTGAATATATGATAGGATTTTCTGCCTTAAATACCTGAGTCCACAAAAGGCTCAAAAATGCAAAACTACCCCTGTCTTAAAACAAAAGACAAAAGACAGAAAAACTTAACGGGACAAAATAAACACTAAATAGATAAATATTAATGCTGCTGTCTTGCATCATCTCCATCTGCCTCCAAAATGACGAACTCGTCCTCGAGTGGTACTTGATCGGTAGGAGCTGCATCTGGTGCTGAATAAGGGGTGAGATCTGCCACGTTAAACACTCGAGAAATTTGCCAATCTGCAGGAACAATCTCATAGGCATTGTCATTAATTTTCTTCACCACATGATAAGGTCCCATCTTCTTGGGCTTCAACTTGTTGTAAGTACCTGCAGGAAACCGTTCTCTACAGATTAACACCATTACCAAGTCACCAATCTGAAATTTTTGGACCCTCCTGTGTGCATCTTCCTTCAGTTTATATGCAGCATTAGCCCGTTCCAATCTGTCATGTACTTCTTCATGCATTTGCTGGATGGATTTCGCCAAATTCCCAGCTGCTCTACTTTTGGCGTGAGAAATAGAAACCAAGTCTACAAGCATGTTTGGAGTTTTAGTGTAGACAATAGCAAAAGGAGACTTCCCATTGATCGATTTACCATGGAGTTGAATGCAAATTCATCTTGAGCAAGGGCAGTATCCCATTGCCTCGGAGAATCACCGGCCAAGCATCTCAACATATCACCCAAAGTGCGATTAACAACCTTCGTTTGACCGTCCGTTTGTGGGTGATAGGCTGTGCTGAATTGAAGTTTGGTTTGAAACCTGCGCCAAAGCTCCTTCCAGAAATGTAAAATAAATTTAACGTCTAGATCCGAAGTAATGGACTTTGGAAGACCATGGAGACGAACTACTTCTTTGAAAAATAGGGCAGCCATATAGCTGGCGTCAGTTGCCTTTTTACACGTGATAAAGTGTGCCATCTTCGAATAACTGTCAACAACAACAAATATAGAATCAAATCCTCGAATGGTACGAGGCAGCCCTAGAATAAAATCCATTGAAAGGTCTTCCCAAATAGAATTTGGAATGGGAAGGGGTGTATAAAGTCCGGAGTTGTTTTTACCCCCTTTTTGTTTGCCTAACAGATCCCGCACTTGGATACAAAACGAATTGCGTCCCTTCAGAGTTGAGGCCAAAAAAATCTTTCCTGCAAGAGGGCCAATGTTTTGTCCCTTCCTGTATGAGCTGCTAACCCCCCTCATGGAGTTCTTTCACCAAATGTTCACGTAACGAAGTTCTGGGAATGCAAAGTTGGTCCCCACGAAACAAATACCCATCATTGATGTTATAATCTGCCTTATATCCCCCATTTTTGCAAATTTTCCACACATCACCAAAGTGAGGGTCATCATCATAGTCATCCTTTAAGGATTCGAAACTCACTAGATCAGATTGCAATAAAGTTAGAAGGCATTGCTTCCTACTCAAAGCGTCGGCAACAGTATTTATCTTGCCAGATTTTTGCATCACAGAAAAGTTAAATTTTTCATAAAAGAACCACCTCGTATGCATCTAATTGATGTGTTTCTGCGTGGTGATGAATTGTCGAGTTCTATGGTCCCTGTTGAGGACAAATTCCCGTTGGATGAGGTAGTGCTCCCACTGTTGTAATGCCTGGTAAATCACATAAAACTCGTGTTCGTAAGTTGTCCATTTGGCTCGTGCATCGGATAGTTTTTCGCTGAAATAAGCTATGGGCCTACCTTCTTGACTCAAAATGGCCCTAATACCCTGTTGAGACGCATCCATGTCAACTTGGAATACCTTGTCAAAACTGGGCAGTGCTAGAACCCGGGCGTGGGTTAGGTGGTACTTGATATCAGCAAAACTCTTTTCTTGAGCATCAGACCAATGAAAATTTCCCTTCTTAAGGCACTCTGTTAAAGGTGAAACAACAACGCTGAAACCCCGAATAAAACGCATATAAAATGACGCTAATCCAATGAAACTTCTCAATTCGGTTACCGTAGAGGGTGGTGGCCAATCCTTGATTGCAGCAACCTTCTACGGGTCAGTTCGAATGCCATCAGTCCCGATGACGAATCCTATAAAAAGAAGTTGTGGAGTGCCAAAGATGTATTTTTTTAAGGTTAATATATAGCTGGTTCTCCCGTAAGGCCGTGAACACATTCTTGAGGTGTACCAAGTGTTCTTCCTTCGTTCGACTGAAAACGAGTATATCGTCAAAGTAAACCACGACATACTTGTTAGGAAAGGGTTTGAGCACCTCGTTCATCAATCTCATGAAGGTGCTTGGTGCATTGCAAAGCCCGAAAGACATCACCATCCATTCGTACAATCCTTCTTTGGTTTTGAAACCTATTTTCCACTCATCCCCGGGTTTGATGCGGATTTGATGGTAGCCGCTCGTTAAATCAATTTTTGAAAATATTTTAGCTCCAACCAAATTATCCAGCATATCTTCTAGACGAGGTATTGGGAACCGATACTTGACCGAAAATTTTGTTGAGGGTTCTACTGTCGGTACACATACGCCATTTCCCTTCCTTCTTGGGTACTAAAATTGCTGGTACAGCACAAGGACTCAAACTGGGCCGGATTAACTATTTTGCTAGGAGTTCATCGACCATTCCTTGCAAGATATTATGCTCCTTGGGCCTGAGTCGATAATGAGGCATATTAGGCAGTGATGCTCCGGGGAGAAGGTCTATACCATGCTGAATTTGTCTCATTGGTGGCAGCCTAGCAGGGAGTTCGGATGGGTACAAGTCGGAAAAACTTCCTAGAAGCTTCATTATTTCGGTGCTAAGCGGTGTATCTTGCTGAGAAGTATCCTGCTCTTTGACCATGAGAGCAAACAACCGGGAGTCTTCTTTTAATTCATCTCTGAATTCCTTTCCTTCGGTGATCATTAATTGTGGTCTGTCCTCCGCCTTTTGTTTCGTTCCCTTTACCGATCCGGGTAATAGAACCATCTTCTTGCCCTTCCAACTGAAGGAATACGTATTATCTTTTCCTTTGTGCCTAACATCTTTGTCAAATTGCCAAGGCCTTCCTAATAGGAGGTGACACATATCCATCTCCACCACATCGCAGACGACTTCATTAAAGTAAGAATTTCCAATAGAGAACGTGACTGCACAAGTTTCACTCACCTTATTTTCGGGTCCTTTCTTGATCCATCCAACTTTGTATGGGTGTGGATGTTTCTCAGTCTTTGATCCAAGAGCCCTTACCGCATTTTTTGCTATCAGGTTGTCACTGGCACCACTATCGATAATCACATCACAAACTTTCTTGTTGATTGTGCATCTAGTTCGAAACAGAGAATTTCTTTGGGTAGCGGTTGACTCGACGAGCAAAACCCTTTCCACAATACATATTAACAGTGACCCCTCGTCACCAGCAACTACTTCCATCTCTTCTCCTTCGGATTCGGTCATGAGGATCTCTTCTTCTCCTTCCTTGGTCACTAGCGTGATCTGTTTTCTCTGCGGACACTCATCCGAGCGGTGTCCTAATTGACCACACCGATAACACTTGATTCCAGTTGGATTTCGATACGGATTTTTAGGTTTATGTTCAGGTGCTCTTTGAGGTTTATTTTTGTTGATCTCATTATGTTCTGCTGGCTTGCATTGAGTCGAATTTTGAGTAATGGACCCAGAAGTCCCTGCAAATAATCTCCTACCAGTGTAGGGTTTGACACCCTTTCTCTGAATTTGTTGCTCCGCCGTCTGTGCCATAGTTACTGCTTCGCTTAGACTCCAAATAGGTGTGAGTTCTAACTTCTCCTGCAGCTCTTCTCCCAAACCCCCAATAAAACAAGCAATTTGAATACCTTCTCGTTCTGGGGTATCAGCCCGTGAGCCCAATCGATAAAATTCATTTGTGTATTCATTCATTGACCTTCATTTTGCCTGCAATTGAGGAATTGTAGCATCAACTTGTTCGAGTAATTTGACGATAGGAACCTCGCTGTGCGTAGGACTTTCATTCTCGGCCATGAAATAATCTTGTTCTTACCTTTGAGGGCCCGATCATTATGAAGTTGTTTTCACCATGCGTATGCTCCACCCTTCAATCGGTAAGACACCAATTTGCACTTCATATGCTCTGGCGGGTTCATCCCTTCGAAGTAGTCTTCGATCGAGTCTAACCAATCCAGAAAATCTTTGATGTGAAGTGTTCCATCAAAGATGAGGATCTCCATCTTTACCCGGAATACACCTTCCATGTAATCTCCCTCATGTCTATAAGGTTGTGGTGAAGACCGTGTTCTCTCCTCATTCCATTCTGATACTTCGAGGTCGGTGTCGGAATCTTCCAATATAACCGGTGTGTTCTTCATCCTGTTATTTGTTCCACCGAGATGCCTGGGTTGTTCTTTCTTATGGATATATGGCCCGCTTTATTTCTCCTCTGGCGTACGAGTCAAATCTCGTCTGGTCCGGTGAATCATTTGCTTCAACTCATCCTGTCCCCACTTGAACTCTTGCACCGATTGGTGAACGGATAATGCTACTCCGATGATCTTCCGATCTAAGTTTCCAATTGCTGCCCAAAGGGCCTTCAAGTCCAGATCATCGTCGTGAACCTGGCATTCTTCAGCACCTGAGTTGGCCATCTATCACTGAGGGAGAAACCCTAAGTAGTCTCTGATACCAAGATGGTGTAAACGAAAATGCAGAAAAGAGAAGAAAAGGAAACCAGCCAAAATCGGCTATGGTTCTTCAATTGACAATGTCCAAAAACTGAATATACGATAGGGTTTTCTGCCTTAAATACCTGAGTCCACAAAAGGCTCAAAAATACAAAACTACCCCTGTCTTAAAACAAGAGACAAAAGACATAAAAACTTAACGGGACAAAATAAACACTAAATAGATAAATATTAATGCTGCTGCCTTGCATTAGACTTGATTCAAATACACTTATTGGATATGTAGGAAACTTGGGAGTAAACCCAGGATCAGTCTAAAAATACACATAAACGCCACCCCCATGATCAAATTGCTCTTGAATTAATTGTCACAAAGGTGAATACGGCTCAGATTATTATTAGACAAGATCCATCCTTGTCAATTGGCTCTTGAAGGAGGGCCCCTTATTTTTGGCAATTTATTCAAGATCTTCACCGCTTGTTATAGTTAGTATCATGGCCAAGAACCAGCAAGAAAGCTGTCCAAGATCAAGCCGCTCAAGACGGTGAAACTGGTCAAACGGGTGATGGGGAGCAGAACGCAAACCCCACCACTAGCCGACGTCAACAACCGGAGGAAGAAACCCTTCCAGATCCGGCTCAACAGGCCCTGTTGGAAGCACTTAGGAATTTGGATACCGCTGCTTTTAAAACTGTCATTACCGCTGCTTTTAAGGGACGGGAAGGTGAAATACTGGAAGATCATCCACCTAAGTATCCCCTGCTCCAAAAGATGATAAACATGACACCTTGTCATCCAACTCCAACACTTAGAAGCAGCATGTTAATGCCCAAGAGAAGGACGCAGCTAGAGCAGAGCTCGAGGCTATTGACGTCACCAAACCAGACCTTAGAAACGGCGTCAAGAAAGGGACAGACCTTTTCTAGGTTAGACGGATCCTAACCGGCAGTGTACCGGGTCAAATTGTAGTGATAAAGTGGTGAGTCAGGTGTCGAATCCTCAGGGAAAAAAGTGGTAATTCTTTTAAGTGTGGTTAAACACCAAAGAGCTGCTATTAACTCGATCTAAACCGCAATTTTATAACACAGATTACTACTACTCTAACCAACATAAAATAAATGCGTAATTTAAAAGTTATTTTAATATAATATATATAGATATATATATATATATATATATATATATATATATATATATATATATATATATATATAAATATATAGATACCAATATATAGTTTATAGACTAGACTAGCCAAAGTATATGTAATCAATTTATTCGATCTTTTCAATTAATAGAATGTGTTCAATCTTCCTTTTTATTAGGTCCAATTGAGTAAATGAAACGGTGTACTCCTAATGTCAACAATTCCTCCTCACACGAGCGTATGAAATTGTCATATGTCAAATTGTCATCAGTCCAATGTCCACAACTGCCCCATGCTAAACTTAGTTAGTCAAAACAGGTACTGAGTACAAATCTACCCCGGATAAAAGAGGTGATTCCATTTGTCAGATGGCCGATGTTATTCAAGAGGCTCCGGTTGTCAAGCGGATCGATTTAATACAAACGGTGTAGTTTCAATTAAACTGTGATTTTAACATTATTAAGATCTCGAGTACAAATTTTAATAAGATTTGTTTTACTAGGACAAATCTGCCCCCGGGTAGGAAATAGGATTCCGTTAATCAGACGGCCATTTTTACCCTCCGGTTTTTCTATTTTTACTCATATCCTGACTTCTCTGGTCAGTTCATCGCCAGGTTATATGTGGTATTCATCCCGATTGATTACTTCATTCCGAATATGTTATCTTTACGTAGCGAAATAGAAAAAGATTCATTTTAACTCAATTTTGATCATTTTTATTTTAACATCATTCTTTTAACGAAAAGATCGAAATAATACGATTACATAACTTTGGCTAGTTATTAGATTTAGCCTAATAACATTATAAAAACTAAAAAGAAGAAAATAACAAACATAAACATAATTATTATAGAAATTACCCGATTACAACTGCTGACTCAGAAATCGTCTTTTTCCGGACATTACAACGACTTCAGCAACACTGAACTTCCGATAATTTCCGAGCATTACTACGATACTACTACTACTAATTTATTTTGGCATAAAGCCTATTTACAAACTAAGAAAGGAGAAGAAAAAGAGAAAGAAGAGGAGAGAATATATATAGAATATTGTATATATATATTGGTACACTCTCTAATGAGTCTCTGCTGCTCCCCTTTTATAGATTTTCTTCCTTCCCGGACCGGTCCTGAAAATCTGCCGGATCGGTCCGGTGTAATGATGGCAATCATTACAGTTAGTTGCAAGCATGTGCCCCCATGTTACCCTCTAATCATTACTTAGCATGTGTTGTAATTATATATAATTATATATAATTACACACTATCTTCTAAAAATCGTAACTTGAATTCTTGATATCAGAATGACATAATCGAACTTCCGTTGAAAAGCTCGTTGAATTCTCTACAACTTTCATCAAGACCATTTCTTCAGAAAACGTATTCTCGATGAGCCATTTGTATTATACTTCCTTTTTCGAGATTCAAAAACAATTATTCTCTTGATCATTTATATCGGTGACGCTTTATAACTCCCTTTCAACAACTTGAATTGACTTCAAAAAGTGTCTGTACTCGGGATTTCAGTTCATCTTAGGATTCTGCAATGAAATAAACAAAAAATACCCGTGTAAAATAGACACAATATTCCGGTCATTAAAACCGGTACAAAACTACAACTTTTTATTATAAATACTAACTTTTACTACTAACTATACTAAACTATAAAGATTAATAATTTATACTAATTATATCATAATTTTAGATAGTTTACATAGAATTTGTCAACAAAACGTAATAAAATCACGTAAATTCAATCATATAAAAATAATACATCAAATTACTCCCCACTTAGCTTTTGATCGTCCTCGAGCAAAAATAAGCGGTAATATATAAATAATAGATAATATAATTGATCGATTAAAATTTCAAAAGTAATATATATCGTCAATATTACAAACATATAATTTATAAATTTTATAGAAATTTAAGAAAGGGAGATTATATAACTTAAATGAATTAAGTATCAAATATGAATTAGATGGAAACATGCATGCAATAATTCAGAAATATAAATAAAATATTAGAAATACTTTCTATCTCGATTATTACGAATTTCTGGAATCATTAACTAAGTCAGATAGAAGACATATTGGCTTAATATATTAGGATAGGACATTGGTTAATCGAAAAGATAGAAAAGGAAATCAAAAAGAGAAAGATGCAAGTCGTACGTACCTACGTCTTCACATTTTTGATCAAAAACAGTTCTGATTAGTAACATCCTTTTATTCCAACTATTTTTCAGATTTTCTCTCTTCTCTTTTTTTTTTTTTTTTTTAACATTAAGAACTAAAGCGTGAGTGTGTGTAAATAATCAAATTTTACAAGCATTGCTTCATCAAGATTGATCGGAGTACTACTCTTTCGATCTAAAATTACGAGTCCGGTTTCCTTAAAACCGTAATTATTCTTGAGATCTTATGATTCGAATTTTTATCGGGAGCTTTATACCTCATAGTGATATAGGACGTTTCTAGATAACACCCTACTGCACTCAAATCATTGGTAGCTACTACCGATATATTTTATTTTTATATTGTCGATCAAAGATAGGGAAGATACCTGATATTTGATTAATTCTGTGTAAAAATGGTGCTTTGTTCCTAATATAAATTGTTCATAGGACACTAACATATCTGAACTCATTCCAATCATATACCATTTTTCTCAACTCTTAACTTTTTCTGTCATCATCTCCTCTCATAAGTACGTACAAACTCGAAGGATGTCAAAGAAATGTAGACCAAAACAAGCTAAGGGTCGGAAATTTCTAGTTAATCAAAATGGCTAAATTCCGAGTGAGGTCTTAATCACTCTTTAAAAAGTCGAGGTGGGGTCAAAAATTGGAAATTTTATTCAGGTAGGCTATTTGGCTATAGTTATATTTTTGTGGTGCCAAAAATCATCATTCCTAATTTTGATTCCAAATTCATAATTAATCTTGAAAAGAAAATTATCTAAAAATTTATTTATAAATATAAAAATTACTTGAATAATTCCATAAAAGAAATATTTGACAAAAATTATTTAGTTATACATACTCAAAATCTTAAAAATCTTATAAAAGATATAAAACATATTCATTATATATCTAATATATTTTACTAAATCAAAAATTAATCCTCTCAAATTATATCATTTTTATTCATATATTAACCAACTTAAATTATTCAAGAAAAATTAAAACTAAGAAATAAGTAATTAAAGTACTAATTTATATGAAAAAGGTTATATTTTATAATTATTTTTTATTTTTTTTTTCGAAAATTTTAATGAATTTTCAAACCTAACTCTACTCCCCACTTACGAAGTGACATCGTCCCGATGTTCAATGAGTATGAAAAGTAGGTTCGAAAATTAAATTAAAATTATAGATGATCGTTATAAACATCGATAACACACGTATATTAAAATCAAACAACATATATATTAAACAAAAAGAAACTATTACATACTAAAAAAAATAAAAATAAAACAAACTTACTATTAACTTACTAACCTTAATCAACTCTAACTTATTAAAGCAAACCAAACTTAAACTAAATTAAATAAAACCACTAACAACTATCTCAAATAGTTGACGAACAACCGGGATTCTCTACCGGTAGCAATCCTCTACGACAATCACGAGACGGATATATCTCATCAGAAGCAATTTCAGGGACTTCATTCAAATGAATACATAACCTTGAAATTAACCAAGCAAAAGGCATCGGCCTTCCATTATTATACCGTTCCACTGCAAAGTTTACTGCCGTCCTAAAAATCAAAATCCCCCAGTCCACATGAGCTCCGCTTATCAACGCAAATAACAAAAGTATCTCACTATCACTAACCCATGCAAAGTCACTAGTCGGATAGACTCGTGAGTTAATGAAGTGTTTCCATGCTCTCGGATGAGCAGGTAGAGCGGAAGTGGTAGAGTCGTAATTTTGATCGAACTCTGGAAACAAATACGGAAAAGCTTCCGTGACATAGTTAACAACATGACAAGAGTTTCCTAATGCCCATTGATATTCATAATGAAGATTATGGATTTGATTGAAAATCGGTATCTCGTAGATATGATTGATAATATGAGGTGACAGGTGAATAAGTGTACCACGAACAGATATAAGCTGTGACGGATCTACCGTAGTAACAGTAGAAAGAGCTGAATAAAATTCCCTAACAATAGAAACATTAATTCTTCCTCGAGGATGCTTAACAAATTTTTTCCATCCTTGATTCTCAATTAAATCCCTTCCGAATCGATCAATTTTTTCAAAATTGATACCCCTTTCCATCAATATAGGAGAATTTGCAAACCTCGCATTCACCAACAAATTAACATTTGAAGCGCTAGACTCCGGGACAAAAACATCAACTGCCTCCGGATCGTATGAATTGACTGATGGTGATGATCGGTTTGACATTTTAGTTGAAACAGATGAAAATAATTAAACAGATAGAAAGGTGAAAGTTCTTGAGTGAATTTGCAAGTTTTTACTTTCAGCTTTCTTGCCTTAAATGGACAAGTATGGAGAGTGTACGTGGCTGCATATTAAAACTCTCAACATGACTCAGCAGTTTTTACTCCCGGATCGGTCCTGAAACTGACCGGACCGGTCCGGCTTTAAGATATTTTTACCGTGTACAGTTGTAAAGTTCAAGTTTGCTTGTTTATCTTTAATAGGCTCATGGCTATTAGTGTTCAAATAAGTTAATAAAACATATTTAAATGATACGGATAAACGATACACGAATTATATTTTAAAAACGACATACGAAAATATTTTTTTTTTTTTTAGATTTTTTATGAAATATTTAAATACTATTAAAAATGATTAAATTTACTACTACGACATAAAACGATTATGAAAACGAAAAACTATTAAATTAGCAAACTTAGTATTTAAAATGCGGAAAATAAAATAAACAGATAGAAAATGTTTAAAACTAACAAAGTTGTACGAAATCAAATAATGTCAACATCATCATCCTCACCTGGATAAACTGGATCATTTAAACTTGGAACCGATGACGTAACTGGCTGTGGAAACGTAGTCGTGGTCCGAACTGAACTGTCGAGATCCATCGAACTCATACTTGACGTCATCCTTGCAAAATCCGAAAATCCTCCCCAGCTAGATGTAACAGCACCCTGAGAACCTGTATAAAAGACACCCTGACCACTAGACTGGCTTTCAAAAGGATTTGGTATATGATGAAAGCTCTGAGATGGTGGAATAGGTGCTATCCATTCTGGTAACGTATATGGGTTAGATTGACAGGGCGGATAGGCAGTTTTATCGAAAGAAGGATCAAGATGCATCTGCTCATGTCTCAGCATCCCTCTACGTAAATCATCACTCCACTGCCTACTCTGCTCAGCAAACAAAGCCATATTAGCCTGTCCTCGGGCTACATCTGATACTAAGGATTGAAACATATCGTATGTAATAGTGTTTGGGAGAGAAGTCTGTTGTTGCTCGGAAAAAGATGAAAATGCTCAAACTGGTGGAACTGGTGGAGGTGCACTACGCCTAACTATCGAGTCTATCGAACCCTCTGGAGACCTCCTCAGACTAGGGCCTATCAGGGACTCATCTGCCATCATCAACTTGTCGTTAGACAGAAAGGAACTCCCGATCTACGACATAAATCAAATAAAGCCAGGAAAGTACATGTGACTCCCTGCCTTGGCAGTAACAATAAACTCGAAAACCCTTCTATACATGATCTTCCCCACATCCACCTTAACATCATGAATCATCGCCCAAGTAATGCATAAATCTTCTTTACCAAAGGCGGTGTGTTTGGTAGTGGGATAGAGAGTATGGCTCAAAAATCTTTTGATTGCCCTCAGATCTCTAAAACACTTCCCATAATTAAATCTGTTATCCACCCATTCTGCTGTAGCATCAAACTCCCTCTGAGCTCTAGAGGCAATCTGCTCATACATAGCAGGATCATCTAATCTATAAACAGCTCTATAATCTTCTTCATCTGGAAAAACTTCTACCCCTAAAACAGCATTAATCAGTTCCGGACTAAAAGAAACATGTCTAGACCTAAGGGGAATAGACTCTATCATACTACCCTCAGTGGGTGTCAAAGTAGACAGAACTGCATAAAACTCGCCACTAAGGTAGTATTGATCTCTCATGTCCTCTGAGCTGCAAAATCCAACCATTGGCGTCTCGCAAAAATACGCCTAACTTCCTCTCCTAAGTCATCAAAATCTAAGCCTCTTTCCAACACAACTCCACATTTACTATAGATATTCTTATAAGCATTCTTAGCTTGAGGTGAAGCTGTAGCAGCAAAACTAACAGATTCTTCTTCCGGTGTTAAATCTTTAAGACCTACGACCGGTACTTCTATTGGAATATTAGGCTTTCGTTTCTTAGAGATTTTGCGACTAGACGAGGCCATTCTACGAATTTTGGAATAACAAAAGAACAACAAAAACAACATAAATAAAATGTCACAACATATTTAAAAATCAAAACAGTTGAAAATAAATCTAAAAATTATAAAAATCATGAAATTGATAACTAGAGTAAACAAATTATACCTTATAATGAACAAAACGGTGAAAAGTGACCGGAAAAGTCGTATAAGCCACCGGGATGAAATGGAGCTTGTGTTCGATCTTTTTCAAATTTTTCACTATTGGTGAAGAGAGGAGAGTAAAAGAGGAAGAATGTATGTAATGGTATAGTGTAATTTGTATTTTTGAGAAGAAAAATAAAAATTTTTTTTTGGGGGTGAAGATGATGGTGCTGCGGCTGCTGTTGAAGAAAAGAGGAGAAATGAAGAAGAAGAAAAGATCCCGTCCTTTTAGGTTAACTCGAACCCGGACCGGTCCTGATAAGGGCCGGATCGGTCCGTGTGAATTTTTTTTTTTTTTTCGAAATTTTTTTATTTTTTTGGATTTTTGATATAAAACTTATAAAACTCAATAACAACTTTAAAATAAAATTTATAAATTTTATAACAATTTCTCAAAATTTATAAAATCTTTATAAAACTTATTTAAAATTTTATAAAAATTCAATAAATTTCTATTAATTCTTATAAAATATCTAAAAACTTAAAGAACTTTTTATAAAACTTTTATAAAACTCCTTAATTTTATAAAGATCCAATTTTATAAAATTTTCAAAGTTATGCAAAAATTTTATAAAACTAAAAGAAAAAGACTTGAACTTACGGGGTTTCTAATTCTTCAATTTCTATAAACTCCAGATTTCTAACATACCGTTCAAGCAAACTATATCCTAGAAATGTAGCGTTTGAATTAAGTCTTGGAAGTCCATCGGGATTTTCGGTTAACCACCTAATCGTTCCCTTCTTAATTACATTCAAACACTCACTCGAGATTGAGTTATATTTTTCCCACATTGCCCATTGTGTTCAATCTTTCCACGGATTCTACACTTCCTTAAAAACTTAGCCCTTCTCTTTATCGAGCTTCTCGACGTACCATTACAAACTTCTTTCAATTTTTTCTCTCTCAACAATTGCTTGTTCTTTTCAAAAACTAAGGCTTCTATAGTAAAGGCGATATCTCTATTAAAACCAAACTTCAAAAGCAAAACAAAAACTCCTAATCTATCTAAAAAGAACATCCAGTTCTTTTACGTCTATCCGGTAAAAGACGAAACTAGTTTAGACATATAAAAGTAAAGATAAAACCTGGTAATTTGATACTTTCAACTTTTAAGAGCACTGCTTTTTAGTCTTTCGGAGGGTCGATCAGCAACATCACTTCATTTATGAGAGAGACTTCTTCACCTTCCAAAAATAGCTTCACCCTGTGACCATTGGCTATAAAAGTTGTATTCCCATCAGTTAGTTCAACAGCTCCAGATTTATAAACTCGTGTTACTTTAAATGGTCCTGTCCATCTTGATTTAAGCTTTCCTGGAAACAACTTTAAACGTGAATTGTACAATAACACTCGATCACCTATATGGAACTCACGACTATATATTCTCTTATCATGGAAGGATTTCGTGCGTTCCTTGTAGATTCGAGCATTTTCATATGAATCAAGGCGAAATTCTTCTAATTCCGTTAATCAAGTAGTCTATGATCACCGACAACCTTAGGATCGAAATTTAAAAATCTAATAGCCCGTAATGCTCGGTGTTCTAACTCTACTGGGAGATGACAAGATTTACCAAAGACTAATTTGTAGGAGAACAACCAATTGGAGTTTTAAAAGCCGTTTTGTATGCCCATAACGCATCATCTAGTCTAACCGCCCAGTTTTTACGGTTTGAATCCACTGTTTTTTCTATGATTCTTTTAATCTCTCTATTCGACACCTCTACGACCACTGATTTGCGGATGATAAGGCGTTCCTAACTTATGCGTTACACCATATTTTTCAATTAACTTAGTAAATGGTCGATTGCAAAAGTGCGAACCTCTATCACTAATGATCGCCCTTGGAATGCCATATCTAGTGAATATGTTTTTTTTAAGGAATCGTATGACAACCTTGGTATCATTAGTGGGAAGAGCTTCACTTCTACCCATTTCAAAACATAATCTACCATTACAAGAATAAATCTTTTTCCAAACGATATAGGAAAAGGTCCCATGAAATCTATACCCCAAACATCAAATAACTCACATTCTAAAATAGGTTGCATAGGCATTTCATGTTTTTTCGATATATTTCCCCATTTTTGACATGATTCACAAGATTTAACATATGTATACGCATCTTTATAAAGTGTAGGCCAATAAAACCACATTGCAAGACTTTAAAAGCGGTTTTCCAACCTCCATGATGACCTCCTGCCTCACGATCATGACAAAACGATAAAACACTTAAAATTTCATTATCAGGCACACATTTTCCGATTATTCCATCCGAACATTTACGGAAAAGATCTGGTTCCTCCCAGTAATAAAATTTTAAGTCATAAAAGAACTTCTTTTTCTGTTGCCAAGTCCAATGAGACGGAATGTAATCACAGGTTAAGTAGTTAATGATATCTCCAAACCAAGGTGAATTTTCCTTAGAAGGAATTCTTTTCTTTAATAACCGCATGGTTGAAGGAGTATCGATTCTAAACAGTTGTTCATCGTGAAACGAATCTTTAATTTCATTTCCTATTTCTTCCTCGGTTTCCATTCTACTTAGATGATCTGCTACTACATTCTCACTTCCTTTTTTATCTTTAATCTCAATATCAAATTCTTGAAGTAGGAGAATCCATCTAAGAAGACGTGGTTTCGCATCTTTCTTACTCAGTAAATATTTCAATGCTGAATGGTCTGTATAAACTATTACCTTAGTGCCAACAATATACGATCTAAACTTATCTAAGGCAAAAATTACAGCCAACAGTTCTTTTTCTGTAGTTGCATAGTTTAGTTGAGCTGCATTTAACGTATGAGATGCATAGTAAATAGCTTTGAGAATTCTATTATACCTTTGACCTAAAACAGCTCCTACAACTAAATCGCTTGCATCACACATAATCTCAAAAGGTAAATCCCAGTCTGGTGCCACCAATACTGGTGCAGGAATCAACTTCGCTTTTAGGGTCTTAAATGCTTCCATACATTTACTATCAAAATTAAAAGATACTTCTTTTTCAAGCAAATGACTTAGAGGCTTTGCTATCTTTGAAAAATCTGCAATAAATCTCCTATAAAATCCTGCATGTCCAAGAAATCCTCTTAACGTTCTTAGATTAACAGGTGGAGGCAATTTTTCGATTACCTCGACTTTAGCTTTATCAACTTCAATTCCTACTTCAGAGATTCTATGACCTAGTACAATTCCTTCCGATACCATTAAATGACATTTTTCCCAGTTAAGCACTAAATTGGTATCCTCACAGCGTTGTAACACTCGTTCTAAGTGTAACAAACAGCCATTAAAAGAGTCTCCGTAAACACTAAAGTCGTCCATAAAAATTTCTAAGAATTTCTCAACCATATCAGAAAATATAGACATCATACATCTTTGAAACGTAGCAGGAGCATTACATAAACCAAACGGCATTCTTTTATACGCAAAAGTTCCATAAGGACATGTGAAAGTTGTCTTTTCCCTATCTCCTGCTGCAATGAATATCTGTAAATAACCTGAATAACCATCTAAGAAACAGTAATACTTATGTCCACTTAAACGTTCTAACATTTGCACTATGAATGGAAGTGGATGATGATCTTTCTTAGTATGATCATTTAGTTTTCTAAAATCAATGCACATTCGATATCCTGTAATTTCCCTTGTTGGAATCCATTCATTCTTATCATTCTCTTTCACTGTGAAACCTCCTTTCTTTGGTACAACTTGAGTTGGACTTACCCATTCACTATCCGATATAGGAAAAATTATTCCCATTTCTAATAGCTTAATAACCTCTTTCTTAACGATTAACTGCAAATTTGGGTTGAGGCGGCGTTGCGGTTGAATACAAGGTTTAGCATCTTCTTTTAGAATTATCTTATGAACACATATCTCCGGACTAATACCTTGAATATCGGCAACTGTCCATCCAAAAGCTTTCTTATGCTTTTTCAACATTCCTAGTAATTGATCTTCTTGTTGCTCCGTTAAAGTTGATGAAATAATAACTGGTAAAAGGTTATCATTTTCAAGAAAAGCATATTTCAGATTTAAAGGTAACGGTTTCAATTCCAGATTCTTAGGCGGATCTTCTATTGATGATTTAAGAACCGGTCCTTCTAGTTCTAATTCTAAATACTTATGCCATGGTGGTTTAAAAGTAAAACTTCCTTTATCTAGAGAAAGGATTATCTCTTTCATTTCAATGTCTTCCTCATCTTCTTTATAGATAGATAAAGTTAAACATTCTTCTAATCTATCTTCAAAAGTTGGTAACTGATTATCATAGATGGAATGAATATCTTCTATAAAAGAACATGATTCTGGTGATGTGTATTGATGGTTCATAGCTTTGAAAATATTGAAAGCAACTTCATCTTCATTGACTCTCAAAATTAATTCTCCTTTCTGAACATCGATTAAAGTTCTCCCTGTAGCTAGAAATGGACGTCCTAAGATAAGCGGCGCTGAAAATCCTTCTTCCATTTCCATAACTACAAAGTCTATTGGAAAATAGAACTTGTCTACTTTAACCAATACGTCCTCAATAATTCCTTTAGGGTACTTAATCGATCTGTCTGCCATTTGCAGAGTCATTTCAGTCTTAGTAAGCTTTCCTATGCCTAGCTTTCTATAATCCTCATAAGACATGAGATTTATACTAGCTCCAAGATCACATAAGACCTTCTTAAACAAAAATCCTCCAATTTCACACGGAATCGTAAAACTTCCATGATCTTTTAGTTTAGGTGGTAACTTATGCTGCATAATTGCGGAACATTCTTCATTTAGGCATATATTCTCATATTCCTCTAATTTTTTCTTATTTGATAGTATATCCTTCAAAAACTTTCCATAGGCGGGCATATTTATCGAGCTTCGATAATAGGGATATTAACATGAATATGACGAAAAGTATCAAGGAAACGAGCATACTTCTGATCAGTCTTAATCTTTTTAATTTGATCTTTAGGTGGAAAAGGTAAAGACTCTAAATCTATAACCTTTGATTTCGAAGTCATTCTCTCTTTTCCTTTATCCTTTGGAGTATTACTTGATCGCCATGTTTCAGGTTCTTGAATTTTTTCTTTTAATTTGTTCCCTGAATCAATCTCTACTTCATACTCCTTCAGTTCTTCCTGTTTCTCATCCTTGTTTTCTTTATCTTCTACTCTAACATGTTCCTTAAATAGATTCCTTAAATCTTTATCCATGGGGTCTTTCAAAATTCTAGGGATTTTTACCCATTTTTCACCTTCCTTCTCGGGTTCCAAACTTCTATTCCTTTTCAAGAAATTCTCTATGATTTCTTCTTCCTCATCCGTAAAGTCAAGTTCATCTTTAGTCTCTTCATTTTTATCTAAATCATTTTCTACTTCATTATTCCCGAAGTTTTCTACTCCATTACTACCATAGAGTTTCCTACTTCTCGTAACTACAACATTTACCTCTCTTGGGTTTCTTTCAGGATTACTTGGTAATCCTCCAGGAGGTCTACTATTGTTACGTTCACCTTCCCTACTCAAATGATCTTCCATATTCCTTAATGAAGCTTCTATCGTTCTCATTCTGGTATCATGTCCACTCATAGATGTTTTCATTGTACTCATGTCCTTCCTGACTGAACCTATAGAAGTCATCATTGTTTCCATATTCTTAGCTTGAGTAGATACTACACCCATCATATTTTCCATCAGTTTTTCCCATTTTTCAACCCCTTCTGCAGGTTGAGTTGAACTTTGAGTTACTGGTATACTTTGAGTGGTATGTTGAGGATAGGATCTTGGTAATGATTGTAAATTCGATTAGATGTATTTCCTTGATAAACTTGATTATTATTCATATTCTTATACTGAACTGGATACGGCGGTTGTCCTGGCTTACTAGGGTTTTCAGACCATCTAAAAGTTGGGTGGTCTCTTCTAATAGCATTAAATGAGTTTGAATATGCATTGTTCAAATTCCTATGCTGCTGAAGAAAACTCACTTCCTCTTTTGAATATCCTGTTGGTTCTTCTATCCCTAATGACACATTATCATGATTTGAGTATTCAGTTGGAGTACTATTTCCTGAATTTTGATTCTTACCTTGTTGTAATCCATCAAACTTTCTACTTAAATTCTCCAAATGTGCTAGAACTTCCGTATTTGACGTACATCCTTCTGCAAAAGCTACTTTTCTAGTGCTAGAACCGGTTTCCCACATTCTGTTGTTTTTGGAAATCTTTTCTATAGCATCGTAAACTGTTTGAGCTTCACTCATCATTAACGAACCACCACATGCATGATCTACATCTGCACGTGAATCTTTTCTTAATTTACGACGGAAAAGTTGAATTTGCATATCTAAGGAATAACCATGATCGGGACAAGCTCTTAACAATTTTTTAAACCTTTCCCACGCATTCCCAAGTGTTTCTTCAGATCCTTGTCTAAAATTAGCAACCTCGACTTTTAATTCCAAATTCCGTCCCAGAGTGAAATATTGTTTGAAATTCAGTTTGAATATCCTCCCAACTAGTTAACGAGTGGTGTGGAAGAGACATAAACCAATCTCGGGCTCTTCCTTTTAAAGAAAAAGGAAACATAGTCATCCTCGTTAATTCCTTATGAGCACCTTGACTTTTGGCAGTATTGCACAGTTCTTCAAACAGATAGAGATGATGATGTGGATCTTCATCATCTTCTCCTAGAAATTGGGCTCTTGCGTCAATTAAACCAAAAAGATGAGACTTAATTTCAAAATTATTCGCTCCTTCATTCGGTAAAAGTATGGGATTATTAGTCCGGTTTCTCCTTACAGTTTGATCACAGATAGGTCTCGGGTTTGGCGGATTGTTACGATTATTCTGGTTCCGATCTTGATTGTTCCTATTATTATTATTCTGATTATTATTAATATTAATAGGGTTTTGTCCATGCCCTAAAGCATGATCTAGCCTCTGTTCGTTTGTTTCATCACTAGTTTCAGCCATTTCTTTATTTTTATTAGAAGATGATTCCGTTGGAGATTTTCCAAGGAGTCCTAAGTTGGTTTGACCACGTTTACTCTCTATCCGCAGCGCCTTTTCGTAAGCGTTTATATCAGGCTTATAAGGAGTAAGTGAGGCTTTACCGCTTCTGGTCATCAACTAATTAAAATAGAAAAATGCTCGAGTTTTAAAGAAGAAGAAAATTGGTACTAAAAGAAAGTAGATACCAACGAAAAATAAAAAAAAAGAAATGTGATAAGAAGAGTGTTGGGTTATCCTCGAGAATTTTAAGCTAATACAAGTAGTAACCATAGACACAAAAAAAAAATAGCGACTTTGTCTCCCCGGCAACGGCGCCAGAAAGCTGACGTCACCAAACCAGACCTTAGAAACGGCGTCAAGAAAGGGACAGACCTTTTCTAGGTTAGACGGATCCTAACCGGCAGTGTACCGGGTCAAATTGTAGTGATAAAGTGGTGAGTCAGGTGTCGAATCCTCAGGGAAAAAGTGGTAATTCTTTTAAGTGTGGTTAAACACCAAAGAGCTGCTATTAACTCGATCTAAACCGCAATTTTATAACACAGATTACTACTACTCTAACCAACATAAAATAAATGCGTAATTTAAAAGTTATTTTAATATAATATATATAGATGTACATAAATAGTAAAATATATATATATATATATATAAATATATAGATACCAATATATAGTTTATAGACTAGACTAGCCAAAGTATATGTAATCAATTTATTCGATCTTTTCAATTAATAGAATGTGTTCGATCTTCCTTTTTATTAGGTCCAATTGAGTAAATGAAACGGTGTACTCCTAATGTCAACAATTCCTCCTCACACGAGCGTATGAAATTGTCATATGTCAAATTGTCATCAGTCCAATGTCCACAACTGCCCCATGCTAAACTTAGTTAGTCAAAACAGGTACCGAGTACAAATCTACCCCGGATAAAAGAGGTGATTCCATTTGTCGATGGCCGATGTTATTCAAGAGGCTCCGGTTGTCAAGCGGATCGATTTAATACAAACGGTGTAGTTTCAATTAAACTGTGATTTTAACATTATTAAGATCTCGAGTACAAATTTTAATAAGATTTGTTTTACTAGGACAAATCTGCCCCCGGGTAGGAAATAGGATTCCGTTAATCAGACGGCCATTTTTACCCTCCGGTTTTTCTATTTTTACTCATATCCCGACTTCTCTGGTCAGTTCATCGCCAGGTTATATGTGGTATTCATCCCGATTGATTACTTCATTCCGAATATGTTATCTTTACGTAGCGAAATAGAAAAAGATTCATTTTAACTCAATTTTGATCATTTTTATTTTAACATCATTCTTTTAACGAAAAGATCGAAATAATACGATTACATAACTTTGGCTAGTTATTAGATTTAGCCTAATAACATTATAAAAACTAAAAAGAAGAAAATAACAAACATAAACATAATTATTATAGAAATTACCCGATTACAACTGCTGACTCAGAAATCGTCTTTTTCCGGACATTACAACGACTTCAGCAAAACTGAACTTCCGATAATTTCGAGCATTACTACGATACTACTACTACTAATTTATTTTGGCATAAAGCCTATTTACAAACTAAGAAAGGAGAAGAAAAAGAGAAAGAAGAGGGAGAGAATATATATAGAATATTGTATATATATATTGGTACACTCTCTAATGAGTCTCTGCTGCTCCCCTTTTATAGATTTTCTTCCTTCCCGGACCGGTCCTGAAAATCTGCCGGATCGGTCCGGTGTAATGATGGCAATCATTACAGTTAGTTGCAAGCATGTGCCCCCATGTTACCCTCTAATCATTACTTAGCATGTGTTGTAATTATATATAATTATATATAATTACACACTATCTTCTAAAAATCGTAACTTGAATTCTTGATATCAGAATGACATAATCAAACTTCCGTTGAAAAGCTCGTTGAATTCTCTACAACTTTCATCAAGACCATTTCTTCAGAAAACGTATTCTCGATGAGCCATTTGTATTATACTTCCTTTTTCGAGATTCAAAAACAATTATTCTCTTGATCATTTATATCAGTGACGCTTTATAACTCCCTTTCAACAACTTGAATTGACTTCAAAAAGTGTCTGTACTCGGGATTTCAGTTCATCTTAGGATTCTGCAATGAAATAAACAAAAAATACCCGTGTAAAATAGACACAATATTCCGGTCATTAAAACCGGTACAAAACTACAACTTTTTATTATAAATACTAACTTTTACTACTAACTATACTAAACTATAAAGATTAATAATTTATACTAATTATATCATAATTTTAGATATTTTACATAGAATTTGTCAACAAAACGTAATAAAATCACGTAAATTCAATCATATAAAAATAATACATCAGCTATACTGGGCAAAGGAGTAGGGGAATCCTCGATAGAATCACCTTTCACGATATAGATTGTGAATTACCCCTGACCTGTAGGCTTTAAAGTCCCAAAATTGGAATCATATGATGGATCCAAAGACCCTCAGGATCACTTACTCCAGTACTTGACTCATATGAACTTGTACTGAGCTCCAGACGAGATGAAGTGCAAGACATTCGCAACACTACTCACGGGCAGGGCTAGGGAATGGTTCAGGAAATTAGCCCCAAGATCGATCCTTGACTTTGCAACTCTGGCAAGAAAGTTCACGTATGCCCTCATCACGGCCAAACCTTTTCAAAGAAACACAACATATCTTTTCACTATCAAGCAAAAAAGGGAAGAGACGGTCTTACATTATCTCAAGCACTTTAATGAAGAGTCCAGGCAGGTCCAGGACACAGACGAGCATCTCCTAATCACCTCCTTCATAGCAGGACTACGGGAGGGAAGATTTTATGCCAAAATAAACAGCGAACTTCCGCGCTCTATGGAGGAATGCATGGACCAGGCTTACAAGCATTTCCGAGGAGAAGAAGTAAACAGGCTTAAGAGGGACTCAGAAAGAAAAGTATCCAAGAAATACCGAACTAAGGAAAAGTACGATAAGAAACGGAAATCAGTCTGGGATCGTGTAACAGCGCCGATATCATATCGGCTCGTGAAAAAGGGAGCCTTACAGGAAAGGGACTTTATCCCTTTAAATAGATCACACGAGTAGGTTCTAGCAATAATGGAAAGAAAGGGTTTAGCACGAGTCCCACCCCCCATGAGAGGACCTCGTGAAAAAAAGACCCCAACAAGTATTGCAAGTACCACAAGGACATTGGTCATGATTCTAAGCTGTGCAGAGATTTGCGGAAAGATATTGATGCTGTAGTAATGGAAGGAAAATTAGATGAGGTCATGGACCGCTCTCAGAATCCCGAGCCTCGTGGACGGAAAGAGTTCAAGAGAAGAAATTACGGCCAAGAGCATGACCATCAAGACGAGCCTCGACAGAGGAGAGACCGAACTCCTGATCCTGATAATCACATTGACAACCGTCCAGTTAATACGATCAACACGATTTCCGGTGTTCCAAACACCGTGTTTCCAAACTGGAGACAGGTGTAGTAGCAGGTCTGCTGCCCCATCTGACTCCAATAAAAGGCAAAGGATATCTAGAGAAGTCATCTACGGACCTAAGGACTCATTCCCTTTGATAATCAATAATGAGGGGTTAGTCATTGAAGCTGTGATAAACAAGCATGTGGTAAAGTGTATTTGTGTTGATACTGAAAGCACAGTCAACGTTCTCTACTACAATGTTTTCCAGTCCATGGAGTTAAAGGATTCTGAGCTGACACCCGTCTCATCTCCTCTGTTCGGGTTTGCTGGACCGCCCGGTCACCCGGTGGGCTGATCAGACTCCCTACTACATTCGGAATGGAACCAAGGGGCCAGACCTTATGGTCAATTATGTGGTTGTCAGGGCACCCTCAGCATACCATGTCATTATGGGAAGACCTACTCTGTTCGACCTCCAATCGGTGATTTCCCCAGCTCACATCAGCATGAAGTTTCCAACTTATAAAGGATCAGTGGAGATCAAATGAGATGTGGAAAGATCCAGGAGCTGTTATACGGAAACCGTCAATAGAAAGATGTTGGTGCAACAAGTTCTGGTGGAAGAGCTCTTGCCAGAAGATGAGGAAACTATTAGGAAATCACTAGTTTAACGCAGCGGAATTTAAAATTTGATTTCCTTTTTCTAGATCGTCTTCGTTTGATGCAATAAACACGTTAAGTAGTTTGACGGAATATACCTTGGATGATCTATAAGATCGTCACTTTGACAGTCAACTGAGAGTAGTCCCGTGCGCAAGCTATCCATGCGTCCGGCCTCTATCGTTGATCCATACGAACTTCTCGCCGGAATCCTCCTTGGATTGCTTCTAGAAAAATCCGGCTGCTAGACCGGCCTTTTTCGCTCTCTCTAACTCTCTATTGGAAGCCCTCTATTTTACACAAAAACTATTAGCTCTTGGAATTGTGATCTACAAAAGAGCTTGACACTCACTTCCTATTTATAGGGAAAGTGGCGCCCCAGACTAGAGTGGAGAGGAAGAAAATCTTTTACTTGTAAAATAAGGAAAATCACAATAATTGATTTATCTTTTTTATTATAATATCTCATATTAAATAAAATCTAAATATTGCCAATATCTTATATTGATTATATTTATCTTATTACCATAAATCTATTTTTCCAAAATCAATTAATATGCAATATTAATATTATGGCAATCTTATTAATTAAAGTGCACAATCCAAGTGTATCTTATACACCTAGATGTGGCACCCCATATTGCCAATTAATTGGCATCCAGAATATTATTTAATTAATATAATTAATATCTTGTATTTTATTTATTCATAATAAATAAATACCACCGTATTAATTTACGACTATAACCTTTATGGTCTAGAGATAAACTTTTCTTATTTGGTTATCAACTATAACCGCATTTTAATCCGACTAGATGGTCATATGTGTGTGACCCGATAGGCTTCCGAATATGTTGTCCGTAGACACAAAGTGCAAATTACGAAAATGCCCTTCATGCCTAACGATCACGGGATAGCGTCTAGCAACACACCGTGACCCCCAATTATCGAAAGAGTCAAATGCAATAACTACTACCTTTCATGTGAAGCAGTTACCGTGTAACTTACAATCCTACCGTTGTAATAATATCCATACGATCGTATCTCGAGTGTCAATACATTAACGATCGTATCTTATAATCCGGATATCATGCTCTCTCGGAATAACATATTTACTCCCACTTTGCAAAGATTCTCAAGAGCTAGACATTCCTTATAAGAAGTCCATTTCGGATATTCAATCCCAATCATAGGATACGTGATTCCTGGACGACCAAACATGTATACTCCGTATTCTTCAATATCACACCCAATCACTACCGCATGATCGCCCCGTGGATAGGGGAAATCTCAATAGTGTCAAAGCATGACAATCCACACCGTGATGCCATGAAGACTCCGGTCTTAAGGATAATTACACAACCGTCACATAGTGTGACACTTAACGTACGCATTCTCCAATACACGTCCACGTACAGTCCAAGTGTCCCTACACTTCGATAGACGAGATCTATCCCTGCCCTAAAGACAGAAGACATCTAATACATGCTAGCCTGCTCGTACTATCAATGCCCTGTTTAATAGTACATCAGCCTAGAGACATTTAAGTATCAAACTTATCAAAGTGATTAGAGATCTCATCAACCATAATCACTATCATGGTTTCTCTATCACAGTTTGACACTAGGGACATTACTATATAGGTACAACCAATAATATGAAGATAAACAATATATAATAACAAAAGTGTTTTTATTAATCATAATAAAGTTATTACATGAAATAAAACAGACTGTAAGTGACCCGACCCATGTTGATTCCAGTCCAACCCGATTGGGTTTAGGACATCTTTTCAACAATCTCCCACTTGGCCTAAAGACAATCACCCATATGCCTAAGCCCTTGCATGTGAACATGTTTCTCATGCTTTGCCTGTGACAACGCCTTGGTTAACGGATCAGCTATGTTATCATCTCTATATTTACATCACCTCTATCTACTATCTCTCTAATCAAGTGATAGCACCGTAGCATATGTTTGGACTTCTGATGAGACCTTGGTTCCTTTGACAGAGATAGCGCCCTATTATTATCATAGTATAGTGGCACTGGACCTTCAATGGAGGGAACCACACCAAGTTCAGTAATGAAATTCTTCATCCAAACAGCTTCCTTTGCCGCCTCGAAGGCTGCTATGTACTCGGCTTCTGTTGTAGAGTCTTCCGTAGTCTCCTTCTTGGAACTCTTCCAGCTCACTGCTCCGCCATTAAGCGTGAAAACAAATTTAGACTGTGACTTAAAGTCATTCTTGTCAGTTTGGAAACTGGCATCTGTGTAACCTCGTAAAACTAAATCATCGTTCCCAAAAACCAGGAACATATCCCTAGTACGTATCATGTACTTGAGAATATTCTTGACTGCAACCCAGTGATCATCACCTGGGTTGGACTGGTACCTACTAGTCATACTAAGAGGGTACGATACATCTGGTCTAGTGCACAACATGGCGTACATGATGGATCCGATAGCCGAAGTGTAAGGGACCTTACTCATCTACGCCCTTTCCTCCTCTGTCTTAGGACTCATTCCTTTTGACAGATAGACCCTATGTGACATGGGCAGCAATCCTCTTTTGGACTGCTCCATGCTGAATCTCTTCAGCATCTTATCTATATAGGTGGATTGGGTTAGACCAAGCAACCTCTTAGATCTATCTCTATATATCTTGATTCCTAGAATATAGGCTGCTTCACCCAAGTCCTTCATGGAGAAGTTCTTGGATAACCAAGCTTTGACTGACTGTAACATAGGCACATCATTCCATATGAGCAATACAATTTGTCGTCTACATAAAGCACTAAGAACACAATGGCACTCCCACTAACCTTCTTGTAAACACAGGGCTCATCTTCGTTCTTGATGAAATCAAACTATTTGATTATCTCATCAAAGTGAAGATTCCAACTCTGAGAAGCTTGCTTTAATCTATAAATGGATCTTTGTAGTTTACATACCATCCTGGCGTCATTGGTTGTGAAACCCTTAGGTTGTGTCATATACACTTCCTCAGACAGGTTCTCGTTAAGGAAAGCTATTTTCACATCCATCTGCCAGATTTCGTAATCATGGTATGCAAAATTCTAATGGATTTTAACATGGCAACTGGTGAAAAGGTTTCGTCAAAGTCAACTCATTGTCTTTGCTTATAACCTTTTGCCACTAACCTAGCCTTGTAGGTAGTCACGTTACCGTCCATGTCGGTCTTTCTCTTAAAGACCCATTTACACCTTATAGGAACTATTCCTTCAGGTGGACCAACTAAGTTGCAAACTTGGTTGTCTTTCATGGATTCCATTTCAGAATTCATGGCCTCTAGCCATTTCTCTTTGTCATGCCTTAATAACACCTCCTCATAAGTTCTAGGGTCCTCATCTTTCATGAGATACACGCCTGTGTACCTTTCGGGTTCATGACGTTCCCTGGTGGATCTTCGAGGTACTAGTGTGTCTACGGTAGAGGGTGGCGTCACATCTGTATGTGGTGTCTCCTCTACTTCCATCAACGGACTGTTATCCGTAAGTGGTTCTCGAATTTCTTCAAGATCAATCTTACTCCCACTGACCCTTTTCTGAATAAACTCTTTCTCCAGAAAATGCCAGTCCTGGCAACAAACACCTTTTGTTCCTCAGGATGGTAAAATTGGTACCTTTTGGTTTCCCTAGGATAACCCACAAAATAGACATTTGTCAGATCTAGGTTCCAGTTTTTCAGGCATGGTCCGTTTCATATAAACGGGACATCTCTAAGGTTTCATGTAACCCAGTGTTGGTCTCTTCCCTTTGAACACTTCATAGGGAGTGGACTCAACCGTCTTTGATGGAACTCGGCTCAGTGTATAGGATGCGGTTTCTAGAGCATACCCCCAAAATGATTTTGGGAGAACTGCGTAGCTCATCATGGATCGTACCATGTCTAACAGGGTACGGTTCCTCCTTTCAGACACGTCATTCATTTGAGGCATTCCGGGAGGGGTCCATTTAGGTAGGATCCCATTCTCCTTTAAGTAGTCTTGAAACTCTCCATCTAGGTATTCTTCACCTCGATCGGATTGAAGTGTTTTGATTTCTTCACATAGTTGTTTCTCCACTTCACTTCTGAATTCCTTGAACTTTTAAAAGGCTTTAGACTTATACTTCATTAAGTATGTATAAGCATAACGAAAATGGTCATCAGTGAAGGTGATAAAATAAGAGTATCCTACATCAGTATGTATGAGCTCAAGCAACTCTTTGGATCTTATCCCTTTGCCACTAAAATGTGACTTTGTCATTTTGCCAAGCAAACAAGCTTCACATTTATCAATTGATTCATAATCGAAGTGATCCCACATTCCATCTTTATGGAGTTTGGAAATGCGATTCTTATTTATATGGCCAAGTCTACAATGCCATAAGTAGGATTCATTCAAGTAATCCGTTTTGTCTTTCTTGTTGTTTATATTAAGGACGTCAACATTCATATCTAATATGTAGAGACCATTGCTAAGCATGCCAATACCATAAAAAATACCATCACGTGAAAAAGAACAACATTTATTCTTGAACGTAAAAGAAAATCCTTCAACATCTAATGTAGAAATAGAAATAATGCTCTTCGTAAGAGCAGGAACAAAATAACAGTTATTAAGCTCTAGTACTAGCCCACTGGGCAACAAAAGAAAATAAACTCCTACGGCTAGTACATCAACACTTGCTCCATTCCCAACGCGTAGGTCCACCTCTCCTTTCCTCATATCTCTAGTTCTTCTTAGTGCCTGCATATTCATACAATTATGAGAACCACAAACAGTATCTAATACCCAGTGGTTTAGAAGAAGTAATATTGATCTCAATCATAAACATACCTAAAGTCGAAGCATCAGAATGCTTCTTCTTGGTACTCAAGAAGCCTTTGCAGTTTCTCCTCCAATGTCCGGTCTCACTGCAATGGAAGCAAGCATCCTTTGATTTGTCTTTAGCTATCTTAGGCATTGGCTTAGGTACGGCCTTCGCCTTCTTGGACTTCTTTTGGGATTTAGCTTTGCCCTTGTTTGAAGTGACCAACAACACTTGCTTTCCCTTCCTCATAGTGCCCTCAGTAGTTTTCAGCATGTTCAATAACTCCGCAAGGGAGCAATCTATCTTGTTCATGTGATAATTCATCACGAACTGCGAGTATGAATCAGGTAGAGATTGCAGAATCAAGTCGATACTCAACTCTCATTCTAGCTTGTGTCCTAGCTTCCCAAGCCTCTCTATAGACCCGATCATTTTAAGCATGTGTGACCCCACAATAGTCCCGGATGCTATCTTACAACCAAACAGGGCCTTCGAGACCTCGTACCTCTCAGTGCGAGATTGAGAAGCATAGAGTTCCTTCAGGTGAACCATGATTGAGTAGGCGTCCATGGACTCATGCTGTTTCTGCAGTTCATGTGTCATAGAAGCAAGCATGATACATGTAGCATCAGTATTGTCAGAACATTGCTTGTTATACTTCTCACAACATCTGCAGCCGAGCCCTCTGCGGGCTTTTCCGGCAGGGCTTCGTCCAAGACATAGCCAATATTCTCGTGCCTTAAAACGATTTTGAGGTTACTTTCCCAATCGAGAAAGTTGGTCTCGTCAAGCTTATTGACGATGATAAAACGAATGTTCAATTTGTTTGACATTTTCTACAACAATAAATAAAGATAGAATAAGTAAAAGTTCATGTATACAAAACCCTAGAATTGCACTTAAAATTTTAATTAGGTTTTGCTCCCACTAGCCAACTATTCCCAATTGGCTATCAAGAATTTGATTAATTCTTTAGTGGCTGGGATCCAATCTAGTCGCCTCAATCCCCGACGGTGGTCGATCAATCTTGGAAATTTCAAAAGGTAGGTACTCCTACCAGTCGCATCTTATGCGATTCCCATTGGTTGACTAGTCAACTCTTTGACATTCGGCATCTTTATGTGGTAGTCAACCCCTTGTCTCTAAAGTCAGACGGCCCTGACGGTGGCCAATCACCGAAAGACTTTAGTCGAGTCGTAACCCAATATTCACGAGATCTCATTCGATCATATCTCAATAACGATGATATACCCGAGGTAGGTGAAATCCCGACGGTGGTCGATCAGTTGTATCCGAACACAGGCTCTTCACCATCGCTATAATATTGGGAGACAATTTTGGCTCGATTTTTTGTCGTGGGAATAATTTTAATTCACTTAATTATGGTCTCATCTACTATATGCATATTACTACGATATCATATAAAGTAAAACATACACAACATTCCGCGCAATAATAACCGGTATGATCATGGACTTTTCCTAGGTGCAGTTTTGAATACAAACGGACGAAACCGCGGGTCACAAACTAAGGTTATATGCAACCGCCAATAGGATCTTTATTGCTGTACGCCAATGGGTTCTTTATCTCTCTTTGGTCTTCGTCTTCTTGCTCCATTCTTGTTACACAATAATCTATCTAATAAATAATTACACCTGCCGCACACGGAGGGAGCTAACGGGAATGAGATAAATGCAAAAAGTAAACTAGGTCACGTTTTTCATAACGGCCTAGGACAACTTTCAAAAATCAACATAAAGAAAACATTCCCATCTATCCTATTGGTCGAGTCCATGATCAATCGGGGTCCACATAATCACATTATATCTACACATCTAATCCATACAATTATATCTTATGAAAAAGATCAAATTATAATTTTTAACTACTTATGCGTATTTTATCACATCAAAAATAATTAATTAACTTTTAATTAATTAAATGACTTAATCGAAAATAAAATTAACGTTTAATTTTAACTCGATTCTAATTTTAATTTTACTAGTTTTGAACTATTCAAATAAAATCAAAATTAGAAAGGTCTCCTTTTGTTTCCTTTCCTTTTGGTTCTTAACTACAAGGGATGTCTTTGGTTTCCTAAACCAAAAGGCATGCATCTTCCTAAACCAAATTTGGTTTAGGCCTAGCCACTTTTCAAAATCAAAATTTTGAAAGTGGCCTAGGCCTAGGCATTTTTCAAATCAAATATTTGAAAAGGGCCTAGGCCTATTCCAAATCAAAATTTGGAAAGACCAATATTTTGGTTGATATGCCATTATGGTTCCCAATGGCCCAAACTATTTGAACCATTGGTTAGCCATATGACACAACTAAACAAAGAAGATATCAATGCACAATAAATATCACAAAACGAAAAAGATCGATCTCCCCTTTTGGAAGAGAGCAGCCGACGATGGCAGCCCTAGAGCCGCCGCTGCCGTGGAGGAGGGGGGCCGCCGCCAGTCGGCTGAGCTCCCCAATCGATCTTTTTTTTGTTTTAAACGTATTGCGATTATAGATCTTGCATCTATCGATTAATTACTACGCAATTAAATTGTGCTTATTGCATAAGCTCGAAGTCTTTTTCCGATACCACTGTTAGGACACTAGTTTAACGCAGCGGAATTTAAAATTTGATTTTGTTTTTGTAGATCGTCTTTATTTAATGCAATAAACACGTTAAGTAGTTTGACGGAATATATCTTGGATGATATATAAGATCGTCGCTTTGACCGTCAACTGAGAGTAGTCCCGTGCGCAAGCCATCCACGCGTCCGACCTCTTTTGTTGATCCACATGAACTCCTCACCGGAATCCTCCTTGGATTGCTACTAGAAAAATCCGGCTGCTAGTCCGGCCTTTTTCTCTCTCTCTCTCCAACTCTCTATTGGAAGCCCTCTATTTTACACAAGAACTATTAGCTCTTGGAATTGTGATGTACAAAAGAGCTTAACACCCACTTCCTATTTATAAGGAAAGTGGCGCCCCCGACTAGAGTGGAGAGGAAGAAAACCTTTTACTAGTAAAATAAGGAGAATCACAATAATTGATTTATCTCTTTTATTTTAATATCGCATATTAAATAAAATCTTAATATTGCCAATATCTTATATTGATTATATTTATCTTATTACCATAAATCTATTTTTCCAAAATCATTAATATCCAATATTAATATTATGACAATCTTATTAATTAAAGTGCACAATCCAAGTGTATCTTATACACCTAGATGTGGCGCCCCATATTACCAATTAATTGGCATCCAGAATATTCTTTAATTAATATAATTAATATCTTGTAATTTATTTATTCATAATAAATAAATACCACCACATTAATTTACCACTATAATCTTTATAGTCTAGAGATAAACTTTCCTTATTTGGTTATCAACTATAACCGCATTTTAATCCGACTCGATATACATATGTGTGTGACCCGATAGGCTTCCGAATGTTGATATAGTGTTCTAAACCCAATCGGTTGGACCGGACCCGACCGGGTCGGATCATTTCTACTATTTCTTTGTGTTTATACATATATTAAATGTCTTTTCTGTTGTCATATATATGTTCGTTTAAAGAACCAATTGTGAATTGTTATATGATAACATCCTTAGTTTTAACTGTGATAGAGAAACCATGATAGGTGATTATGATTGATGAGATCTCTAATCACTTTAATAAGTTTGATACTTAAATGTCTCTAAGCTGATGTACTATTAAATAGGGCATTGATAGTACGAACATGCAAGCACATATTAGATGTCTTCTTTCTTTAGGGCAGGGATAGATCTCATCTATCGAAGTGTAGATACACTTGGACTGTACGTGGACGTGTATTAGAGAATGCGTACGTTAGACTGACCTACTTACACTGATAAGTGTCGCACTATGTGGTAGTTGTGTAATTATCCTTAGGACCGGAGTCTTCCTGGAATCACATTGTGGATTGTCATGCTTTGACACTATTGAGGTTTCCCCTAGCCATGGGGCGATCATGCGGTAGTGATTGGGTGTGATACTGAAGCATACGGAGTATACGTGTTTGGTCATCCGGAAATCGTGTACCCTAATAGTAGGGGTGAATATCCGAAAGGGCCTTCTTATAAGTAATGTCTTACTCTCGTGAATCTTTGCAAAGTGGAAGTAAATGAGTTACTTCAAGAGAGCATGATATCCAGATTATAAGATACAGTCGTTGATGTTTGACACTCGACAAACGACCGTATGGATATTATTACAATGATAGGATTGTAAGTTACACGGTAACTGTTTCACATGAAAGGTTGTAGTCATTGCATTTGACTCTTCCGATGATTGGGGGTCAAGGTGTGTTGCTAGACGCTGTCCCATGATCGTTAGGTGACGATACCGAATATCGCACCTCCATGTGGCGTCACGAGATAGTCCTCCTGAAACGAGAATAAGTGATAGCCCAATGGTCGAGTTACGAGTTGAGACATCGACAAACGGCATGATCAGAGAACCGAGACGATGGGCCCATCTCGATACCGTAAGTCGGAGGGCACGGGGTGCGGACAAAGTCCACTCTAAACACGTAGGCCTCACATTTGGTCCCCGCAATACGAACAAGCGTTAAGGCATGCAGGTCGGTTCCCCGACTCGGGAACACGACGATCGACTCTAATCAGTGTAGGATAAGGGTCCCGAGCTCAACTAACGCAAGTCGATTAAGTCGGCCTCGAGGACAGAGTCCGCACCAGCTTAAATGGCCCATTATCCATAGGATAACTTGCATAAGTGGGTAAAGCCCATATAAGCTGGTAAAAGCCCAAAGGGCTAATACCGTATTTTACCCAAACCGACATGGTTTAGGGTTAGGGTAGCGAACTCCCTATAAATATACACTTCCAGGAACTACGTGTGACTGGATTCCTGGACAATTACAGGATACGTAGGCAACCTGAGAGAGACTCTCAGGCTCAGTCTAAAATCACCCCCAAAACCATTCTTGATTCGATCATCCTTAGATTAAATTGACCCAAAATTATACATGACAAAATCCAGCATCGTCATTAGGCATGGAGGGCATTTTCGTAATTTGCACTTTGTATCTACGGCCAACATATTCGGAAGCCTATCGGGTCACACACATAAGAACATCTAACCGGATTAAAATGTGGTTATAGTTGATAACCAATTAAGGAAGAAATTTATCTCACCACTAAAAAGGCTATAGTGGTAAATTAATATAGTGGTATTTATTTATTATGAGTGTTGGACATATTTTAAGTTTTAATGATGAGTGCCAGACTAGCTGTTATAGAGCAAAGGCAAAAAGATGTCTAGATCAAATGTATAGATTTATTAGAGTTTGATCTTTGTATATGTTTGATCAAACAAGCACTGTAATTAGGTCAGCTGACTGCATCAGCGGATCGGTCTAGATCAGTAGGGTAACTAGGTCAGTAGAGTGTCTAGGAACCTGCTACAGATTGAAGGCTGAGGGTACAAACTCAGTTAATGAAGGCTAAGGGATCAAACTTAGTATTTAAAGTCAAGGATATGGAATCAGAATTTAGGGAAGTCTGTGATGACCTTAACTGATTACATACACCTTGTGTACAAGGACTAAGTTCCATATATTAAGTGGTGATTGGAATTTAGTTATGTTCAAACTGGTGTACTCTAAATTCACAATAAAAAGTTAGATGAGAAGAAGTTAGCTCATGTGTTGTTAAAACACATCAGACTTAAACTTGCTGGAAGATGTGTACATCAGCAGACTGTCATACTTCAGATATTTGCTGAGTATATTTCTCGATTTAATCAAGGGTTACATTGAAAGATTACAAGGATAAGGATGGATTATAAGCCTTGATATTGTCAACAAATCAACGGCCAAGATAAAAAGAATGTTGGAATGATTCAGAGGATTAACCAATAGACATAAGTTAAAGGGTGGACAGACTGAAAACTGACAAAAAGCAAACTGACAGTGTTAGTACTATGAATAGAGACAGAAAGCAAGTCAAGATAGAGACAAATCTGAAACGGCTATGTTTGAATTTCAAACATAAGTCACAGGATTCTCACCTATATATAGAAGACTCCTGATTCAGATACATGTGATGAAAAACAAATAATCTACTAAAAGCTATCAAATTTCTGATCAAGAAAATCACCCTGCTGACATATATAGAGCTGTAACTGACTGATCAAGAAATATCTTCAAGTGTAACCTGCTATCAAGTTACATCAAGTATACACACTTGAAGACATCAAGCTGCTGATCATTTCATCCTGATCAAGCTGCTGATAACTGAATCATTTACTTGATTCAAACTTTATTTTACAAGAAACCTGCTGAAGACAGAGAAGCACTTAGGTGTCAAGAACTGTTGTTTGTGGTGAAGCTGGTGAAGAGGCAATCCTACCCTTCAAGGACCACTTTGGAGCAGCAATCCTACCTGTTTCAAGTGTTCAGTTTGTGAAGCCATAGTTATTGGTGAAGGACAGACAACTTAGGGATTTTTTGTAACAGCAACCTCAAAGATTTCTAGTGAATTTCCTCCAACATCACAGGAGAAGAGTGGACTGACAGGATTACACCACCTGGAACCACTATAAAAATTGCCTACTTACTTTCTGCATTTAGTATACTGAACACATCAACCTACTGAAACTGGCATCTGAATCACACATCTACACTACTGAGTATCTAATACTTAGTATCATTCTTTTAGCAACAAGTAATAAGGCTTAAACTAAATATATTCCGCTGCAACAAATCCAGTAATATCAACTGTCAGCAGACTACTGAGTGGTCAGCACACTACTGAGAAGTCAGCAGGCTACTGACATTACTGAGTTTGTTAACTCCAAAAGTTTTAAGTGTTAAGTTTATTCACCCCCCTCTAAACTTAACCAAAGACTTTTCAAGGGACCAAAATTGGTATCAGAGAGGTGCTTCTATTCTGAAGTAATCCTACTTGTTGTTCTTGTGAAAATATTTTGAAAACTTTTTCAAGTTTCTGATTTTCAAAGCTTTGCATCATGGATAACAACCAGTATGCTAGGACTATGTTGATGTGTTCCTTAGATCGTTTTGATGAGTATAAACGTCGTATGCAGTCTTATCTAGCTGCAACACATGATGAGATGATGGATGTGTTGACTGATGGACCACTAGAGATCACTAAGGCCATAACCGTGGGTAGTGAAACTCAGTATGTTCCAAAGCCAAAAAGTGAGTGGGGTGCTGAAGATAGAAAAAGAGCAAACCTCAACAATATTGCTATTGATATCATATACAGAACCTTGGATAGCAATATATACATAAAAGTGAAGGATTGCTAAATTACAAAGGAACTTTGGGAAAAATTACAACTTATCTGTGAAGGCACTGATGCTATAAAGAAAAACAAAGTCAGTGTAGCCAAAAGAAAGTTCCAATATTTCAAGATGAAATCAAATGAAACCATTAAGAAAATGGAGTCAAGATTCAATGCTATCATGGATGAACTCACCCTGCTGAATGTAATTTATACAAAAGAATAGATCAACACAAGAATCTTAGAAGCTCTACCTGCAAATGAGGTTTGGGAGATGAAAGTTACAGCCATAGAAGAATCCAGGAGTCTACATGAAGAAGATACCTTCAAATTGTTTTCAGATCTAAAGGCATGTGAATTCAGTAAGAAACTTGTTCCTGAGACTGAAAAGGAAGAACCAAAGACTACTGCATTGGCTGCTGCACATAAAGAAGAATCATCAGGTGGTCAAGATGATCTACTGGATGAGATGCAAGAGCAAATTGCCCAACTGAGCAAGAAGATCCGAATGATGAAAATAGGAAGAGGTTCTCCAAGGAATTTCACAAAGAAATCAAATGAAAAGAAGAAGGAAGAATCCAAGAAAGATAATGATTATTTATGTTTTCATTGCAAGAAACCAGGTCACTTCAAACCTGACTGTCCTGACCTTAAATAGAAAAAGGAACATGATTATCCGTGCTTCAACTGCAAGAAACCTGGACATTTCAGACCTGATTGTCCAGACCTACTGAAGAACAAGAATCAGCAAAGAAGACCTGGCAAGAAAGCAATGGTTGCTGATAATGAATCAGGCTATGAAGTTGAATCAGAAAAGAGAAATGAATCTGATGATACTGCACTTGTTGCTGATATGGATGATTAGGCATTAATGGAAAATATGGATGAGAGTGAGGAGGTATACAACTATGTATTTATAAACACTCCTGGTGAAAGTGATTGTGAATCTACATGTGGTTCAAATCCTAAAAATTCGACAATGAAGAAACTTTGGATGCCATCCTCAATGATCTGAGGAAAATACAATCTGGTTATGAGATTGTGAAGGCTGAAAAAGAAGCTCTTCAAGCAGAAGTTGAAAGGTTAAAAGCTGAATCAAGAACTCTCAAAGGAAAGGAAAAAGATTTTGAATAAAATCAACATAAGTCTGCTGAACAATCTAGTTCCACCACTGCATTCAAATCTGGAAAGCCTTATGGTGATAGAACATGCCTTGGATTTGGAACTCAACAATCTACTAAGAGTGGATCTAGTACGGTTACTGAACCTAGTACCAAAATTGGTCCTAAGTTTGTGCCTGCACAAGATCCAACTCCCAAAAGGGTTGCTGAGGTAGTAAAGCCTACTGAGAAGACTTCAAAGAAGCAAAATCTGAAGCCTAAAAGGTCAACAGTACCTAACAAAATGGGTAAACCCAAGAATAGGACTGCTGGACCTTCTAGACCTGCTGATAGCAGACCTGCTGCTAAGTCTACTGGACCACAAAAAGGCAAAAATCAAAAATATTCCAAGGATAAGAATCCTAAACCTAAAAATGTAAATCATTCTAGGGATACTTATCTCAGGGGGAAAGGTAGATTGTTCCCTACTGATGATGACTGGAATATTCCTGCCCCTTCTGCCAGAAACAATAGTCGTAATCATAATGCTAGGGTAAAACCTAAGCAATGGGATCTACAGAGGACTCAGCAGACTCCATATAACAGGGCTGATCCTAATAGACAACAAACTCATGGTTATGCTAGTGCTTCTAACAATAGAAATCACCTCAAACAGCATTATGTACCAAAAGGCCAGAAAGCATAGGTGAATCCTACACAACCAAATGTTAGATCTTATGGAAATGTAGGATACATATATGAACAAATGTGTAATGCTTTTCAAAGAAGACCTTATGGAAAGTTTCCAAGGGTCATGCTTACCACTGACCACTATGGACCCAAACAGTTTTGGGTACCTAAAATACATTAACTTTATTTTGTAGGGTGTCTGGTACTTTGACAGTGGATGTTCCGTACATATGACAAAGAATAAGCACTGTCTGACAAATTATGTGGCAAAGGATGGTCCAAGAGTGAATTTTGGCAACAAGAACACACCAGGATACACAAGAGGATATGGAACACTGGTGAGGAATGGATTGACTATCAGAAATTTTGCATTTGTAGAAGGAATGGACTACAATCTCCTGAGCACTGGACAATTTTGTGACATGGGTTACAAGGTCACTTTTGACAAAGGGAACTGTATTGTCATCAGTGAAAGAGGTGAACAAGTTGTGTTGGCAGGAAGAAGACAACAAAACATGTATGTTGTGGTTGGTCTACTGTTGTTCCACAAACATGCCTGATTGTGCATACCAAGTCAGAACTAAATTGGTTGTGGCATAAGAAGTTGAATCATCTCAATTTTGATGATATTAATCAATTTGTGAAAAGAAGTTGGTGATTGGTTTGCTTGAGATCACATTCAAAAAGGATGCTATATGTGATGCATGTCAGCAAGGCAAACAAACAAAGTCAAGCTTCAAATCAAAGACTAAAAAAAGAGTTTTGGAGCTAATGCACATGGATTTATTTGGACCTATAACACCAACAAGTGTAACAGGAAAGAAGTACACTCTGGTAGTTATGGATGATTATTCTAGATATACTTGGGTAGTATTTATGAATAAGAAAAGTGAAACACTTCAAAAGATGCCTGAACTTTTGAAGAGATTGCGAAATGAGAAAATTTTGACAGTAGTGAAAATCAGATCAGACAAGGGTACTGAGTTTCTTAATAAAGTCATAAGAGAATATTGTGAAAAAAATGGTGTGCTGCATCAATTAGTGATAGCAAAATACTTAACCGCTAACTTTCACCGACAGAGTATCGGGTCATCGGGAGTACAGTGGTCACAAGGTCGTATCCACAAGGAGTAATGTCTAAGTACCAAAGCTGACGTGTAACTTGGTTCAGGTCAATCAAAGGTGGAAAGATCTTATACTTGTACAGAAATGAAGATTAAACTACCGGTTTACTTCTATATATTAAAAGGGCATAGCCGAACTATGATCCCACGAGCTACTTTTACCCCTAAGGAAGGGCTTGACATGGAGCGTGTCTTGACCAACCTACCTATCCTATGTAGTTTAACGACATCCATGGGTGCCAACTCCTAATTCTAGTGATTAGACTGAACAACTCGATCTAACCACCCTTTGTGAAGCTAACCGACTCTTTCTTTAGAAAACCGATTATCCTAACATGATTAAGGTCTAGAGTTGCTCGAACAATGATGACAAACCTCTGTATTGGAAATGGTCCTAACAACTAGGCCAAATCTATGCAACGATCCCAAAACCCCTTTTCCCACATCTCACCGCAAAATACATCTATAAGTTTGATGTGTGTGACAGTGAACCAGGTGATCAATCTAATTCAAAGATGTTATAATAAGTTCTAGGACGTGGATTAATCATTAAAACATTCAATTACGCACTACAGAACTCCCAATCTCATCCTCATTAGGGTTTTCACTCGCTTTCACATAATTCGACTACACATGGAATTGGCTACTCATGATTACGCTAATAACAGGAATACAAATTGAAATCATAACTAGAACAATAAAGGAAAAAGTATTCATTACCATATAATCTGATGAGAATCTGATCCACAAAGTATTGAAGAAATAATTGCTTTAAAAGTCGAATCTTTGATCTTGAAACAGAAATCTAAGCTTTGTAAAGTGTTTAGAATCGAAGGGTTTGAACTAAGGAATCAAAGGACAAAAGTATGATCAACCTACACTAAAGCCGTACCAAGATCGCCCAAAATATGCCTAAGGTGATAAAAACTGCTGTATGAAAGCATAGGGCTGCGCATTTATAGTGCTAGGTGAAAATCTGCTGCTGTCAAGGGCAAACGCCCGTTTGTCCCCTGAAAATTGCCCGTTTGCCTGGAAATCTGGTTCTTGACTAGGGCTTGTTCTTCAGTGAACCAGCGTTTGGCTTCCTTGAATGCTCAGTTGATGGATCATGTCTTGAAGGAAAACGCCCATTTGAATTGTCTTGAACGCCCGTTTGCTGAATATGAGCTCAGTATTCGGGCTGAACCCATCCAAACGCCAGTTTGGGGGTAATTTGGCCGCTCGTTCGTCTTCTAACCCAACTTTCAGTATCAAATACAAACTTGACAGACGCTCGTTTGAACTGGCCAAACGCCAGTTTGGTCGACGTGGCCTTAACCTTTCTGCAAACGCCAGTTTGGGGAGATCAAACGCTTGTTTGCCTCGATTTCACTCCAAACTTGACTTTTCTCCACTTTCATGCCACTTTCGTGCCATGAACATGTGTCTCACTCCAAAATATCGCCTTCTGGGTCCTCGAGTCACCTAAGTCCTGCAATAACGTATACGAACAACACACCACGCATAATTCCGCAAGACAAAAGTGCTCGGAAAAGAAGTAAATATCGTCAGAAAGGCGGAGTTTACTATCGATGTGTCAGTTTAACTCCCCGTGCGTATAAATCTCGATATTACTCTCGAAACGGTCTATATCTACTCGGAACATGCCAATAAAGTGATAAACGGAGGCCAGATCACATACAAAAGTGCAGTGAAGTTGACTCCCATCAACTACCCCACACTTTGCCTTTGCTCGAGTAAACATGCGTATTAAAAGAGACCAAGGGATCAACGAGACAAACGCATATAAAATCACTCACATCGTCAAGGTAAAAGATAAGTAAAATAGTGAATGCAAACATCACCCAATTGTTATCAGACAAACTTAAAGTGTGTGTGACATAGCTTTAGAGTCATAAACCAAATTCACCGGTCTAGATTATAGATGCCTAGCTATTGCGAATACGCTAAAGCTCATATTAATAACATCTCCACTCATTGGGATCAACCAAATCTAAACACGGTCTAGTAGGACTTTAAAGGTTATAACGTTAAGCTCAGGACAGGGTTAACCGAAAGGAATTTTGGGAACTGGAGAAGATAAAAATACGAGTGAACCTAATCATCATGTGTATCTCCTCCTCAAAACCATGTAGACTACACCAACACTCCTTTGATCAACATTTACTCGTGATAACAACTCCGAACTCCACATCATAAAAATACATACGCAAAATGAGTCCACTAGTCTTTCTTTGGCTCACCACTTATTCAAACTTTCTTCAGTTTTTTTCTTTTCTCTTTTGCTTTCAAAATTTTTTCATTTTCTTTTTCAAACTTTTTTTCTTTCTCGACCAAAAGCCTAATCAGTGGATAACTCGAGCTCCTCCCCTTCAGAATACTAGCTCGTACTAACCAACTCCTCTCGAAATACGCACCATCTTCCACCCCACACTTGCTTCAGTAAGTGTGTCTACAGTAACAACTAAGTCCACTCGTAGGGTGATCAAAAGGAATGTGACCAATTATATAGCTCAAGGTTAAGGTAATACAGGCTAAGTAACCAAAACGGCTCGTTTTCGGACGGTGGTCAGACCGTCCTGTCAAGGCTTAGAGGGGGTACGAGGGTAAAATGTTGGGATTTTGGCTTATTTGGCTCTGGTCGGGTCAAAGAAGCGCCAGGACTGTCATCCTGTGTCTTACCATGGTTAATCCTTTTATTTGGCCTTGAAGTTACAATATGGGATCTAGGCAGTCGAATTGTGCTCAAGTCTACCATAATCATTCACTATATCCTAAGGCTTATGAAATTGAAGCTAAACGTGCGAAAGAAGTTCCGTTTATAGGACAAACCTAGCGTCTTGCTATAAACATTCAGTATCTCACCAAGTCATTTACCAAGCAAATGTGAGAATTAAAACATACAGACGGACGTTGAATCCTTGGAAAATTTTAAAAATATGACTAAGCATATCACAAAATTGGCACATTTGACAAACAAAACATCAATATAAAGCTAAATCGGATCCACCCCCCACTTCGAATGAAACACTGTCCTCAGTGTGTGAATGAGAGAGAAAAAGAGACTTAGCTTTAGACCCGGCAGAAAGGTGCTGTCGAATCCCGTAACCGCCTCGTATAAGCATGACCCGTATCCCCACATCAAAGTAGACAGAAACAACGCAAAGCATGCACGGTACATGGTCCTCATGCTAGAATATATAATAGGGATACGCGGGTATAACAGTAATAAGGCCCTGTCACGTCAGAAAACTCGACACGCAACATGTCACGCACAAAAGAGATCGCTATGGATGGAAAAATAACCCCTACGGTTAACGCACAAAACATCTAAGCATAACAGAAAAGCCACAGAGGCTGAAAATTTAGAAAACATCCAGAGTACATACATATAAAAGCCAAGACACGAATACAAGTAGAAGCATGCCTTAAGGCTTACAAAAACATCAAAAATCCAAAGTAGCATCCAGAAACTGATAGTAGCATAAAAAGATATCACAAACGTAGCAAACTGGCTAGACATCCCCTAATCAACCCTAACACCGGACACAGACGACAAAAGGAACAACATAAACAATAATAAAATCACGTCTATCCGGGTGCATCATCACCAGCAGCAGTAGTAGGAGCATCAGTGGTAGCTCCTGTCTCCATCCCCCCAGTCTCCGTGTCAGACGATGTCCCATCCTCAGAATCAGATTGTGAAGAAGCATCCTCAGAATCAGACTGTGAAGAAGCATCCTCAACAACAATCTGTGTAATTGTCTGAAAAACGATAGTCAATGGTACTCGAGGCGAATGCCTTAGGATCCGTCGGCTTTCTACCCTGGCTCTGCTGTAGGAGGAGAGTCAGGATTTTCTGGGTCTGTTGCTGATCCTCCATCCAGTTCCTAATACTGTTGGCCATACTCAACCTCTGACGAACCGAGGGAGAAAAAGTGAGAACTGGTGGTACCTGAGCCGGGGCAGAAGATGAACTAGGCTGCCCCGACGCCATCCGTCGTAACTGAGCCGGAGTCTTAGGCTTCTCTCTCTTCAACATGGGAGGGTTCTTGGGCTTGTGGTCCTCGGTATACTCCGGTACCTTGGCATCCTTACACAAGCTATAGATGAGATGGGGACAAATCAAACTGCGTGAGTAGACCTTCTGATTGGCTGCACACTCGTCATAAATCGCCTGGCCCACATCTATATTTAATTTAAAATTTAGGGCATACAACATCCCAAGATCGGCACTATGGAAATGAAACAAGTTATTCTTGGGTAGAAGCCGGTTTTGGATGAACCGACACTGAACCTTCCAATCTTCACCCCAAGACGAGGTGACCAACTGTTTCCTTACTCCACCATCACCAAGGGTCCACTGAACATTCGGGCAAACCAACAACCGGAGGTCCTCCAACAGATCCCCACCATCATCCTTCCTCACCTTGATCTCCTCTTTATAATCCAACCCCTCAAATGGTGGCAAACCATACTTCTCATTTATTGCCTTAGCCGTAAACGGCACCTTCACTCCCCGAACCTTCACTATCCCCGACGCTAGGCTCGACTCCGAAAAGTTTGTGTAAAACTCACGCACCACAGTAGCATTGACCTTCCACTCCGGAGTTGTCATCAATGCCTTCCACTTTCTATCAGTCAAACATTTCCTAAACTCCTTGTCGATATCATAGTCATGGAAAGCTCTCTCTATCAGCATCGAGCGGTGTGAATAATGTCGGGTATACATATCCCGTGCTTTAGTGTTCACAAAGCGCTTATCAAATGGGATCGGGGGGCTTGAGTCTCCCTTCTTGGGGTTACCGACGGTGGCCTAACTGTTTCCTCGACTGGCTCATCCCCTCAGCTCTAGGTTCCTGCACTACTGGTTCAACCCTAACTGGTTGCTCCACCCCGCTCTCTCTAACCACCGGCTAAACTGTCTTCTTCCGTACCAAAGGGGTAATATCCTCGTGATCTATGTCGGACTCCGATTCATTTCTCAACGAGGCCCTAGCACGAGCCTGAGTTGCCTTAACAGGATTATGTCGTTCTCGAAACTCAATCCCTTGGTTGGGGTTCACCGGCCAAGGGTTCACGACCTTCTTCTTCTTTCCCGCATCTCTCACAATCTCCTTACCATACCATTTCTGTCCCGAGGCCCCCTCCTTACCACCAGCACGCACCATAGTATCTCACACTGACAACCAAACCAAAACCAAAGCAACAACAATCAAACAACAACCCGATTATCATCCAATCAGGATTTTCCAACAACACCAACAAGCACCAACCCAAAACCTTAATGCAGACGTCACAACCCAATCAAAACCATCCACAGAGCATCACCATAGCACAAACAAAACAAAACAGAGAATAAAAAGCCTAATCAGTGACAGTTCATTTAAGGTTCGAGCCAAAAATTGAACCTCAGAAAAAATGTGAATTAAAGCGTGAAAAGCTTAGCTATTCTTACCAAGAAGGAAGCTAGGATGACGATGGAGTTGACAAAACTTCCAGATGAAGCACGAATCAGCCAAAATTTGAACCTTTTTGACTTTGATAACCGCTTTAGATAGTTTCTCGAATCCGGCCAAAACAAGATTGTTGATGGATTTGGGTTAGTGAAATTTAAAGAGGGGATCAAGAGGTGTTTGTGGCGCTTGATATTACTCCGATCGGGTTAAAAATGAAGAATTTATGTGAAAAAGGCGAAGGGTTTTCGGTTTTTTGAATTCTTGGTGGGTGTGGAGAATAAACAGTCGGGTGGGGGGTATTTATAGAAGACGGGCAAACGAGCGTTTGCCCTGTGCCGAACGATCGTTTACCTGGGTTCATATGAACTGGATGAACGTTGGCAGGGAGCCAAATGCATGTTTTAAGTACCACAAAAGATATACAGAGAGTGGGGAAATTCGATGAACGAGCGGTTACATGGTGCAAAACGCTCGTTCGGTTTAGAAGAGTATTGAACGGGCGTTTGCCAAGTACCCAAACGCTCGTTTGAAGGGCCAAGAACTCAATACTAAGATTTTTAACCCTGACTCAATTTCAACCGCCGTTCTAACACTTATATGATCAAGAAAACTCAGAAAACTCAGAGAATGGTGGGTTGCCACCCACCAAGCGCCTTTGTTTTATGTCGTTGGCTCGACAGATGACTCATACTGTACCGGTTGTTTCAAAGTTATACTACTGGCACGAACGCGGAAGCGAGGATAGAAAGATAGGATGGTGGATTATCATGATCAGAAATGTCAAGATTTTAAGTCCACGACGAGACTCAGAATAGAACGATCAAGGTTCGAGATCAGTTAATGCACAACCTCGAGAGCCTCATCGAAAGGTAACTTTTCATACTTCTTCAGACGAAGGCCATTCATGATAAACGTCCCATGCTTTGGATGAGTCACCTCGATTGCTCCCGAATAAAAAACTCTTAGAACCTTATAGGGTCCCGACCACCTCGACTTAAGCTTGCCTTGAAATAAGTGAAGGCGAGTATTGTATAGAAGAACCTCATCACCTAATTTGAAAACACGAGGTTTAATCAACTTGTCGTGAAGCATCTTGGTCTCTCCTTATACTTCGCCGAACAATCATAAGCTTGCAGGCGAAACTCATCTAGCTCGTTTAACTGGGCCATCATTCTCTCACCGATTAACGCGTCATCCATATTCAGATTCTTAATTACCTAATAGGCATTTTGCTCTACCTCTATGGGAAGATGGCAAGCCTTGCCAAAGACAATCATGTAGGGAGACATGCCTATGGGTGTTTTGAACGCAGTTCGGTGTGCCCAAAGCGCATCATCTAACTTCTTAGACCAATCTTTCAGGTTTGAATTGACGGTCTCTCCAGGATTCTCTTAATTCCTCGATTGGTTACCTCAACTTGTCCACTAGTCTGGGGGTGATAGACAGTGCCTAACTTGTGAGTCACACCATACTTCACTAGCAGCTTATGAAACTCTCTATTCGCAAAGTGACTTCCTTTGTCACTGATTATCGCTCGAGGTACTCCAAACCGGGACAAAATATGTTTCTTAAGAAACCTTATGACTACATGTTTGTCATTAGTAGGCGAAGTGATTGCCTCAACCCACTTCGACACGTAATCACAGGCAACAAGAATGTACTTATTCCTGAAAGAAGACGGATATGGTCCCATGAAGTCTATTCCCCATATATCAAAAACTTCACACACTATTATCAGTTTCCGGGGCATCTCATTTCTCTTTGAGATCCGTCCTGAGCGTTGACAGGCATCACACGTCTTTACATACGCATGTGCATCTTTGAAGATAGTGGGCCAATAGAATCCACTTTGTAACACCTTCAACACTGTTCTCTCACCCGAGAAGTGACCACCGGCCTATTTATCATGGCAGAACGAGAGAATAATCACTATTTCACTGTCATCAACACATCTCCTCAGAATCCCATCCGTATATAACCTAAAAAGTAAGGGATCCTCCCACACGTAACGGTTCACCTCACTATAGAATTTCTTCTTCTGGTTCTCATCGAACTCGGGATCTACGAATCAACACTCATGGTAATTCATAAAAGATGCATACCACGGGTTTTTTTTCTTACCTCTCTGCATGAAATTCCCTCGCTTAAACGGGAGCATCGTATCCACTACGAACAACTGCTCATCCCGAAAGCGGTCATCTATCTCAACCTGGGTAAGGCATCTCTCCTCAACCGGTTCCATTCTTCTCAGGTGGTCAGCTACCACATTCTCACATCCCTTCGTATTCTTAATATCTACGTCGAATTCTTGAAGGAGCAAGATCCACCTCAACAAGCGTGGTTTTGCGTCTTTCTTAGAAAACAGATATTGCAACGCAGCATGGTCTGTATGAACTATGACTTTCGACCAAACTAAGTACGACCGGAAGTTATCGAAAGCAAAAACGACGGCTAGAAGTTCCTTCTTAGTGGTAGCGTACTTTTGATGAGCCGGATTTAGGGTATGAGTCGCATAGTAGATAGGTTGAAACAGCTTATCGACCTTCTGACCTAGGACAGCTCCTACAACATAGTCACTCACATCGTACATGACTTCAAACTCCTTGGACCAATCCGGTGCCACTAAGATAGGAGCCGAAGTAATAAGCTTCTTGAGTGTTGTGAAGGCATATAAACAGCCGCATCAAAAACACCGGGAGCTCCCTTCATCAACTGAAGGGTGAGAGGCCTAGCAATTTGGAAAAACCCCGGGATGAACCTACGATAAAAACCTGCATGACCCAAGAAAGATCTCAGGGTCTTCAGATTTGTGGGCATAGGAAGCTTAGCTATTGCTTCTATCTTATCTCTATCAACCTCTATTTCCTTCCCCGACACTTTATGGCCTAACACAACTCCCTCAGGGACCATGAAATGACGCTTCTCCCAATTTAGAACTAGGTTTGTCTCTTCACAACGCTCAAGCACTTTATCAATATTAGACAAACACTCATCAAAAGTATCACCAAAAACACTAATCAATAAAGACTTCTATAAACCGTTCTATCATATCTGCAAAAATAGTGACCATGCATTGCTGGAATGTCGCGGGTGCATTACACAACCCGAACGGCATTCTTTTGAATGCGAAGGTGCCATAAGGACACGTAAAAGTAGTCTTATCCTGGTCATGTATATCAATGTGGATGTGATAGTATCCACTAAAACCATCTAAAAAGCAGTAAAACGCATGACCACTTAGACGCTCTTGCATTTGATCAATAAAATGGAGGGGGAAATGATCTTTCCTAGTTTTATCATTAAGCATGCGAAAGTCAATACATACCCTATGACCAGTAACTAAGCGAGTAGGAATGGGCTCACCTTTATCATTCAGCTCAACAGTGATGCCTCCCTTCTTGGGCACAACTTGCGTGGGGCTCACCCACTCACTATCGGATATCGTGTAGATTATCCCTAGCTCCAGCATCTTCACCATGTCTTTCCTCACCACCTCTTGCAAATGCAGGTTCAGCCATCTCTGAAACTGCCGGACCGGCTTGGCACCCTCTTCAAGGATTATTTTGTGCTTGTAGATATCAGCACTAATCCCTTTGATATCAACCATCTTCCATCTGAAGGCCTTTTTGTGTTTCTTTAGAACGTGAATCAACTTGGCTTCCTGCAAAACGGTTAGTGCAGACGAAATAATAAGAGGAAGTAATTCATCAGGTTCTAAAAATACGTACTTTAAGTGCTCAAGAAGTGGCTTTAACTCAAGATCAGTCGGTGGTTCCTCGATTGACGGCTTTGGTAGCTTGCCAGTCAAACCAAGCTCTAACTTCTTGTTCCATTCCACGTCGACATAGGCACTCGCCGCCAAATGATATACCTAAATTCTCATTCTTGGATCATCATCTTCCGTGGTGCATGACTTCATCAAGCATTCCTCCATTGGCTCTTGGTATCCCTACAGGTTAGTGTGCTCCAAAATACAATGATATATAGCATCAATAGAAAAACAATCGCTATTTTCATCCTCAGGATGTTTCATTGCATTATATACATTAATGGACACACTCTCTTTCCCTACTCGTAGTATGATTTCCCCCCTTTTAACATCTATCAAGGTCTCTCCTGTATTCAAGAAAGGACGACCTATCAAAATAAGAGTTTTTGCATCCATGTCCATGTCTAAAACTACGAAATGAACGGGAAATACAAACTTATCAACCTGCACTAACACATCTTCAGCTACCCCCATAGGTGTCCTAACAGACCTATCCGCCATCTGCAGGGTCATTCCTGTCGGTTCTAACTTACCCAATCCCAACTTCTCATAAATTCCTCTAGGCATTAGGCTCACAGAAGCCCCTAGATCAAACAACACATTCTTAAACACTATCTCTCCAATGGTAATTGGGATGGTAAAGCTACCTCTATCCTGCAACTTAGAGGGTATCCTATTCTAAAAAATCGCAGAACACTCCTCACTCAAATACACCATCTGTTGCATCTTTTCCTTATTCGACAGCATTCCTTTCAAAAATTTAAAATATGGGGGAATGCTTGAAATAGCCTCTAATAGGGGGATGTTTACCTCTACCTTCCTTAGGAGATTCAGAAATTTCGCCTGACCTTGGGTCAGTATGTCCTTTCTGGGTCCCTTAGAAGGGTAGGGTAAAGTATTAACATCAAAATCAGGGAGAGGGGGAGGAATTCTGTTTTTCTTACCTTTTGTCTTCAGAGATGAGGGCTCTTCTTCTTTGATGTCCAAGACTACATAGTCTTTCTTTGGTGCTGCCCCTTCCAACGCTTTCTTGTTTACCTCCGCCAATGCTTTCTTTGTGGCTTCCAACTCTTTCCTCATTGCAACCATTTCCTTCTCGACACTGCCAATTTATACATGGCTCCTTCACGGTCAAGTACCTTCTATTTATCGGCTTTCTCAGTTATCGCTTTCTCTGCCCACAGTTGTTTCTTCTTACCACTCGGCCCAACCACTTTACCACTTCGTGTGAACACAGCATTCACACCCTTCAGGTTTCTCTCAGTATTACTCGGGAGCCCACCACTCAGATTTGTCTTTAGAGTGTCAGTTATTTGCCCTACTTGGGTTTCCAAATTCTGAATAGCAGAGTGGGTGGCCACTTTCTGCTACACAACATTTTTGTTCAACTCAGAAACACTCCTATCCAATTTTTCCAATAGCATCTCAGTGGGTGTCTTCTGGGCACCCACATTGCTCGATTGCTGATTATTCTGATTGTTCTGGTGGAGATGCGTATTTGGGTGTTGATAGGTGCCAGAATTGTTATTTCTAGGTGGCTGGCTTGCTTGCTGATTATTATGGTTCAACTGGCCCTAATTCTGATTCTATCCTTGATTCTGGCCCCAATTCTGCCCTTACTGTGGCTGTTGGCCTTGTGATTGAGAATGTTGATTCTGGTTATTCTAATAGTTGCCCTGTTCTGATTCTGGTAGGAATTCAGACTCTGGGGATTTTGGTTCCAAGGTCGGTTATATGAGCTTTGGTTTTGTCTAAAACCTTGGCTTTGAGTATTGTTACGATTCCAGTTCTGATTCTACCGCTGATTCCAACCTTGACCTTGCTGATTCTAATTCCACTGTCCCCCACTACCTTGTCCAACATAACTCACATCATATTGCTGTGAATCATCACCCATACTATACTCCATTGGTGGCCCTTGTTGATTCTCAAATTCTGATACTGCTGTTGCTGACCAAACTCTTGCTGATTCAGATTCATCTGTCCCATCGCATACACATTCATCTTCTGCTGATCATTCTGGTTTCCAAACTGTTGTTGTGCTGGGGCAGATGTTAACTGTTGTGGGTAAGTGAACTTTTTCGATGATGTACACTCCAATGCTGAGTGTCCACCCCCACAGAGTTGGCATTGATGTGCCTTCTTTCACTTTAACTCCATTTAGTCCATTGATGGACTTATTTTAAGTTTTAGTGATGAGTGCCAGACTAGCTGTTATAGAGCAAAGGCAAAAAGATGTCTAGATCAAATGTATAGGCTTATTAGGGTTTGATCTTTGTATAGGTTTGATCAAACAAGCACTGTAAATGGTCAGCTGACTTTCATCAGCAGACCTGTCTATATCAGTAGGGTACCTGAGTCAGTAGACTAGTTTAGGAACCTGCTGAAGACTGAAGGCTAAGGTTTCAAACTCAGTTATTGAAGGTTAAGGGATCAAACTTAGTATTTACAGTCAAGGATATGGAATCAGAATTTAGGGAAGTGTTTGCGGTTTTATGCAAAGCAGTGATAAAATATAATAAATAAAACCGATGTCAACCCCAAGTGCGAAGGTTCGCAGCTATAGTGATGAAACCGGGTCGTATCCGTAGGGACTTGTACGAAAATAGTGTTTTTGCTTTCGATTTCTTTTGTAAGGTTGATGACTACGATCTTGGATTAAAAAACAATAAAACAAAGAGTTTGAAAATTGAAAATAAAAACTAGCACGTAACAAATCTTTCCGTAACAATTATAATTAAACAACTAGAAGCACCGTTGATCCACCACCCCACCGAAATTAACAAGAAAGACGCACATTCGTTTGCAAGCCTTGGATTATTATCTACTAAAAAGGCGTTTCCTCTCTCGATTTAACACCATTAACTAGTCCACCTCTCGATGCCACTAACGAATTTACGGAACAAAGATATGGATATAAAATCCTAATCTAACAATATTCTCCCTCAACTTTCGTTTGTTAGAAGAAATATTATCACTCTCCTTCACGGCAATCTATGAATTTATCAACTATCGTATGTCTAAACTCAATCAGCATGCAACACAAGTATAGTCATACACATTGCACATAAACAATTCAAAACATGAAGGAAGAACAAGAAACTTACTAGAACGAATAAATGCAAAAATCCTTGTTTATTCCGGCGATGGTGGCTTCACATTGGTGGTTCTAGCCTCGGGCCTTTAGCCACTCATCTTCTTCAAAAACATCCTTATTTGCTGAATTGAAATTGAAAGAAAAATAAAAGACAGACTATCTATGAATCTAATTTATTGCTAGTTGCTATACTAATTTTCTGATGTTTCTGATGATCTCTTTCTGCTCGAATGGATGCTGCTTATATAGGAGTTTGTGGCCGACATAGGGAAGGATCTAGAAAACGCGTCGGATTAATTTCTGCAGCCTCGGTAGACCGAACGTCCAGGCTCGGTCGACCGAATAGCACGGCTCGGTCGACCGAGCGTACCACTTGAGCGCGTTCACACTGTGCTTCGTATACCGTGTTCCCCACTCCACTCTTTCGCTCTGATCTGATTTATTCTTCAAATGCTGATCCAATTTTCTTCTTTATTTTGAAATCCTTGATTGAATGACATAAATCTTCTCAATAAATAATATCCCCTTGCATTTCTTTATTTTCTACAAAATTATTGTTACACCAAGTCATCGAGTAATAATAATAATAAAATGTGTAACAAAATAACATTTAATCCCAATATTTCCTCCTAATTAAATTATAAACCCTCAATGAACATTATATGAATTTATTGGTTAAAAACATGCTTTTCTCATTTATTTCCTTTAAAAACAAGGTAAATTGTTTAGGGATTAAGCCCGAAAATATAGTAAAATATACCCTAAACAGGAAGTCTGTGATGACCTAAACTGATTACATATACCTTGTGTACAAGGTCTAAGTTCCAAATATTAAGTGGTGATTGGAACTTGGCTATGATCAAAATGGTGTAATCTAACTTCATAATTAAAAGTTAGATATAAGAGAAGTCAGCTGCAGTGTTTTATAAACACAACAACTTTAGATCAGCTGACTGATATGTATTTCAGCAGACCAATACCCATAGGAACATGCTGATATATATTTCGAATTATTCAAAGGTTACATTGGAATAATACAAGGATAAGGACCAATAACAACTTCTGATTTTATCAAACAAATCAATGGTTAAGATTAAAGGGACTTTGGGAAGAAACAGAGGTCAGTACTATGTACAGGGACTTCTTCAAGTGTAATATGTAGCTTGGTTTACCTGAGATCACATTCAAAAAGGATGCTATATGTGATGCTTGTCAGCAAGGTAAACAGACAAAATCAAGCTTCAAGTCAAAAACTAAGCAATCAACAAAAAGAGTTTTGGAGCTGATGCACATTGATCAATTTGGACCAGTAACACCAATAAGTGTAACAGGAAAGAAGTACACTTTAGTAGTTGTGGATGATTATTCAAGATACACTTGGGTAGTATTCATGAACTAGAAAAGTGAAACACTTCAAAAGATGCCTGAACTTTTGAAGAGATTGTAAACTGAGAAAAGTTTGACAGTAGTGAAGATCAGATCAGACAAGGGTACTGAATTTCTCAATAAAGTTATAAGAGAATATTGTGAGCAAAATGGTGTACTACATCAACTTGTTGCTGCTGGTACACCTCAGCAAAATGGGGTTGCTGAAAGAAGAAACAGAACTTTAAAAGAAGCAGGAAGAACTATGATCTGTGAAGCATTATTGCCTGAAAGATATTGGGCTGAAGCAGTTAATACATCATGTTATACACAAAATAGAACCTCAGTGAACAAGAAGCTGTTGAAGACAACTTATGAGATCTGGAATGGAAGGAAACCTAACATATCTTACTTTCATCCATTTGGAAGCAAATGTTTTATTTTAAATCATATATTAGGTTTCCTTCTATTCCAGATCTCATAAGGTGTCTTCAGCAGCTTCTTGTTCACCGAGGTTCTATTTTGTGTAAGCAAATGTTTTATTTTAAATCATAAGGAGCAATTGAAGACCTTCCAACCTAAATCAGATGAAGGAATCTTCTTGGGATATTCTTCTATCAGCAAGGCATTCAGGGTACTGAATAAAAGGACACTAAAACATGAAGAAACAATACATGTTGTATTTGATGAACCTAAGTTCACTAGAATGGAAGATGAAGCATCAAAGCCTGCTGAGAATCAACAAGTCACTGATCCAGAATGTGTTGATGTTTTGGAAAGGATAAATGAGTTAAAGGTTTCTGACTCTGCCCCTGCTGATCACCCTGCTGATAACACTACTGATGCAACAACTGAAGCAGTTCAAGGATCTGCCGAACCCCTTGCTGAAGCAACAGCAGACCCTACTGAAGATGATGTTCCTGAGAATCAATCTAACCAAAATCCAAAATGGTTAAGGGATCACCCTGCTGAGCAAGTTATTGGCAATATACAGCAAGGTGTGAGGACTATAAGATAGTTAGAAGCAATGTTTACATGTTTTCTATCTCAAATGGAACCTAAAGTTGTTGAAGAAGCAATATCAGATCCAGATTGGATAATTGCTATGCAAGAAGAACTAAATGAATTTGAAAGAAATAAAGTTTGGACACTAGTGGAAAGACCTAATCATGCAAATATAATTGGCACAAAATGGGTATATAGAAACAAATTGGATGAATCTGGTACCATTGTGAGGAATAAGGCCATACTAGTTGCAAAAGGCTATTCTCAAGCAGAAGGAATAGATTTTGATGAAACATATGCCCCTATTGCAAGATTGGAAGCTATAAGATTATTCTTGGCATATGCTGCTTACAAAAACTTCAAAGTATATCAGATGGATGTCAAAAGTGCATTTTTGAATGGCATTCTGGAAGAGGAGGTCTATGTTCAGCAACCTCCTGGTTTTGAAGTTAAAGATCAAGAAGATAAAGTGTACAAACTCAATAAAGCACTTTATGGTTTGAAACAAGCACCAAGAGCATGGTATAAGACCCTATCTCAATTCTTGGTGGACAATGGTTTTAGCAAAGGTACCATTGACAAGACTCTTTTCAGAATCAATGAAGGAAACAACACCCTGCTGGTACAGATTTATGTTGATGACATAATTTTTGGTTCTGAAAATAAATTATTATGTGAAAAGTTTTGCTAATCTGATGAGAAGTAAATTTCAAATGAGTATGATGGGAGAAATGAATTACTTTTTGGGATTGCAAGTCAAACAAATGAAAGATGGAATCTTCATTCATCAAACCAAGTATACCAAGGAGCTACTGAAGAAATTTGGTATGGAAAATAGCACCAAAGTATCAACTCCTATGAGTACAAACATAAGACTGGATGAAGACAAAGAAGGAAAAGATGTTGATCAGAATTTATACAGAAGGATGATAGGCAGTCTGCTATACCTTACTGCCAGCAGACCTGATATATCCTTTGTTGTAGGTGTTTGTGCAAGATTTCAATCAAAACCTAAGGAAAGTCATTTAGCTGTAGTCAAAAGGATTCTCAAGTATCTAAAAGAGACTTTGGATGTAGGAATTTGGTATTCAAAAGATGGAACCTTCAAGGTTATATCCTACTCAGATTCTGATTATACTGGATGCAAGTTTGACAGAAAAAGCACCACATGAACCTGTCAGTTGATGGGAAATAGACTGGTTTACTGGTTCAGCAAGAAACAGAATTCAATATCAACATCTACTGCTGAAGCTGAAGATATTACTGCTGGAAGTTGCTGTGCACAAATAATTTGGCTAAGACAGCAATTAAGGGATTATGAAATTGAAGAAAGAGAAATTCCCATAATGTGTGACAACACAAGTGCAATTACAATCACAGAAAATCCTGTTTTGCACTCAAGAACCAAGCATATTGATGTGAGACATCATTTTATAAGAGATCATGTTGAAAAGAAAGATGTGGTGGTTCTTTACATCCCTACTGAAGATCAACTTGCTGATATCTTCACAAAACCATTGGATAGTGAAAGATTTGCTAAGTTAAGGATAGAACTTGGAATTATAAAAGTTGACTGATACACCTATGATCAGCAATGTACTGGAATTCACCAAGGGGATTAGTCTTTGCTATTTTGGGTGAGCTCACTTAGCAGATTAGTCATTGGTATCAACAATTCTATGTACTTATTTATGTTTGGACAATTGAGCAAATGAAGTTGCCAAGGGGATTGGTCTTTGTCAAGTTGGGTGAGCTCACTCGACGGATCAGTCATTGGTATTAAACTTCATCTTGTATTATCAGTTGGACAAAACAAGAAGAATTGAAGATCAGCATTATAGAAGATGCCTGTTGAGGTTCATCAGCAACATGTTCTTCCTCAGAATCAGATGATGAAGAATCATCACTATCAGGTGTGAACTTGGGATCTTTAAACATAATGTTCTTTTGATGCTTCCAGGGGAGTCCAGTGGAGATGTTAAAGATAGATCAATTGGAGAAGCTGGACCAGAGTCCACTGAACATGTGGCAGATCAGTCTTCTGAAGGTGCCAAGTCTACTGAGGATCAGCAGACTAATATGCTAAATGAAGAGTTGGGAGATGCTTACAATGAAGATTTGGAGAGACAGCTTGCTGTAGCAACATCGCTGGAAGAGGCCAGAATATCTACTATTTTTTATGTTGTTATGTTTGAAGAAGCTAATACAAGTTCAGAGGACTCAGCACAGTATCGGGAGTGGTTTGACACTCAAGAAACCTTGTCACAAGTTGCAGATCAATTACAAAAGATTGCTGATGCTTAAGGAGTTTTAGAGGAAAACTTGGCTGTGTTTCCTCATGTCTTTGTTGAAGAGGTGGTTCAGGTTGCTGAGTTACAAACAGCACCTGAATACAGGTCGGAACAGAGGGTCCTAATCACTGAGGAACAAACAGTGTTGGGACAAAGGTTGGAACCTTTGATGGGATTGGAGGAATCCCCTGTACATATTATGGAAAAGACTGCTGTAGTACAGGCTACTGAAGGAAAAGATAGTCAGCAGACTGTTGTTGATGAGGATGAATAGCTGTTGGACTATGACTTTACTGATGAGGAATTCCAAGTGCCTGAGGAAGAACAGGTTGCTGATGAACCTCAACAGGCACCTGTATCAATTTTTGAGGAGGCACATATTTTGGAACCTCAACCTGCACAAGATCCTAGTTTGGAAGAGATTTTTGGAGATGTGATTGCGGAGGGTCCTGAACCTGCTGAATGGGACAGGACAAGAGCCATGGTTGTCAACATACAAAAGGCAAACTATAATGTTGAAGAGCCCGCTGATGATTTTATTGGACAAATGGCTGGAGGTATGGCTGGTGCAGTACCAACACAGGTTTTAGAAGAATTGAGAGCTGTAAGGACTGATATTGAATAGCTAAGGACTCAACTGAATAGACAAGAATAGAGATTTGAAGAGTTGATGAACCTTGTGGAAAACAGAGGAAGAACTACCGAGACAGTTGCTTCCAACATTAAATCTGCTCAATTTGCTATCAATGATTTAATCAAAGATGTAAGAGGTATGAAGACCACCACAGCAAGCAAAGACAAGCATTTGACTGAACAGCTTGAATCTTTACACAAGAAGCTGGACAAGCTTGCTGAGGCACCCAAACCTGCTGAAGCACCTCAACCTGTTGTCCTTGATCCTAAGGTCACTGAGAGGATCAATCTGCTCGAACAAACAATTGAAGGAAAAATCACTGTAGTTGACACAAGAACTGAGATAATGGAAGGTCAACTTGCAAACTTAGTGATTACGCAAGAAAGTGTTCATGGTCTATTGTCCTGGTTTGTTGATGATGTCAATAAGGGGGAAGAGGGCCTTACAGCAGAAGCAAAGGAAGCTGCAAGGATTTTTGCAAAGAAGAAGTGGGAGGATGAAATAAATGAGTTCAGGAAACCTGCACCTGGCAGGATTCAGATGACTGATTGCCTTTGCACTATGACAGCTAGTCTGGAACTCATCACTAAAACTCAGAAATAAGTCCAACAATTTCCCCTTTTTTGGTGATGATGCCAATACCTTCTCCTAACAGCAAAGCAAAAATATTAACACAAAAACAGAACAAACTTGGTCATTTCTCATTATAATCATTTGTTCAAAGGTATTATAGTCTAGATACATGAAATATAAAACAGTATAAAGTGTGCTGATCTACTGTCTTCTTTCCCTTTCTTCTCTTGCTTTTTCTGCTTGTTCCTGGTAAGCTCTTATTTCCATGATCATCTCTCTCATCCATTCATTTTCAATCAAGGAGAAGTTAATGTGAGGATTCACTTCTTTCCACAAATGCCATGCTTCAGGTAGAGTAAGATTTATCTGGTGTACTTTAAATCCTAAACGCATGTATACTTCTTTGAATTCATTGAGTGGCTCCTTTGCATTTGTGGTAGGAAAACTCCTTTCACCTTTACCACCTCTTCCACCTCTCCCACCTTTCTTTGAAGCCCTCATGGCTTTAACTCTTGCTTCCCAAAATTTCAAGCTCAAGAATGAGTTTAGACATTCATGAAAGCCCTTGTCATGATAAGGTCTTCTTCTGTTGTTGTATACATTCTTGTATTGTTTGAGAAGATCATCGGTGAGTGGAAGTCTGCCAGGTGCAGACTCTCTGAATGCATTAGTATTAGCTTCCCACCTTTTCTTTGCAAAAATTTTAGCAGCCTCTTTTGCTACTGCTGTTTGGATCTCTTCCCCCTTATTGACATCATCAACAAAACGGGACAGCAGGCCATGTACACTCTCCTGTGTCAACACTAGATTGTTCATTTGACCTTCAATAATTTCAGTCCTAGTGTCAATTGTAGTGATCCTTCCTTGTAATGTTCGCTCCAGTAGATTTATCCTTTCAGTGATCTTAGGATCTAGTACAGCAGGTTGAGGTGCAACAGCAGGTACAACAGGTCTATGTGCCTCAGCAAGGTTATCTAACTTTTGATGAATAGAAGCAAGTTGATCTTTCAAAAATTTATCCTTCAGTGTGTTGCCCTGTTTGATTCCCCTCACATCTTGTGTTAGATCAGCAATCGCATGCTGAGTAGATGTGTAGTTTGAAGCAACTGTCTCAGTAGACTTCTATTGTTATCCACTAGATTCATCAGTTCTTCAAATCTTTGTTCTTGTCTATCAAGTTGAGTCCTTAACTGTGTCATGTCATTCCTGACAGCCCTCAACTCATCCAGGACATGTGCTGGTACCCTACCAGTCATTCCTCCAGCAGCTTCATCAGTAGGCTCTTCTACATTGTATTGTTGCTGCTGTCTGCTGATCACCAATGCATAACTCCTATCCCTTCCAGCAGGGTGAGGTCCTTGGTATTCCTCCAAGATAGGATCAATAGCAGGTTCTTCAAGTATTGGTTCTTCATCAGTAGATCCTTCCTCAGCAATTTGAAATTCTTCATCACTGTAGTCATTGTCCACCAGCTGCTCATCCTCATCAATAACAGCAGTCTGCTGACTATCTTTCCCTACAGTGGTCTTGTCTCCAGTAGGCTCCACTACAGCAGCCTGTTCTACAACAACAACAACAGGGGTTTCCTCCAAACCCAAAGATTGTTCCAACCTTTGTCCAGGTGCTGTTTGTACCTCAGCAACCTGTACCTCATGTTCCAACCTTTGCTCAGGTGCGGTTTGAACCTCAGCAGCCTGAACCTCCATCTCTAACCTTTGCTCAGGTGCTGTTTGAACCTCAGCAGCCTGAACCACCTGTGCCACAATAACCTGATCAGGGAACACATCCATATTTTCTTTTTGAAACTCCCCCATATCAGTAATCCTTCTTATAAAGTTTGCAGCCTTGGCTATAGTGTCCTCAGTGTCAATGCAGTCTTGATATTGAATTGAATCCTCTGAACTTGCACTAGGTTCACTATGATCAGTAGCCCTCTCATCATCCAAATCTACATTCTACTCATTCTCAGGTTGTTCAACAGGTTAAACAACAAATAAATCATCAATCTCACCAACCATCCTGTTTGCACCAATGTCTATGCCCTCATTGATTTGTGCCTCTATATCATCCATGGTGAGATTTTCCAAATCCTCATCCATTTTTCCAGTTTGCTGTCTCTCAGTAGACTTACCAGCATCAGTGGACTGCTCCACTCTTGGTTTATTAATCATTGCAGTCCCATTGGTTTGTCCTGGACCAGATGGATAATCACCTCCAGAATCAGATGATGATGAGTCAGCACTGTCATCTCTCGGGTCCCTGAACTTGATACCCTCTTCCTTCTGTTGTTCATCAAAGATATCCATCAATATTGACTGTAGCAGAGAGGTATCAACTAGATCCAACAAATTTTCAACTCCCAACTTATCAAAAGCACATTCTTCAAAATCTGTCATTGGTTGTGCAGCAGGATTTTGTCTCTTATAAAATCCAAATTTCCATTGGAAATAGTCAGCCACTTGCTGGAGTTTAGGATCTACAAACTCCTCTTTCTTCATCTTCTCAAATCTTTCAAATGGCATAGTTGGTTTTCTGGGAGCAGTTTGACCACTCTGCTAACCTCCAAAGGTCCCAACTAGCAGAGTCAGAGTTTCTTCAACAGATGCCTCTAGGTCAGTAGGTTTCTCAGATTGTACATTTGTTCCTACTACCTCCATCTGTACCACACTTGGTTCCCCTGACTTATATGCTCATCAGCAGGGTTAGCAACAGATTGCTCTTCCCTATGAACTATTACAGGAATTGCAGGGTCTTGTACCAATGTTTCAGTTACCACAGCAGGTGCAGACTCAGTGGTTTGCTGTGGTTCTTCTACAAACTTTTCAACTTCCACAGCAGGTGTAGACTCAGTTGTTTGCTGTGGTTCTTCTACAAGTTGCTCAACAACAACTTGTGCAATTTCAGTAGGCTCAGAAGCCTTTGCAGAGGAGGATTCAACAGCTTCAACAGCAGGCTCAGGGTCAGTAGTCTGCTGTGATTCTCCAGCAGGTTGCTCAAAAACAACCTCTACATCCTCAGTAGGCTTAATAATAGTTAAGGGCTCAGCCTCAATAGCCTCTCCTATTTCTTCTTCTTCTTCTTGTTCTCTTTGAGCCTCCAAAACTTTTAACTGTTTACCTTTGCCATGTTTCTTCTTTTTGGCAATCTCTTTCATTCTTTTGGAAAGTGGATCATCTTCAAGATTAATAACATTCCTTTTTCTACTAGCTTCTTTCTGTTGCTCCTTCAAAACTTCAGCAACAGTCTTCTTCTTAGCAACTACAGTAGGGTCAGTAACCTCAATCTCTACTGGGCCCTCAGTAGACTCAGCAGTCTGTGCTGTTTGCTTTCTTGTCTTTCTAGACTTTAATAACTCTGTTATTTTTCTAGTATCTGCAGCCTTTCTTTTCTCAGTAACTTTCTTTGGTGCAGCAGGTTTGACAGTTTGCTTAACCTGCTCACCACCAGCATCACCATCATCTCCACCATTATCACTATCAGCAGCCTCATCAACACCTTCTTCATCATCATCCAGACCAGGGATAGGATAGTCAATCTATTTCTTGTATATGGATTTATTTATCTTTTCTGGTGCAACATCAGCAATTTCCAAATGATTTAGCAGGGCCAGAACCATTAATCCTAAGGGTAAGGCCTTGGATTTCCTTGTCCCTTCTTTTTCTTCTTTTGCAACCTTCTTCATATAGTGGATAAAGTATCCAACCCAATCAAACTTCATACTTCTGCAAATAATCATCAGCAGTTCGATTTTGGGTCCTGATAGTGTGTCCATGCTTCCAATGAGTCCTAGGATGTTCTTTGCAATAATCTTGCTCAGCAGGTTGTATTCATAACCAATATGTTTCACATTAATGCCTGGAATTGATTTGATGGCATTATTGGTCCTGATTTTGTCAACAAAATCCATCTTTGACAATCCCATTTCCTCAGGATTTGTTGGAGCATCTATTACTTCTGCAAAACCAAAAACTTCCCTCAGTAGATTTGAGGAAACTTCAATCTCCTGAGCATTTACTGTGGTGGTGAATGCTTCTCTTCCTTGTCTTGTTACAATATTTCTCCAGAAGCTAACAACATTTGTGTATGAGATTGTTTCCAATCTTATGTTAAGTACATATTCCAAACCTTCATATCTCCTTATTCTTCGACCAATATTGATAGCTAATTCTGTTTGATTAGCATCAACAACAAAACCTCTTACACTTTGACTTGTTCCAATTTGAACATCATCCTTTTCGGCCATTGTTATAAGAAAAAGATGAAGAAAATAACTTCTCAAATCTTTGTTCACACAGTGTAAATACAGAGAGATAGCAGATTGAGAGTAGTGAGTATCTTCTATGTAATAGACTGTATATATATATATACAGATGCAGTTGTAACTGTCAGAACGTGTACAGTGCTATTAACCACGATTAAATCTGAGTGAATGCGGTCTTGACATGTGGCCCATTACTTCTCCATAACGTTTGTAACCGTTAGATCGTGTTAACTATGGATATAAAGGATAGAATAAATATCCCGCCATTTACTTTTTGACTTTTATAATTTTTTCTGATTAACGTTTCATTCAGCAGCCTTGTCATCAGCAGGGTTGGCTCAGCAGCCTGCTGACAAATATGCCTCAGCAGCCTGCTGACAGTGTAACTCTGCTGATCTTTGATTCCTTCTTGTTTTGTTCAATTGATAATACAAGATGAAGTTTAATACCAATGACTGATCTATCAAGTGAGCTCACCCAACATGACAAAGACCAATCCCCTTGGCAACTTCATTTGCTCAATTGTCCAAAAATAAGTACATGGAATTGTTGATACCAATGACTAGTCTGCTAAGTGAGCTCACCCAACATATCAAAGACTAATCCCCTTGGTGAATTCCAGTACATTGCTGATTATCAGTCAACTTTAATAATTCCAAGTTCAGTCCTTAGTTTAGCAAATCTTTCACTATCCAATGGTTTAGTGAAAATATCAGCAAGTTGATCTTCAGTAGGGATGTAAAGAACCACCACATCTTTCTTTTCAACATGATCCCTTATAAAATGATGTCTCACATCTATATGCTTGGTTCTTGAGTGCAAAACAGGATTTTCTGTGATTGCAATTGCACTTGTGTTGTCACACATGATTGGAATTTCTCTTTCTTCAATTCCATAATCCCTTAATTGTTGTCTTAGCCATAGTATTTGTGCACAGCAATGTATTCAGCCTCAGCAGTGGAAGTTGATATTGAATTCTATTTCTTGCTAAACCAGGAGACCAGTCTATTTCCCATTAACTGACAGGTTCATGTGGTTCTTTTTCTATCAATCTTGCATCCAGCATAATCAGAATCTGAGTAGGATATAACCTTGAAACTTCCATCTTTGGAATACCATATCCCTACTCCCAAAGTCTCTTTTAGATACTTGAGAACTCTTTTGACTGCACCTAAATGACTTTCTTTAGGTTTTGATTGAAATCTTGCACAAACACCTACAACAAAGGATATATCAGGTCTGCTGCAGTAAGGTACAACAGACTGCCTATCATCCTTCTGTATAAGGTCTGATCAACATCTTTGCCTTCTTTGTCTTCATCCAATCTAATATTTGTGCTCATAGGAGTTGATATCTTGGTGCTGTTTTACATACCAAACTTCTTCAGTAACTCATTGGTATACTTGGTTTGATGAATGAAGATTCCATCTTTCATCTGTTTAACTTGCAATCCCAAAAAGTAGTTCATTTCTCCCATCATACTCATTTGGAATTTACTCTTCATTATATTTGCAAACTTTTCACATAGCAATTCATTTTAAGAACCAAAGATTATGTCATCAACATAAATCTGTACCAGCAGGGTGCTGTCCCCTTCATTGATTCTGAAAAGAGTCTTATCAATGGTGCCTTTTGTAAAACCATTGTCCACCAAGAATTGAGATAGAGTCTCATACCATGCTCTTGGTGCTTGTTTTAATCCATAAAGTGCTTTGTTGAGTCAGTACACTTTATCTTCTTGATCTTCAACTTCAAAACCAGGAGGTTGCTGCACATACACCTCCTCTTCCAGAATGCCATTCAAAAATTCACTTTTTACATCCATTTGATATACTTTGAAGTTTTTTTAAGCAGCATGTGCCAAGAATAATATGATAGCTTCCAATCTTGCAACATGGGCATATGTCTCATCAAAATCTATTCCTTCTGCTTGAGAATAGCCTTTTGCTACTAGTCTGGCCTTATTCCTTACAATGGTACCAGATTCATCCAATTTGTTTCTGTATACCCATTTAGTACCAATTATATTTGCGTGACTAGGCCTATCAACTAGTGTCCAAACTTGATTTCTTTCAAATTCATTCAACTCTTCTTGCATAGCAATTATCCAATCTGGATCTGAAATTGCTTCTTCAACAACTTTAGGTTCCACTTGAGATAGAAAACAAGTAAACATTGCTTCTAATTGTCTTCTAGTCCTCACACCTTGCTGTATATTTCCAATGACTTGTTCAGCAGGGTGATCCCTTAACCATTGTGGATTCTGGTTAGATTGATTCTCAGGAACCTCATCTTCAGTAAGGTCTGCTGTTTCTTCAACAGGGGGTTCAGCAGATCCTTGAACTGCCTCAGTTGTTGCATCAGTAGTATTACCAGCAGGGTGTTCAGCAGGGACAGAATTAGAAACCTTTAAGTCATTAAACCTTTCCAAAACTTCAACACAATCTGGGTCAGTGACTTGTAGATTCTCAGCAGGTTCACAAGCTTCATCTTCCATACCAGTGAACTTAGGTTCATCAAACACAACATGAATTGTCTCCTCATGTTTTAGTGACCTTTTGTTCAGTACCCTGAATGCCTTGCTGACAGAAGAGTATCCCAAGAAAATTCCTTCATCTGATTTTGGTTGGAATGTCTTCAAATGTTCCTTGAGATTCAAGATAAAACACTTGCTTCCAAATGGATGGAGATAGGATATATTAGGTTTTCTTCCATTCCAAATTTCATAAGGTGTCTTCAGCATCTTCTTGTTCACTGATGTTCTATTTTGTGTATTGCATGCTGTATTGACTGCTTCAGCCCAATATCTTTCAAGTAGCAATGCTTCACAAATCATAGTTCTTCCTGCTTCTTTGAATGTTCTGTTTCTTCTTTCAACAACTCCATTTTGCTGAGGTGTACCAGCAGCAGCAAGTTGATGTAGTACAACATTCTGTTCACAATATTCTCTTATAACTTTATTGAGAAATACAGTACCCTTGTCTGATCTGATTTTTATTAATGTCAAAATTTTCTCATTTTGCAATCTCTTCAAAAGTTCAAGCATCTTTTGAAGAGTTTCACTTTTCTTGTTCATAAATATCACCCAAGTGTACCTTGAATAATCATCCACAACTACCAAGGTGTATTTCTTTCCTGTTACACTTGTTGGTGTTACTGGTCCAAATAAATCCATATGCGTCAGCTCCAAAACTCTATTAGTTGATTGCTTAGTCTTTGATTTGAAGCTTGGCTTTGTCTGTTTACCTTGCTGACATGCATCACATATGGTATCCTTTTTGAATGTGAACTCAGGGAAACCAATCACCAGTTTCTTCTTCATCAACTGATTGATAGCATCAAAATTTAGATGATTCAATTTCTTATGCCATAACCAATTGAGTTCTGACTTGGTATGCACAATCATGCAAGTTTCTGGAACTACAGTAGACCAATCCACAACATACGTGCTTTGTTGTCTTCTTCCTGCTAACACAACTTGATCACCTCTTTCACTAATGACAATACAGTTGTTTTTGTCAAAAGTGGCATTGTATCCCATGTCACAGAATTGTCCAGTGCTCAGTAGGTTGTAGTCCAGTCCTTCCATAAAAGCAACATTTCTGATTGTTAATCCATTCCTCACAAGTGTGCCATATCCACTTGTGTATGCAAGTGTATTTTTGTTGCCAAAATTCACCTTTGGACCATCCTTTGCCACATAACTTGACAAAAAATGCTTATTCTTTGTCATATGTCTGGAACATCCACTGTCAAAATACCAGACACCCTACAAAACAATGTTAATGCATTTTAGGTACCCCAAACTATTTGGGTCCATAATGGTCAGTGGTAAGCATGACCCCTGGCATGTTTCCATAAGGTCTTCTTCTAAAAGTGTCATACTTTGGTTCATACATGTATTCTACACATCCATATGGTCTAACAAGTGGTTGTGTAGGATTCACATATGTTTTCTGGCCTTTTGGTATGTAATGCTGTTTGAAGTGATTTTTGTTGTTAGAAGCATTAGCATAACCATTGGATTGCTGTCTGTTAGGAACAACTCTGTAATATGAAGTCTGCTGAGGCCTTGTATAAGTCCTCTGCTGATCCCTTTGCTGATTCCATTGCTTAGATTTTACCCTAGCAGCATGGTTATACTTGTTGTTTCTAGCAGTAGGTGTAGGAATATTCCAATCATCATCAGTAGGGAACAATCTACCTTTCCCCTGAGATAAGTATCCCTAGAATGATAAACATTTTTGGGTTTGGTACTCTTATCCTTGGAATATTTCTGGTTTTTCTCTTTTCGTGGTCCAGCAGACTTGGTAGCAGGTCTGCTATCAGTAGGTCTAGAAGGTCCAGCAGTCCTACCTTTGGATTTACCCTTTTTGTTAGGTACTGACGTCCTTTTAGATTTCTGATTTTGCCTCTTTAAAGCATTCTCAGCAACCCTTTTGGGAGTTGGATCTTGTGCAGGTACAAACTTAGGACCAATCCTGGTACTAGGTTCAGTGACCTTACTAGATCCACTCTTATTGGATTGTTGAGTTCCAAATCCAAGCCCTGTTCTATCACCATAAGGTTTTCCAGATTTGAATGCAGTGGAAGAACAAGATGGTTCAGCAGACTCAGCAGCTACTGGATGTTCAGCAGGCTTATGCTGATTCTGTCTAACTTCTTTTTCCTTTCCTTTGAGAATTCTTAATTCAGCATTTAATCTTTCAACTTCTACTTGAAGAGCTTCTTTTTCAGCCTTCACAATCTCATAACCAGATTGTATTATCCTCAGTTGACTAAGGATGGCATCCAAAGTTTCTTCATTGTCAGAATTATTTGGATTTGAACCACAAGTTGATTCACAATCACTTCCAGCAGGAGTATTTATGGATACAGAATTGTATACCTCCTCTGTTTCATCCATGTTTGCCATTAATACATAGTCTTCCATATCAGCAACAAGTGCAGTGTCATCAGATTCATTTCCTTTTTCTGATTCCACTTCATAACCTAATTCATCTTCAGCAACCATAGCTTTCTTGCCATGTCTTCTTTGTTGAATCTTGGTCTTCAGTAGGTCTGGACAATCAGGTCTAAAATGTCCAGGCTTTTTGCAGTTGAAGCAAAGATAATCATGTTCCTTACTTTGTTTTAACTCAAGACAGTCAGGTTTGCAGTGTCCTGGTTTCTTGCATTGAAAGCACAAATAATCATTGTCTTTCCTGGAATCATCCTTCTTCTTTTCACTGAATTTCTTAGTGAAATTCCTTGGAGAACCCTTTCCAGTTTTCATCATCCTGATTTTCTTGCTCAGTAAGGCAATCTGCTCTTGCATCTCATCCAGCAGATCATCTTGAGCTCCTGATGTTTCTTCTTGACGTTTGGTAGCCAATGCAGTGGTCTTTGGCTCTTCTTTTTCAGTGGTAGGTGCCAATTTCTTGCTGAGTTCATAAGCTTTAAGATCTGAGAACAATTTGAAGGTATCCTCTTCATGTAGCTTTCTCATTTCTTCTATAGGAGTAACCTTCATCTCCCAAACTTCTTTTTCAGGTAAAGCTTCCAAGATTTTTGAGTTGATTTCTTCTTTTGAGTAACTTACACTCAGTAAGGTGAGTTCATCCAGAATTGCATTGAATCTAGATTCCATTTGCTCAATGGTTTCATTTGGTTGCATTTTGAACTTTTGAAACCTCTTTTTGGCCACACTGATTTTATTCTTCTTGATTGCATCAGTGCCTTCACAGATTAACTGTATCTTGTCCAGAGTTCCTTTGTAGTTTTGCAATCTTTCACATTCATATACATATTGCTATCCAGAGTTCTGTATATGATGTCAATAGCAATATTGTTAAGATTTGCTCTCTTTCTATCTTCAGCATTCCATTCTCTTTTTGGTTTTGGAATGTACTGTGTCTCATCTCCCACTGTTACTGCTTTGGTAATCTCCAGTGGTCCATCAGTCAGCACATCCATCATTTCATCATGTGTTGCAGCTAGATAAGCCTGCATACGACGTTTATATTCATCAAAACGATCTAAGGAAAACACATCAGCATTGTTCTAGCATACTAGTTGTTATCCATGATGCAAAACTTTGAAAATCAGTAACTTGAAAAAGTTTTCAAAGTATTTTCACAAGCACAACAATTAGGATTACTTCAAAACAGAAGCACTGCTCTGATACCAATTGTTGGTCCCATGAAAAGGCTTTGGTTAAGTTTAGAGGGGGTGAATAAACTTAACACTGAAAACTTTTGGAGTTAACAAACTCAGCAACTTCAGCAACCTGCTGATACTTCAGTAGTCTGCTGACTATTGAACTTACTGAATTTGTGCAGCAGAATAAATAAAAAATTAAGCCTTGTTACTTGTTGTTAAATATGATACCAAGTATTAGATACTAAGTAGTGTATGTGTGTGAGTTCAGTTGCTAGATTCAGTAGATTGATGTGTTAGATAAACTAAGTGCAGAATGTAAATGCAGAAAGTAAGTAGGCAGATTTTATAGTGGTTCCAGGTGGTGTAATCCTGTCAGTCCACTCTTCTCCTGTGATGTTGGAGGTAATTCACTAGAGATCTTTGATGTAGCTGTTACAAAGATTCCTATGTTGCTTGTCCTTCACCAATATCTATGGCTTCACAAACTGAACACTTGGAAGAGGTATGATTGCTGCTCCAAAGTCTTCCACTAGTCCTTGAAGGGTAGGATTGCCTCTTCACCAGTTCCACCACAAACAACAGTCTTTCACACAGATGTGCTTCACTGTCCTCAGCAGATTTCTTGTAAAAGAAAGATTGAATCAAGTAAATGATTCAATTGCAGTAGCTTGATCAGGATGATATGATCAGCAGCTTGCAGTCTTCAAGTGTGTAAACTTGATGTAGCTTGAATGCATATTACACTTGAAGATTTTCTCTGGATCAGTAGCCTTAAGCTCAGTAGGTTCAGCAGGGTGTTTTTCTTGATAAGAAAATGCAGCTCAGAATTATGTCTTGTTTTTCCTTAATTTTCATCATCTTTTTCTGAGTTAGAAGTCCTCTATTTATAGGTAGGAATGCTTGTGACTTATATTTGAAATTCAAATATAGCCGTTCCAGATTTTGTCCGATTTGACTTGCTTTCTGTCACTGTTCATAGTACTGACATAGTCAGACTGCTTTTTGACAGATTGCAGTCTGTCCACCCTTTGACTTGTATCCATTGGATAAAGTCCTGAATCATCCCAACGTCCTTTTAATCTCAACCATTGATTTGTTTGATAAATCAGAGGTTGTTAGCTGTCCTTATCCTTATTTTCTTCCAATGTAATCTTGAATAAATTGAGGTATATGTATCAGCAGGTTCATGAGTCTGCTGGAGTACATATCAGTAAGCTGAACCATAATTTGCAGCTTACTTCTTTTATCTAACTTTTATTTATGAAGTTAGATTACACCTTTTTGCATATAACTAAGTTCCAATCACCATCCAACTTGTGGAACTTAGACCTTGTACACAAGGTATATGTGATCAGTTTAGGTCATCACAGACTTCCCTAAAATCTGATTCCATATCCTTGACTTTAATCATTAAGTTTGATCCCTTAGCCTTCATTAACTGAGTTTGAGCCCTCAGCCTTCATTCTTCAGCAGGTTCCTAACTAGTCTACTGACCTATCTACCCTACTGATATAGACCAGTCTGCTGATATAAGTCAGCTGACTATTACAGTGCTTGTCTGATCAAACCTATACAAAGATCAAACTCTATTAAACCTATACATTTGATCTAGACATATTTTTGCCTTTGCACTATGACAGCTAGTCTGGCACTCATCACTAAAACTCAGAATTTTTTATCCAACATTATCGTCTATGAACACGGGCTGTTTTCCCAATGTCTTCAACACTATCATATAGCCATGATACGAAGTTATAACAAGCATAGTCTGAAATAGAACTAGGCTCAGCTGGCAGCATAAATTTATTACAAGGTTTATACCCCGTACAATTCAGCCGTTACTACAGCCTTATGGTAATCATATTACTATCCATGTCATCCTTTCATGGACATTCCCTCTAGGTAAGACAGACTAGGTTCATAACCTAGTTGTCACTGATGGAATATAATTCAGATATTATGTCTCCAGGACATATCTCTCAATCTTGCCTCTCAAACATCATAAGTCGTGAGATATTCATTCTTCAAGATGAACATACCAGCAGCCTTTTCAGGCTTGAGGTTATCCTCAGAGTTATAGAACTTTTGTGTGCACTAAGCAGTATTCTGCACCTTATCGCTATGCGGTGCCTTCTCTTGTTCCAATGGTTGAATATATCTTTGGGTTCTCAAACTCTTTTGAGATCTTATTTACTCCCACTGTCTCTTTTGGAAGAAACACTTTCTCTAGAAGATAGCATGTTTGGAGACAAACAACTTTTGCTCCACGGACAAGTAAACATGATCTAGTGTACTTGCTAAGACAATCCACAAAGTTGCATATGTCGTACTAGGCACCAAGCCTTTTTGACTTTGCCTATGACAACTTCAAATCATCGGTTAAGATAGATTCAACATTATCACCTTCCATATCTAATATGGAATTCATTCAACCTTTATTCTTTGGAACTCGGTTAAGTGTAAGGGCACTATCCTGAAACGGGTAAGGGATACTTCACATGGCTTGCGTCACATCTTTATCATATAAAGTGTTGTTTCCATCTTAGAAGCACAATCTGATTGCGTATCCAAAAATGGAATCCTTCAAGGGGAATCTTATTCCTTTTCAGACAACTTCTGAAACACCCTTCAGGTATTAATTACTTCAATCCAATTGAAGATTAATTCCTAAGTAGCTCATCAATCTCATATTCGTACTAGCTCGAACTTTTCAGGCTTTCCGAATTGTTGTACTTCAATAAGCATATTCAACTATTTCTAAAAATAGCCCAAGAGAGAGATAAACAGTTATTTATGGTATAAATTGTCATAAGCCAACAAACATCAATATGTTTAGCTCTAGTCAATTTTCTAGATTTCATAACCTTTTCATAAAAGGGTATTTTAGTCATCTTTAGATAAGATACGTATTAACCACATGATTCATAATCACATGGTTTAGACATCATCCGAATGACATTTGATGACACGTTTCTCTTCCAGAGAGTCGACATCTAGAATAACCATAAACATCAAGGATAACAACCATGAAATTATTTAGTTGAGATTTCATCACTCATATCAACTATATGGTGACAATAGTCTAGCATGTTAGATTTATTGACTGTTCAACCTTATCGGAATAACATTCATTCCTTACAATTGAATTTGTCCATTAAATTCTAACGTATAGCTGAGAATGTGTTCTTCATAAGAACCGGAACATAATAACATTTATTTAGTTCCTCTATCAGTTAACTAGATTCAGAATACAAAACCGAAATGCTGCAACGTTTGCTTCACTCTCCTGTATCTTTGTGTATTCCGTATTTAATCCTTCTAATTTAATCATACTCGTAAGATATAATATATCTAAGAGTTGACTTCAACTTAGATGGATTCATCTTAACACACTTGCCTAGAATAGAAACTTCAATAAGTTCTCTATTTAAGCACTTGCCCTAACTTTCCCTTTTAATCCCTTATGCATGTGTAAATATTTCTTACTTCTGACTTCAAAAGACTTAAGAAAAATCACAAGAGCTATGTCTTTGATTTCCTTTCATAAATAAAATCTAAAGTTTATTAAACAGTTTATTTAGCCCTTTTAAATCATATTCAAAACATGAACTATTTAATTTACTTTCAAGCAATGATTAAAGAATTAAGTTAATACTTAAATCTTACAATTTTGAAAACAACCTTTCCAAAATTCGGTGTGGTCATTCTTATCCAACGTTTGAATTAATTGTCATCGTATGACTGAATGATCATATTGGATCGTATCCAATATCATGAGCTTCCGCTTTTCATTAATAATTAAAGTTTTGGAGCACTGTATCAAATATGTAGTCTCCTCGTCTCTAACTAATATAACGGGGTTGTTCGTGTCATTGCTTATTTAAAGGGATTAAAATTACTTAACCATATTTGAGAACGTTTCTCAAAAGGCAACAGTCATAATTTGGTTGTAATAATCGAGAATAAAACATAAATATAAAAGTTTGCTAAAAACTACAACCAAAAATGAAAATAAAAGAGTGTTGTTGTCTATACACGCAAAATCAAAAATGGTCTTTTGGTTTATGATTTTTCTCCCACTAATCAACTACTCCTAATTGACTTTCAAGAATTTTCCAAATTCTTTAGTGGCTGAGATCCAATCTAGTTACTTGATTCCCGGCGGTGGTCGATCAAGATATTTCGAAAGGTAGGTAACTCTTTACCAATCACATCTCTATGTAATTATCAGTGGTTGATTAGTCAACTCTTTGACGATACACATCACTATGTGTTAGTCAACCTCTTGTCTCTAAAGCTAGACGGCCCTGACGGTGGCCAATCACCGAAAGACTCTAGTCAAGTCATAACCCAATATTCATGAGATCTCTTACGATCATATCTCAATAACGACGATATACCCGAGGTAGGTCAACTCCCGGCGGTGGTCGATCAGTTGGTTCGAACAAGGGCTCTTCACCGTCATTATATTATTGGGAGACAATATTTCGACTTGATTTTTGTTGTGCAAGTATTTATGTAAATTAATTCACTTAATTAATTTTAATCATAGTCTCATCAAATATATCTATCTCTATAGATATATATCCTACACATTTATCTAGATCGTGCCTAGTCATGCATCTATCGTATCATATAAAATAAATACAAGCACAAAATAAATAAATGCGTAAAGTAACTGGTATGATCATGGACTTTTCCTAGGTGCGGTTTCGAATACAAACTGACGAAACCGCAGGTCACAATCTAAGGTAGCTGCAACCGCCAATAGGATCTTTAATGCGTCATTCTTCAATGGGATCTTTATTCTTCTTTCTTTGGTCTCCGTCTTCTGCTCCATTCTTGTTACATTTAATTCTATCTAATAAAATAAATACACCCGCTGCACACGGGGGGAGCTAACGGGAATGGGGTAAATGTATAAAATAAACTAGGTCACGTTCTTCATAACGACCTACGACAATTTTTAAACCAACAGAAAAATTTAAATCATTCACATCTATCCTATCAGTCGAGTCCATGATCAATCGGGGTCCATATAATCATATTATATCTACTATATCTAATCCATAAAATAACATCTTATGAAAAAGATAAAATAAAAAACTTAACTACTTGCGTCTTTATTAATCGATTAACGTTTAATCAATTAAATGATTTTATCCAATCAATTAACCAATTAACTTTTAAATAATTAAATGATTTTAATCGAAATAAAATTAACGATTAATTTTAAACGATCTCAATTTTAATTTTAATTAATTAAAACTATTCTAAAAATAAATCAAAATTAAAATTAGGTCTCTTTAGTTTCTTTCCTTTTGATTCTCAATCAAAATGGATGCCTTTGGTTTCCAAAACCAAAAGGCATCTCCCCTGGCCCTTTCCAAATCAAAATTTTGAAAAGGGCTTAGGCCTAGGCTTTTTTCCAAATCAAATATTTGGAAAGGTCCTGGGCCTATTCCAAACAAAGTTTGGAAAGACCAATATTATTTTGATGCCATGTAGCATCCCAATGGCCCAAACGATTTGAACAATTAGTTTGCCACATGACACAACTAAACAAAAGAGATATTAATCAATTACTACTATGAACTATATTGAATCATAAAATACACAAAACAAAACATCGGGGTTGCACCAAAATACCGACCGCCGACGCCGTCAGCAAAAACCTCCAGCGCCGCCGCCGATCGGCTGAGCACCCCAAAAGCCGCCCCCTTTTTTTTCTTTTCGTGTATCGTTTTTCAAATAAAAAATCGTTCATCTTTTAATTACGTAATTTAAACGATAAAATTAACTACATAAAATAACATGCTTATTGCTTAAGCTCGAAGCTCTCTCTGATACCACTGTTAGGAAATCAACGCGGGAACGCAGCGGAATTCAAAATTTTGATTTCCTTTTTCCCAAGATCGACTTCGTTTAATCAACAAGCATAAAAGAAGTAGACAAAATAATACCTTGGTTGATCCAATTGGATTGACGCTTTGTCTACGGTGGTAGTTTTCGTACGAAGCCGCCCAAGCGTTCGGGCTCTACCGGTGATCCACACGAACACCTCACCGGAATCCCATCATGGATTGCTAACAGAAAAACTCGGTTGCTAGACCGATTTTTTCTCTCTCTAAAATCTCTCTAGAAGAAGCTCTCTATTTTTCACAAGAACTATTAGCTCTTGGAATTGTTATGTACAAAAGAGCTAGACAAGCCTCCCTTAAATAGGGTGACCTGCGCGCCTAGCACTTCCCAATCTGATTGGGATTAGCTTCCTAGTAGATTGGGGAGAAAGAAAATCTTTTCCTAATAAAATAATGAAAATCTCTTTGATTGATTTATCTCATTAATATTCAATATCGTATATTAAATATATTTCCAAGATATACATTGACAATATCTTATATTGAATATATCTTTATTTTATTACCATAAATCTATTTTTCCAAACCAATTAATATCTAATATTAATATTATGGTAATCTTATTAATTAAATTGCACAATTCAAATGTATCCTATACACATGAAAACATGCGCCCCTTTTGCCAAAGATTTGGCATCAGAAATATTCTTTAATTAATATAATACTATGATTAATTCATTCACAAAATACATGTATATCATATATTCACATTTTTCGACATTACATATCTAATATATGTATATTTAATTAATCAGCATAATTAATATCTTGTATTATATTTATTCATTGTTGGTCCCTTGAAAATGCTTTGGTTAAATTTAGAGGGGGGAGGGGTGAATAAACTTAACACTTATAACTTTTGGAGTTAACAAACTCAGCAATGTCAGTAGCCTGCTGACTTCTTAGTAGTCTGCAGACCACTCAGTAGTCTGCTGAAAGTTGATATTATTGGATTTGTTGCAGCGGAATATATTTAGTTTAAGCCTTATTACTTGTTGTTAAAAGAATGATACTAAGTATTAGATACTCAGTAGTGTAGATGTGTGATTCAGTTGCCAGTTTCAGTAGGTTGATGTGTTCAGTATACTAAATGCAGAAAGTAAGTAGGCAATTTTTATAGTGGTTCTAGGTGGTGTAATCCTGTCAGTCCACTCTTCTCCTATGATGTTGGAGGAAATTCACTATAGATCTTTGAGGTTGCAGTTACAAAAATCCCTAAGCTGTTTGTCCTTCACCAATAACTATGGCTTCACAAACTGAACACTTGAAACAGGTAGGATTGCTGCTCCAAAGTATTCCACTGGTCCTTGAAGGGTAGGATTGCCTCTTCACCAGCTTCACCACAAACAACAGTTCTTGACACCTAAGTGCTTCTCTGTCTTTAGCAGGTTTCTTGTAAAATAAAGTTTGAATCAAGTAAATGATTCAGTTATTAGCAGCTTGATCAGGATGAAATGATCAGTAGCTTGATGTCTTCATGTGCGTATACTTCATGTAACTTGATAGCAGGTTACACTTGAAGATATTTCTTGATCAGTCAGTTAAAGCTCTATATATGTCAGCAGGGTGATTTTCTTGATCAGAAATTTGATAGCTTTTAATAGATTATTTGTTTTTCATCACATGTATCTGAATCAGGAGTCTTCTATATATAAGTGAAAAAAAAATTCCTGTGACTTATGTTTGAATTTCAAACATAGCCGTTTCAGATTTGTCTCCATCTTGACTTGCTTTTTGTCTCTGTTCATAGTACTGACACTGTCAGTTTGCTTTTTGTCAGTTTTCAGTCTGTCCACCCTTTAGTGAAATTAGATTCAACATCCCAATTCCCTGTGGATCGACCCCTTACTCACTTTGCTCTACTATCAATTACCCGGTATTCGGCCGGTTAGGAGTTAGTTTTGCATGGTAGTTAGGGTTTATAAATTTTCTTTTGTTTAATGATGCAAAATCCCTCCAACATAATGCTTGTGACTTATATTTGAAATTCAAATATAGCCGTTCCAGATTTTGTCCTATTTGACTTTCTTTCTGTCACTGTTCATAGTACTGACATAGTCAGACTGCTTTTTGACAGAATGCAGTCTGTCCACCCTTTGACTTGTATCCATTGGATAAAGTCCTGAATCATCCCAACGTCCTTTTAATCTCAAATTTTGGGAAACAAGGGTCAAGACAATGAGAGCTTCTTCTAGAGGTGGTAGAGGAGGAAGAGGTGGAAGAGGTCAAAGATTGGGACCAACTCAGTCAACCAGGAACTCAGTGGAGGAGTTTAAACTTTTCTACATGAGACAGGGCTTCAGTGTACACTCTATTAGGATAGCCCTGCCAGAACCATGGAAATGGTGGAAACAGTTAAATACTTGGATTGATTTCTCCACAACAGAAAATCAGTGGATGCAAGATATGATAAGGGAAATCAAGGAGTATCAAGAGAAACAAGAGCAGGACAGAGACAGAAACTAGATCAGCACACTTACACTGCTTACTTTACTTTGCTGATTCTAGTTTGTAATAATGTTGAACAAATATGATTTTAATGAAAGATTACTGAATCTGTTCTGTTTGTGTTTTCACCTTTTTGGTTTGCTGTAAGGAGGGTATTGGCATCATCACTAAAAAGGGGGAAATTGTTGGATATATTTTAAGTTTTAATGATGAGTGCCAGACTAGTTGTTATAGAGCAAAGGCAAAAATATGTCTAGATCAAATGTATAGATTTATTAGAGTTTGATCTTTGTATAGGTTTGATCAAACAAGCATTGTAATTAGGTCAGCTGACTGCATCAGCAGATCTATCTAGATCAGTAGGGTAACTAGGTCAGTAGAGTGTCCAGGAACCTGCTGAAGATTGAAGGCTGAGGGTACAAACTCAGTTAATGAAGGCTAAGGGATCAAACTTAGTATTTAAAGTCAAGGATATGGAATCAGAATTTAGGGAAGTCTGTGATGACCTAAACTGATTACATACACCTTGTGTACAAGGACTAAGTTCCATATATTAAGTGGTGATTGGAATTTGGTTATGTTCAAAAAGGTGTACTCTAACTTCATAATAAAAAGTTAGATGAGAAGAAGTCAGCTGATGTGTTGTTAAAACACATCAGACTTAAACCTGCTGGAAGATGTGTACATCAGCAGACTGTCATACTTCAGATATTTGCTGAGTATATTTCTCGATTTAATCAAGGGTTACATTGGAAGATTACAAGGATAAGGATGGATTACAAGCCTTGATATTGTCAACAAATCAATGGCCAATATAAAAAGAACGTTGGAAAGATTCAGAGGATTAACAATGGACATAATATAGTGCTTCGTTCTTAATATAGAATATTAATATATCCGAGCTTATTACCAAAATCGACTATCTTGCAAGTGTCATGAGGTAAGATCGAATATACTAATACTTATCTAATTTTTCCAATCTCAGCATATACCAAAACTTAGCTTTTATGTCTTCCTCTCTTTTTATAAGTACGTATAAACTTGCGGTATTTTCAAGGAAATGTAGACCAAAATTAGCTAAAGCTTGGTTATTTAATCACAATTGACAATTTCGAGTGAGGTCTTGATCACTCTAATCAAGGCTGACATAAGAACAAAAATTGGAAATTTAGGTAGGCTATTTGGCTATAGTTATATTTTTGTGGTGCCAAAAATCAACATCCTTAGTCCAATTCCAAACTCATAATTCATATTGAAAATGATTCTAAAAATTTTACTTATAAATATCAACATACTTATATAATTTCATGAAAACAATATCTAATATTAATTACTCAATTATATAAACTTAAAATCTTATTAAAATCTAAATTAGACATAAAATATGATTATAATATATCTAATATACTTTACTTAATTAAAAAATTATTCTTCCAAATTATATCATTTCTTATTCTTATTAACTACTAAAAAATTGAAAATAAGTAATAAAATTTTTGATAATTTTATAATTTATAACTATTTTCGAAAATTTTAATGAATTTTCTAACCTAACTCTTACTCCCCACTTACGAAGTGGCATCGTCCCGATGTTCAATGAGTAATAAAGAAGCAGGTTGGAAAATAAAATTAAAATTATCTATTATCGTTATTATTCCGATTTTAATTTTAGCGTATACTAATTATATCATTAAATAACAAACAAACTTAAAAAACTGAGACATATATATATTAAACAATATAGATTATTACAAACTTAAAAGAACATAAACTTAACTAACTAGAAAAAAAAACTTCAAACTTAACTTAATTTAATTTATTAAAACTTAAACATCCTAAACAAACCACCAACAAACTATCTAGATCGTAGATGAACAACCCGGTGTATCAACCGGCAATAATCCAACTCGATTATCTCTAGACGGAAAAATCTCATCCGTCTCCAACTCTCCCACTCCACTCATCTGAGTACACAGGCGCGATATCATCCATGAATTAGGCTTAGGTTTGCCCCTACGCCTCTTGTGATAGCAAACTCTAACACAGTCCTTTGAATCAGAATTCCCCAATCGACAAATACACCAACTGTCAAAGCATACAGCAGAAGCATTTCATTATCACTAAGGCTCCCGAAATCCCAAGTAGGATACACCCTAGAATTAATGAAATGTTTCCACGCCTTTAGATGTGGAAGTAAAGCTCTTGTTGATATATCGTGATTTGTGTCGAAAAGAGGGAATAGACATTGGAAAGACTCGTGGATTTTGTTCAAATGATTGTGTGGATTTTGTAAGCCCCACGTTATCTCAAAATGCTGCATTGAAACCGGTGGAATTGCAAAAATTTGGTTGATAATAGAAGAAGAGAAGGGAACAGCCACTCCTCTTACCGTAACAATTTGAGTGATATCGACCATAGATGTCGTCATAAGTGCAGAATAAAATTCTCGAACTATCGAGACATTTATCCTACCTCTCGGTGTACTGACAAATTTTTTCCAACCAAAACTTCGAATAACAGTTTTTCCCCATTGATCAATCTTATCGACATTTAAACCTTTCTCCAACTGAATTGGAGAATTCGCAAAGCGATGGTGTAAAATGATATTCTCATTAGAAGCTTGAGATTCCGGAAGATCCGGGGTGTGAGGCTCATAAGAATTAACCGACGGTGAGGAGTGGTTCGACATTTAAAATTAGATGAAAATTTTAAAACAGAGTTGAAAGTAAAAGGAAAGACAGTGAATGATAAGGTTTACTCATGCCCTTACCTCTTTTAATAGATGGAAAAGTTTACATACGTGGATGCATTAGACGGACTCTAAAAATGACTCACCCCTTTCCCTTCACGGCTCGGGCCGAGTCTAGGCCGGACCGGTCCGGCCTCATCCTGCTTTTACTGAGGACAGAGGTAAAAGTCAAGTTGTATTTTGGTTTTTTACTTCACGTGCTGAACATTACATACATTTTAAACAGATTCATCTATCTGGATAAAATGTCACATTATATTTTTGTAAAATGACGTAGTAATAATACAAAAAATATTTTTTTTGGTTTTTTATAGTTTTTATAAAAACTAAAACGATTTAAAATGCAAACCAAATTTTTATAAAATGATCATAAAATCAAAACAAACGAAAATGAAAACAAACCAATATCTAAATGACAAATGTCGAATAAAATGAAATGTGCAGTAAAAATGTTTAATCAAACATAGTTATTAAATTCAATCTTCTTCGTAGTCTTCCTCTGGATCGACGTGAAAGCTTGAACTCGGAAACGACTGAGAAGCTGGTGGCTGAACTGTAGTCGTGGTCCTGACTGAACTATCAAGACCCATCGAACTCATGCCAGTCGTGACATGTGCAAACTCAGTGAATCCTCCCCATCTAGACATCGCTGGTCTCTGAGCATCTGTCGAAAATACACCTGTTCCACTAGATTGGCTTCCAAAAGGATATGACGATGGATGAAAGCTCGAAGGTGGTGGAATAGGTGTTACCCAATCTGGTAAGGTATAAGGATCTGACTGACAAGGTGGATATGCAGGATCATCAAAAGTAGGATTACGAAGCAACTGCTCGTTCCTTCTTAAACCTCTACGAATATCATCACACCACTGCCTATTACTCTCAGCATATAAAGCCATGTTGGCTTGACCACGTGCAACATCTGTCACTAAAGACTGAAACATATCATAGGTGATATTGTTGGAGAAAGGAGTTTGTTGAGGCTGACTCGAAAAAGATGGAAAAGAAGAAGATGTGAAAACTTGTGGAGCTGGTTGAGTTTGACGTCTTCTAAGCAAAGAGCGTATACTACCATCCGGAAGACTAGTCAAACTTGGTCCAATCAGATTTCCATCAGCCAGAGATAACTTGTAATTAGGCAGGACTGGTACTCCCACCCTACGACATAAATCTGAGATAAAACAAGGGAAGTATAGATGACTCCCTGGTCTGGCGATGACAATACTCTCAAAAATTCTTTTAACCATGACCTTTCCAACATCCACTTTCACATCGTTTACCATCGCCCAAGCGATACAAACATCTTCCTTTCCAAAAGCAGTATGTTTACGTGAAGGATAGAGATTATGGCTAATAAATCTTTTAATTGCCCTCAATCCTCTAAAACAATTCCCGTAATTAAACCGATTTTCAACCCACACAGCGGTTGGATCAAAAGCATTCTGAGCTCTCAGGGCAGTCTGCTCAAAACTTGCAGGATCATCTAGATTATAAACTACCCTGTAATCCTCCTCATCAGGAAAAACTTCAACTCCTAGGATTGTATTTATAACTTCAGGGTTAAAAGGAATATTTCTGGCTCTTAAGGGTACAGTTTGCGACTGAGTAAGCTGCTCTTGTGAAAGTGTAGATAAAACTGAATAAAACTCAGCTACTAGAGTCGTGTTAATCTCCCCTTCCCTTCTGGCTGCTAAATTTAACCACTGACGTTTTCTAAAGATATCTTTAACTTCATCACCTAAGTCATCCAAGTCTAATCCTTTTTCAACCAACACATCACATTTACTATAAATTTTATCATACGCTTTCTTAGCCTCAGGTGATGCTGTTTTCTCAAAGCTTACGGCTTCTTCTTCAGGTGATAAAATTACTGTGCCTACGACAGGAGTTGATATGGGAATTTTTGATTTTCGCTTTTTAGAGCTTCTAGTACTCGACTCAGCCATTCTACGATATTGGTAAAGCCAATCAACAACAAAAACAACAAAAACAACAAAAATAAAAAATGTCACAACACACTCAAAAATCAAAACAGTTGAAATTAACCTAAAAAATTATAAAAAATACGAAATTGATAACTAAATAAACTAAATTATACCTTAATATGAAGAAAACGTTGAAAAGTCGGCCGGAAAAGTTGAAAAAGTCGCCGGAATGAAATGTAGCTTGTTTTTGCTCCCTTTTGATTTTTTTAATTTTTGTGTAGAAGAGAAGAGATGAAAAGAGGAAGAAATCAAGTAGTGGTAGTGTGAGAGGTGAATTTTTGTGGAAGAATTGATAAAATTTTTCGAGTGGTGGGGTTTTGGGGGTGGGGTGCGGCTGTTAGAAGAAAATTAGGGAAGAAGAAGAAGAAAAAGAAGGTCCCCGTCTTTTTATGTTTTTAGACCCCGGACCGGTCCGGGTTAAGGCCGGATCGGTCCGTGCCCAATTTTTTCATTTTTCCGATTTTTTTATTTTTATGATTTCTTTTGATTAAAACTTATAAAATTCTTATAAAACTTGATTAAAACTTGATTAAAAAACTTTTAAAAATAAAATTTGAAGGAAATTTTATAATTTTATAACAATTTCTAAAAATTTAATAAAATTTTTATAACACTTAATAAAAAGGCTTATAAAAATTTAATAAATTCTTATTAACTCTTATAAAACATCTAAATAAAAACTATAAAAAAAAAACTTTTATAAAACTTTTATAAAACTCCTCAAATTTTATAAAGATCCAATTTTATAAAATTTTTAGAAGTTATGCGAAAATTTTATAAAATAAGATATAAGAAAAGACTCGAAACTTAAGGGGTTCCTGATTCTTCGATTTCTAAATCTTCCAGAGTTCTGATATAATGCTCGATCAACCTAACTCCTAAAAACGAAGCATTTGAATTATCTCTCGGAATTCCATCGGGATTTTCGGATAACCACCTAATCGTTCCCTTCCTAACAATATTCAAACACTCATCCTGGGATTTGGTTGTGTTTTTCCCACAGCGTCCAACATGTTCACTTTTTCCACAGATTCTGCATCTCAATAGAAACTTTGCCCTTCTTTTTATCGCACTTCTTGATGTTCCATTACATACTTCTCTCAATCTGATCTCTCTCAACAATTTCTTGTTTTGTTCAAAAACTAAAGCTTCTATAGAAAACGCGACATCTTTATCAAGGCCTAATTTCTAAAGTAAAATAAAAACTCCTATTCTATCTAAAAAAGGCATCCAGTTCTTTTACGTCTATCCGGTAAAAGACGAAAAGAGTTTAAACATAATTAAAAACACAGAAAAGTAAAGATAGATAGCACCTGGTATTCGGCTGATTCCAGTTTCTCTGCTTTTTGGTTCTTTTGTTTTTCTCTGCTTTTTCAATTTGTCGGGGGATCAATCAGTAGCATTATTTCTTCTTTCAGTGTGATTCCTTCTCCCTCCACAAATAACTTTACTCTGTGGCCATTGGCTATAAAAGTTGTATTTCCATCAGTTAGTTCAACAGCTCCAGTTTTTTAAACCCTTGTTACTTTAAATGGACCTGTCCATCTCGACTTAAGCTTACCTGGAAACAACTTTAAACGTGAATTGTACAATAGCACTCGATCACCTACATGGAACTCACGCTTAAAGATTCTCTTATCATGGAAAGATTTCGTGCGTTCCTTGTAGATTCGAGCATTTTCATAAGAATCGAGACGAAATTCTTCTAGTTCTGTTAATTGAAGCAATCTATGATCACCGACAGCCTTAGGATCGAAATTCAGAAATCTAATAGCCCAGAAGGCGCGGTGTTCTAACTCAACTGGGAGATGACAAGACTTACCAAAGACTAGCTTATAGGGAGAACAACCAGTTGGTGTCTTAAAAGCTGTTCTGTACGCCCATAATGCATCATCTAATTTAACTGCCCAGTTTTTACGATTTGAATCAACTGTTTTTTCCACGATTCTTTTGATTTCTCTATTCGACACCTCTACCTGTCCACTAGTTTGCGGGTGATAGGGCGTTCCTAACTTATGCGTTACACCATATTTTTCAACTATCTTAGTAAATGGTCTATTACAAAAGTGTGACCCTCTATCACTAATGATTGCCCTCGGAATGCCATATCTTGTAAATATATTCTTTTTAAGGAATCGTATGACAACCTTGGTATCATTAGTGGGAAGAGCTTCAGCTTCTACCCATTTCGAGACATAATCTACCATTACAAGAATAAATCTTTTTCCAAAAGATATAGGAAAAGGTCCCATGAAATCTATACCCCAAACATCAAATAACTCACATTCTAAAATAGGTTGCATAGGCATTTCATGTTTTTTAGATACATTTCCCCATTTTTGACAAGACTCACAAGATTTAACATACTTATAAGCATCTCTATATAGTGTAGGCCAATAAAAACCACATTGTAAAATTTTAAAAGCAGTTTTCCAACCTCCATGATGACCTCCTGCCTCACGATCATGACAAAATGATAAAACACTTAAAATTTCATTATCAGGCACACATTTTCTGATTATCCCATCCGAACATTTACGGAAAAGGTCTGGTTCCTCCCAGTAATAAAATTTTAAGTCATAAAAGAACTTCTTTTTCTGTTGCCAAGTCCAATGAGACGGAATATAATCACAGGTTAAGTAATTAATGATATCTCCAAACCAAGGTGACATTTCCTTAGAAGGAATTCTATTTTTTAATAACTGCATGGTTGAAGGAGTATCTATTCTAAATAGTTGTTCATCAGGAAATGAATCTTTAATTCAATTCCTATTTCTTCATCATTTTCCATTCTACTTAGATGATCTGCTACTACATTCTCACTTCCTTTTTTATCTTTAATTTCTATATCAACTTCTTGAAGTAAGAGAATCCATCTAAGAAGACGTGGTTTAGCATCTTTCTTACTCAGTAAATACTTCAGGGCTGAATGGTCTGTATAAATTATTACCTTAGAACCAACAATATACGATCGAAACTTATCTAAGGCAAAAATCACAGCCAACAATTCTTTTTCTGTAGTTGCATAATTTAGTTGAGCTGCGTTTAATGTGTGAGATGCATAGTAAATAGCTTTGAGAATTTTGTTATATCTTTGACCTAGAACAGCTCCTACAGCTAAATCACTCGCATCACACATAATCTCAAACGGCAAACTCCAATCTGGTGCTACTAACACTGGTGCAGTAGTCAACCTTGCTTTTAAGGTCTGAAAAGCTTCCATACATTTACTATCAAAGTTAAAAGGTACTTCCTTTTCAAGTAAATGACTTAGAGGCTTTGCTATTTTTGAAAAATCGGCAATGAATCTTCTATAAAAACCTGCATGTCCGAGAAATCCTCTTAGAGTTCTTAAATTAACGGGTGGAGGTAATTTTTCAATTACTTCGACTTTAGCTTTATCAACTTCAATACATTCTTCAGAGATTCTGTGACCTAAAACAATCCCTTCTGATACCATTAAGTGACATTTTTCCCAGTTTAGTACTAAATTGGTATCTTCACAGCGTTGTAACACTCGTTCTAAGTGTAACACACAAACTTCAAATGAATCTCCGTAAACACTAAAGTCATCCATAAAAATTTCTGAGAATTTCTCAACCATATCAGCAAATATAGCTATCATACATATTTGAAACGTAGCTGGTGCATTACATAAACCAAACGGCATTCTTTTATAAGCAAAAGTTCCATAAGGACAAGTGAAAGTAGTTTTTTCTCTATCTCCTGCTGCAATGAATATCTGTAAATATCCCGAATAACCATCTAAGAAACAGTAATACTTATGTCCACTTAAACGTTCCAACATCTGAACTATGAATGGAAGTGGATGATGATCTTTCTTAGTATGATCATTTAGTTTTCTAAAATCAATGCACATTCGATAACCTGTAATCTCTCTAGTCGGAATCCATTCATTCCTTTCATTCTCTTTCACTGTGAAACCTCCTTTCTTTGGTACAACTTGAGTTGGACTTACCCATTCACTATCTGATATGGGAAAGATTATCCCCATTTCTAATAGCTTAATGACTTCTTTCTTAACAATTAACTGCAAATTTGGGTTGAGGCGGCGTTGCGGTTGAATACAAGGTTTAGCATCTTCCTTTAGAATTATCTTATGAACACAAATCTCAGGGCTAATACCTCGAATATCGGCAACTGTCCATCCAAAAGCTTTCTTATGCTTTCTTAACATTCTAAGTAATTGATCTTCTTGTTGCTCAGTTAAAGATGATGAAATAATAACTGGTAATATATTATTAGTTTCAAGAAAAGCATACTTCAGATTTAAAGGTAACATTTTCAATTCCAGATTCTTAGGTGGATCTTCCAGTGATGGTTTAAGAACTGGTCCTTCTAGTTCTAATTCCAAATACTTATGCCAAGATGGTTTAAAAGTAAAACTTCCTTTATCTAGAGAAAGAATTATCTCTTTCATTTCGGTGTCTTTCTCATCTTCCTTATAGATAGACAGAGTTAAGCATTCTTATAATCTGTCTTCAAAAGTTAGTAACTGATTATCATAGACAGAATGAATATCTTCTATAAAAGAACATGATTCTGGTGATTTGTATGGATGATTCATAGCTTTGAAAATATTGAAAGAAACTTCCTCTTCATTGACTCTCAGAATTAATTCTCCTTTCTGGACATCTATTAAAGTTCTTCCTGTAGCTAGAAATGGTCGACCTAAGATAAGTGGTGCTGAATATCCTTCTTCCATTTCCATAACTACAAAATCTACTGGAAAATAGAACTTGTCTACTTTAACCAATACGTCTTCAATAATTCCTTTAGGGTATTTAATCGATCTATCTGCCATTTGCAGAGTCATTTCAGTCTTTGTAAGCTTTCCTATGCCTAGCTTCTTATAATCCTCATAAGACATGAGATTTATACTAGCTCCAAGATCACATAAGACCTTCTTAAATAGAAATCCTCCAATTTCACATGGAATGGTAAAACTTCCAGGATCTTTCAGTTTAGGTGGTAACTTATGCTGCAAGACTGCAGAACATTCTTCATTTAGGCATATATTCTCATATTCCTCTAATTTTTTCTTGTTTGACAGAATATCTTTCAGAAACTTTCCATAAGCAGGCATACTAATCGAGCTTCGATAACAGGGATATTAACATGAATATGACGAAAAGTATCAAGGAAACGAGCATACTTCTGATCAGTTTTAATCTTTTTAATTTGATCTTTAGGTGGGTAAGGTAAAGATTCCAAATCTACAACCTTTGATCCCAAAGTCATTTTCTCTTTTCCTTTCTCCTTAAACCTTTGAGTATTACTTGATCGCCAAGTATCAGGTTCTTGAATTTTTTCTTTTAAAACATTCCCCGAATCAATCTCTACTCCAGATTCCTTCAGTTCTTCCTGTTTTTCATCCTTGTTTTCATTATCCTCTACTCTAACATGTTCCTTGAATAAATTCCTTAATTCTTTATCCATGGGATCCTTCAAAATCCTAGGGATTTTTACCCATTTTTCACCTTCATTCTCAGGTTCCAAACTTCTATTCCTTTTCAAGAAATTCTCTATAATTTCTTCTTCCTCTTCAGTGAATTCAATTTCATCTTTAGTTTCATCATTCTTTCCATCTAAATCATTTTCTACTTCATTATTCCCGAAGTTTTCTACTCCATTACTACCACAGAGTTTTCTACTTCTCGTAACTACAACATTTACCTCTCTTGGATTTCTTTCAGTATTGCTTGGTAATCCTCCAGGTGGTCTACTGTTGTTACGTTCACCTTCCCTACTCAAATGATCTTCCATATTCCTCAATGAGGCTTCTATAGTTCTCATTCTGGTGTCATGTCCACTCATAGATGTTTTCATTGTACTCATATCTTTAGTGACTATACCAATAGAAGTCATCATTGTTTCCATATTCTTAGCTTGAGTAGATACTACACCCATCATATTTTCCATTAGTTTTTCCCATTTTTCAACTCCTTCTGCAGGTTGAGTTGAACTTTGAGTTACTGGTATACTTTGAGTGGTATGTTGAGGATATGATCTAGGTAATGATTGTAAATTCTGATTAGATGTGTTTTCTTGATAGACTTGATTATTATTCATATTCCTATATGGGACTGGATATGGTGGTTGTCCTTGCTTACTAGGGTTTTCAGACCATCGATAAGTAGGGTGATCTCTTCTAATAGCATTAAACGAGTTTGAATATGCATTGTTCAAATTCCTATGCTGCTGAAGAAAACTCACCTCCTCTCTTGAATATCCTGTTGGTTCTTCAATCCCTAATGGCATATTTTCCTGATTTGAGTATTCAGTTGGTGTACTATTTTCTAAACTTTGGTTTTTTTTTTCGATTGTAGGCCATCAAATTTCCTACTCAAATTTTCTAAATGTGCTAGAACTTCCGTATTAGATGTACATTCTCCTGCAAAAGCTACTTTTCTGGTGCTAGAACCGGTTTCCCACATTCTGTTTTTTTTGGAAATCTTTTCTATAGCATCGTAAACTATTTGAGCTTCACTCATCATTAAAGAACCCCCACATGCATGATCTACATCCGCACGTGAATCTTTTCTTAATTTACGACAGAAAAGTTGAATTTGCATATCTAAGGAATAACCATGGTCGGGACAGGCTCTTAACAGTTTTTTAAATCTTTCCCAGGCATTCCCAAGCGTTTCTTCAGATCCTTGTCTAAAGTTAGCAACCTCGAATTTTAATTCCAAATTTCGTCCAGGAGTGAAATATTGTGTTATTTTCTATTTTCATTAGTTGATGACCAGAAGTGGTAAGGCCCCACTCACTCCTTATAAGCCTGACATAAAAACTTACGAAAGGCAGTTAAGAGTAGAGAGTAAACATGGTCATACTAGTCAGGGAAATCCTGACCAAGAATCATCTTCAAACAGAAATATGAGAATGGCTGAAACTAGTGATGAAACAAATGAACAGAGGCTAGATCATGCTCTGGGGCATGGACAGAACCCTGTTAACCCTAATAAAAATAATAATAATAATAGAAATAATCAGAATCGGAACCAGAATAATCGTAATAACCCGCCAAACCCGAGACCTATCTGTGATCAAACCATAAGAAGAAACCAGACTAATAATCCCATACTTTTACCAAATGAAGGAGCGAATAATTTCGAGATTAAATCTCATCTTTTTGGTTTAATTGACGTAAGAGCCCAATTCCTAGGAGAGGATGATGAAGATCCACATCATCATCTCTATCTTTTTGAAGAACTGTGCAATACAGCCAAAAGTCAAGGTGCTTATAAGGAATTAACGAGGATGACTATGTTTCCTTTTTCTTTAAAAGGACGAGAACGAGATTGGTTTATGTCTCTTCCACATCATTCACTTACTAGTTGGGAGGAGATTCAAACTGAATTTCTGATATGAAGGCTGAGGGCTCAAACTCAGTTAATGAAGGCTAAGGGATCAAACTTAGTGATTAAAGTCAAGGATATGGAATCAGATTTTAGGGAAGTCTGTGATGACCTAAACTGATCACATATACCTTGTGTACAAGGTCTAAGTTCCACAAGTTGGATGGTGATTGGAACTTAGTTATATGCAAAAAGGTGTAATCTAACTTCATAAATAAAAGTTAGATAAAAGAAGTAAGCTACAAATTATGGTTTAGCTTATTGATATGTACTCCAGCAGACTCATGAACCTGCTGATACATATACCTCAATTTATTCAAGATTACATTGGAAGAAAACATGGATAAGGACAGCTTACAACCTCTGACCTAAACTAAACTAAAGATACAAAAACAAACAATCTAACCTAAAGGCATGGGGTCAAACATTGAACAAGCCTAGTGATCTCAATTCTAGTTATCTCATGATTTTAATTCAGTTTGTGGTTTCACCCTTTCACGAGACACAAATCCCTAATCTCTTAGTGAACTTATCTCTCAAGCTATGAACTCCTACTTTCGTAGCGAATTCAATTATCTATCTCTCATCTTTCGAGTGTTGAGACTGATTTACCAAACAAAACGACGGGTGTAGATTCAAGTTACTCTCGTATAATCGAGTCTAACAACCTAGGAATCTAACCAATTAATTTGTCACATAATCAACGGCTAAAAACCCTATCTTTCTATGATGATCTAAGGTTTATGCAACTTCCGTATTATAAACATCAATAGAAAACAGATCTTTCAATCTATTCTCATGGCCTCATAAGCACAAGGAAAGATACAAAATAAATCAACAATCATGAAGAAAAACTGGAATTGAATTAATCAAAAAGAACTCACATAGTTTTGAACAAGGATTGATCCATGGAAACGAAAAGCAACCATCTAATCTACTCCTAATCTAACATCGGTTCACCCGAGCACAAGGCTCGGGTGACCGGCCTTCAAACTCTCAAGATGCGGCTGCTGGCCTCTCTTTTGATGTGAAGAAATTTCTGAATGAATTTAGGGTTTGGGGCTGCTGTGCTTTTATAATAAAACTAAGTCGGCTGCTACAGTAACCTAAGTCGGTTTCAACAAAAACGGCGGTGGACGCCCGTCTAACCAACTGGACGCCCGTCCAGAATGCTTGGACGGATACTGGACGCCAGTTCAGCCAACGTCTGAACTCTCTGTATGTGAATTAGCTCCCTGGACGCACGTTCACTTTATCAGACGCCCGTTCGATATAAACGCTTCTCGGACGCTCGTCGGCCTCAGATGAACGCTCGTCCATCTTGATGCAGAACGGATTTCTTGATAATTATCCTTTCTTTCCTCCATCTTTATCCTCTTGTAACATCTCTATCTCTTCATCAACACTTCAAATTCGACTTTAGACTCTTCCAAATAATTTCCAAGTTAAAGATATGTATCTACACACATCGAAAAACATACCAAAACGTAACACGGTTCCAAAACAACATAAAATCATCAAATAAAGCATATAAATCGATACGTTTTCATATTTTACTATTAAAACACCATTTACTCAATATTTACATATATAGCTCAAAATCTATGAAAATCATACGAATGTAGGGGAAATTGATATAGAAAATATATATAAAAATCACTATAATTTAGCCCTTAACACATTCCTACCTATAAATAGAGGACTTCTAACTCAGAAAAAGATGATGAAAATTAATGAAAAACAAGAGATAATTCTGAGCTGCATTTTCTTATCAAGAAAAACACCCTGCTGAACCTACTGAGCTTAAGGCTACTGATCCAGAGAAAATCTTCAAGTGTAATCTGCATTCAAGCTACATCAAGTTTACACACTTGAAGACTGCAAGCTGCTGATCATATCATCCTGAAGCTACTGCAACTGAATCATTTACTTGATTCAATCTTTCTTTTACAAGAAATCTGCTGAGGACAGTGAAGCACATCTGTTGAAAGACTGTTGTTTGTGGTGGAACTGGTGAAGAGGCAATCCTACCCTTCAAGGACCAGTGGAAGACTTTGGAGCAGCAATCCTACCTGTTCCAAGTGTTCAGTTTGTGAAGCCATAGTTATTGGTGAAGGACAAGCAACATAGGAATCTTTGTAACAGCTACATCAAAGATCTCTAGTGATTTACCTCCAACATCACAGGAGAAGAGTGGACTGACAGGATTACACCACCTGGAACCACTATAAAATCTGCCTACTTACTTTCTGCATTTACATTCTGCACTTAGTTTATCTAACACATCAATCTACTGAATCTAGCAACTGAACTCACACACATACACTACTGAGTATCTAATACTTGGTATCATATTTGACAACAAGTAACAAGGCTTAATTTTTGATTTATTCCACTGCACAAATTCAGTAAGTTCAATAGTCAGCAGACTACTGAAGGTCAGCAGACTACTGAAGTATCAGCAGGCTGCTGAAGTTGCTGAGTTTGTTAACTCCAAACGTTTTAAGTGTTAAGTTTATTCACCCCCCCTTTAAACTTAACCAAAGCCTTTTCAAGGGACCAACAGATAACATGATATGTGAGCCCATGAGATCCAGTTATGGACTCAAACAAGTTTCTCTAGACAATCTCTTTGTTTGATAATAAAAGGAGTTTGATTTAGTCAAAAGAAGGGATATGTCCAATATGCAAGAAGGACAGTGGGAGTGTGTTACTATTTTCGAGTAAGGTATTGGATATCTCTCTCAGAAATTATCACCCTATGTCACAGTCAATTAATGTTTGGTACTTCAAGGTCTTTACGAAAGTACTTGGATTAGAAGTTCTTATTTTAGAAATAAGAATATATAGTGATAGATTTAACTGCTGTTAGTCTATAGTTTACCTATATAGATGTGATGCTAAAATAGTTTAGCACAGATCGCGACAGGAGATATTGCTAGCCGGTGTTCTCAAGATCCATCTATGTTAGGACGATAGTCCGAAAGATAAGGTGAAATATGATTCTTATGGAAGGTTTTCGCTGCTACTGCGATAGGAACCATCATAAAAGTAATGTCAGATGTTCATAGTCCATGAAGAGTCATGAGCAAGTATGAAAGTAACTCTGGTAAATGTCGAGAATATCCTAAAGCAAGTTAAGGATGGTTTCCTAGTTTATCGATACTTGGAAATAAATAAACGTAGATATACATACGTGTATCCTGAGTCTTATGAAGGTGAGTGGGAGCTACAGTCTGGGTTTTGCGGTCACATTGATTAAGTGATACAGTGAGCTGGAAATGTTCTTGGCTATGGGTCACTGTAAATTCTACAACTTAGCCAAAGCACAGTAGTGCCCTTGGAGGCGCAGCGGGAGCAATACATGAGTCTATTAGGTTCATTCCTGAACCTTGTATGGTTCTTCCACCTTTTTTCTATAGCTGATATAGTAAGTGGATTTATTGCTTGAAGTAAGGACTAGGGTCTCGTCAAAGATTCGTGTGTGTGTGTTGAGGCAGTTCCTTTAACTTGGTCATTTGGAGCATGGTATGAAGATATTATGAGTCCCCACGGATAGCGATATGTTCATGGCTAGGGCTGGTTACGAGTATTGCATGAGATTCTTGTGTTTCAACTTGGTCTTGTGTGTACGAGTGATTAGTTTTAGGACAAGTGAGAGATTGTTGAAATAGCCTAAACCCAATCGGTTGGACCGGATCCGACCGGGTCGGATCATTTCTACTATTTCTTTGTGTTTATACATATATTAAATGGCTTTTCTGTTCTCATATAACGTCCTTAGTTTTAAACTATGATAGAGAAACCATGATAGGCGATTATGGTTGATGAGATCTCTAATCACTTTAATATGTTTTATACTTAAATGTCTCTAGGCTGATGTACTATTAAACAGGGCATTGCTAGTACGAACATACTAGCACGTATTAGATGTCTTCTGTCTTTAGGGCAGGGATAGATCTCATCTATCGAAGTGTAGAGACACTTGGAATGTTCGTGGACGTGTATTAGAGAATGCGTACGTTAGACTAACCCACTTACACTGATAAATGTCGCACTATGTAGCAGTTGTGTAATTATCCTTAGGACCGGAGTCTTCATGGCATCACGGTGTGGATTGTCAAGCTTTGACACTATTGAGGTTTCCCCTAGCCATGGGGCGATCATGCGGTAGTGATTGGGTGTGATACTGAAGCATGCGGAGTATATGAGTTTGGTCGTCCGGAAATCGTGTACCCTAATAGTAGGGGTGAATATCCGAAAGGGCCTTATTATAAGGAATGTCTTACTCTCGTGAATCATTGCAAAGTGGAAGTAAATTAGTTACTTCGAGAGAGCATGATTTCCAGATTATAAGATACGGTCGTTGATGTTTGACACTCGACAAATGACCGTATGGATATTATTACAACGATAGGATTGTTAGTTACACGGTAACTGTTTCACATGAAAGGTAGTAGTCATTGCATTTGACTCTTCCGATGATTGGGGGTCACGGTGTGTTTCTAGATGCTATCCCATGACCGTTAGGCATGAAGGGCATTTTCATAATTTGCACTTTGTGTCTACGGACAACATATTCGGAAGGCTATCGGGTCACACACATAAGAACCACATAGCCGGATTTAAATGTGGTTATAGTTGAGATCCATATAAGGAAGGAATTTATCTCACGACTATAAGGGTTATAGTGGTAAATTAATATGGTGGTTTTTATTTATTATGAATAAATATAATACAAGATATTAATTATGTTGATTAATTAAATATACATATATTAGATATGTAAAGTTGAAAAATGTGTATATATGATATACATGTATTTTAGGAATTAATTAATCTTAGTATTATATTAATTAAAGAATATTCGGATGCCAAATCTTTGGCAAAAGGGGCGCATGTTTTCCTGTGTATAGGATACATTTGAATTGTGCAATTTAATTAATAAGATTACCATAATATTAATATTAGATATTAATTGATTTTGGAAAAATAGATTTATTGTAATAAAATAAAGATTTATTCAATATAAGATATTGTCAATGTATATGTTGGAAATATATTTAATATAAGATATTGAATATTAATGAGATAAATCAATCAAAGGGATTTTTCTTATTTTATTAGGAAAATATTTTCTTTCTCCCCAATCTACTAGGAAGCTAATCCCAATCAGATTGGGAAGTGCTAGGGGAGCAGGTCACCCTATTTAAAGGAGGCTTGGCTAGCTCTTTTGTACATCACAATTCCAAGAACTAATAGTTCTTGTGAAAAATAGACAGCTTATTCTGGAGAGATTTTAGAGAGAGAAAAAGTCGGTCTAGTAGCCGATTTTTTCTGGTAGCAATCCATGATGGGATTCCGGCGAGCTGTTCGTGTGGATCACCGGTAGAGGCCGAACGCTTGGGCGGCTTCGTGTAGAAACTACAACCATAGACAAAGCATCGAACCAATTGGATCAACCAATGTATTATTTTGTCTACTTCTTTTATGCTTGTTGCTTAAACGAAGTCGATCGTGGGAAAAAGGAAATCAAAATTTTGAATTACGCTGCGTTCCCGCGTTGATTTCCTAACACCGAATATGTTGGCCGTAGACACAAAGTGCAAATTACGAAAATGCCCTTCATGCCTAACGATCACGGGATAGCGTCTAGCAACACACCATGACCCCCAATCATCGGAAGAGTCAAATGCAATGACTACTACCTTTAATGTGAAGCAGTTACCGTGTAACTTACAATCCTACCGCTGTAATAATATCCATACGATCTTATCTCGAGTGTCAATATATTAACGATCGTATCTTATAATCCGGTTATCATGCCCTCTCGGAATAACACATTTACTCCCACTTTGCAAAGATTCTCAAGAGCTAGACATTCCTTATAAGAAGGCCATTTCGGATATTCAATCCCAATCATAGGATATGCGATTCCCGGACGACCAAACATGTATACTCCGCATGCTTCAATATCACACCCAATCACAACCGCATGATCGCCCCGTGGATAGAGGAAATCTCAATAGTGTCAAAGCATGACAATCCACACCGTGATGCCATGAAGACTCCGGTCTTAAGGATAATTACACAACCGCCACATAGTGTCACACTTAATGTAAGTGGGTCAGTCTAACGTACGCATTCTCCAATACACATCCACGTACAGTCCAAGTGTCCTTACACTTCGATAGACAAGATCTATCCCTGCCCTAAAGACAGAAGACATCTAATACGCGCTAGCCTGTTCGCTCTATCAATGCCCTATTTAATAGTACATCAGCCTAGAGACATTTAAGTATCAAACTTATCAAAGTGATTAGAGATCTAATCAACCATAATCACTATCATGGTTTCTCTATCACAGTTTGACACTAGGGACGCTACTATATATATACAACCAATAATATGAAGATAAACAATATATAATAACAAAAGTGCATTTATTAATCATAATAAAGTTATTACATGAACTAAAACAGACTGTAAGTGACCTGACCCGGTCGGATCCGATCCAACCCGATTGGGTTTAGGACACATTTTCAACAGAAACTTGGTCCTTAGAAGATAAAGTTGAAACGGTTACTCTGTGGGAAGACAAAGAGGATCTAACCGTAAACATCGGATCTTGGATCCCTGAGCAGTACAAGAAAACTCTTATCAATATACTGAAAGAATTCTGAGATGTTTTTGCCTGGAAAACTGAGGACATGTCAGGTTTGTCCCTCGAGCTGGCACTACATAAACTGAATGTTGACCCGAGCAGGAATCTTGTTCCGCAAAAGAGGAGACACTTCGCTATGGAGCGAATGGATGTAATAGAGAAGGAAGTAATGAAGCGGCTCGAGTCAAATATCATCAGAGAAGTAGTTTATCCGGATTGGTTGGCTAACCCAGTGCTCGTAAAGAAACCAGATGGAAGTGGCGCATGTGCGTGGATTTTACAGACCAGAACAAGGCCAGCCCAACGGACTGCTACCCTTTGCCTAAGATCGACAGGTTAGTAGATTCAACTGTGGGTTTTGAGGTATTTTCAATTCTAGATGCCTATAAGGGATACCAAATAGTGATGGACCCGAATGATGCGGAAAAAACTTCATTTGTTATGGAGATCGGCACTTACTGCTATATTACCATGCCGTTCGGACTAAAGAGTGCCGGAGCAATGTACCAAAGAGCTGTAAACAAGATCTTCAACAAGCAGATTGGCAGATGCATGGAGGTTTATGTGGATGATCTCCTGATCAAGAGCAAGATTCTTGAGCAATATCTAATGGATGTCAAAGAAGTGTTTGAAGTATTGAGAAAGAAGCAGATGGAGCTTAACACAAAAAAGTGTACGTTTGGCATCAGATCGGGTAAATTCTTTGGCTACATGATCTCTAAAGAAGGAATTAAGGCAAACCCAGACAAACATGATGCACTGAAGATAATGCCACCACCAAAAATCATTAAAGAAGTGTAGCGATTGACAGGACGTATGGCTGCCCTGAATAGATTCCTATCCAGGTCGGCTCAGCATGCCTTACCTTTTTTCAAAGTTTAAAAAACAAACCCATTCCAATGGAATGAAGAGAGCCAACGGGCCTTCGATGATTTGAAATCCTACTTGGCTAAACTGCCAACCTTGACTTCTCCTCGGGAAGGGGAAACCTTGTTACTATACTTAGCAGTTTGTGAATAACATGTCAGTGCTGTTCTGGTCAGGGAACAAGACGGTGCACAAAGACCAATATTTTACGTGAGTAGATCTCCCCATAGGCTAGAGGTCATATACACAAATGCAGAAAAGTTAGCATTAGCCTTAGTACATGCCTCCACGAAATTAAGACCGTACTTCCAGGCTCACCCCATCACAGTGGTGACCGATCAACCGCTTCGTCAGATATTGGCACGACCTGAGACATCAGGAAGACTAACGAAATGGGTAGGTGAACTGGCAAAGTATGGCCCGAACTTCCGACCCCGAACATCAATCAAAGCTAAAGCCTTGACAGACTTTATAGCTAAAGGAATCGCTCTTAATATAGAGCAAGACCAGCCAAGTGGTCGACCTGAATTGTAAACACTATACGTTGATGGTGCATCAAGTAAAAAAGGGGCAGGGGCAGGCCTCCTGCTCATAAGTCCGAAAGGAGAAGAGTTCCCATATGCTTTACGTTTCAAATTCCAAGCAACAAATAACGAAGCAGAGTATGAAGCTCGATTACCAGGCATAGATTGGCTCTCAAACTCGGAGCAAAAATCTTGCAAGTGTTCAGTGACTCCCAACTTGTCGTTGTGATAATACGCGTAAAACACTCTAGAAAGGGGGGTTGAATAGAGTGTTGGTAATTTATACCACTTTTTTGGGTTTATCAAAAGACAAGCAAGTTGGAGCAATTTTACTACACAATTACTAATTTTTTTAAACCGGAAGCTATTTAACAAAATTATTCGATTGTGTATTACCTAAGTGATCAAGGAGTTAAATGGTGATTTATAACTGGTGTGAAAACAATCCAATTGATATTAAATTCCAACAGCGTCAAGTTCTTTGATAAGACAGTTTAGTAAATTAAGATACTGTTTCAGCACAAATAGTCAATACAAAACATAAACTCAAGTTATAAATAAAAGATCAGAACTGATACAGATTTACAGATTCAATAAGATTACAAAAGTAAGACAGAACTGAGTATAGGGATAATGACAGTTTGTAACTCGATTAAACAAATTTAAATATGATATGTGACTGATAAAAAATTTGATCCTTAGATCAATCAAGGGCACTGCTCAGATTGAAATATCAGATGTATTTTAGTGATGATAAACACACTCAACTTTGAGGTTTATCAGCACTTAAATGCAACTTGATTTACACTAATTCCAGTGAGCACAACAAGTAGGGACCAGAAAAGGCTGATCAATCAGTTTCAGCACTGAACTGAAGGTCAGATCTGAGTTACAACTCTGATCTGACTATCAAGGTCAGTATTGTAACTGATCACAAATGATCAGCAGGTCCAAACACTGGCCAAAAAGTAAAAACTCAGATTCAAAAACCATTACAAGATTTTCAAAAGAAAACTCAGATTTATCAACATATTTTTTAGGCAGTATTGATGGTGGAAATTTTAATCAGGTTATGGCAAGAATTCAGCAACAGATGCAACAAGTTTGCACAGCAAATGGGCAGAATTTCATGTGTAAATCACAAGGATATACAGACTTAAATTGTTAGGAACATTTTATTATGTTTTGATGATGGCCATACTAGCTGTTATAGCAAGCCTGAAATAAGTTAGAATTCTCTGTATAAGTCTTTACTTAGAGTCTGACATGTTGTATAAGTTAAGTCAGACAAGTATTGTACTAGTTGGTAAGACGGCAAAGTGAAACAGATTTTCGGTAGAGTGAAGCCAGCCAAGTACCAGCAGAGAAGCAATGAAGACATTATGGTATGACTTGTAACCAAGGAAGTCTGTGATGACATTGCATAAGTCTAAGTTATGTTTCAAGTGATGGAACTCAATGTTTAAATATGGTGTACACTGATCTCACACAAATCAAGGATCAGTGAAGTACAAGGATTCTCCTGAACTGAATAAGATGAAGGAAACAGTGAATCGGCAAAGTAAACTGACTATCGGCTAAGTAAAGACAAAGCAGCGAAGAAAGATTTAAGTGGCCGAGTCAGTTAAGTCACTTGACCGTTCAGAGAACAGCCAAGTAAACCTTACTTGATCAGATTTTGAAATATGATGAAGATACAGAAGATCAAGCATTAAATGCACATTCAATAGAGAATCAATCAATGGCGGATTTTCTGATAAATTTTGAAGAAAAAATCCGATCACTGAAATCAAGGAGAATACAATTAAGGGGGAATCAAGAATAAAATCAAGGATTATTCCCCTCTTTAATATAGCCAACGGACGGAAATTTAAATCAAGGATTATCAAGGCTATAAATAGGAGGCACTGACAGACAAAATAAGACAAGAAAACTATCAACAAGCAGAAACTCTGTCAAATCAAAAAGGCCTTCATCTGTGCTTAAAAAGAAATATCTAGTGATCAACTCAAAACTGAGAGCTACAATTCAAACATCAAGCATTGAGATTGATCAACAAGTTTGTGAATCCAATTCACATCAATCAAGCAACTGAATCAGAACCATATGAGAAGGAGTTGTGTTTGTGATAGCTGCTGAAGGATTTGATCCCAAGGAGCAGTGGAAGAGACAGAATCACTGAAGCTGTTGCAACCAAGGAGTGATAGTCTTGTAGATTGTGAAGCTTGTGTAGCCAAGGACAATCAGGGTATTGTATCTGTGAAAACAATAGTGAATTCCTCCAATCATCACAGGCGAAGAGTGGATTAAGGGATTACACCACCCTGAACCACTATAAGCCTTGTGTCAATTTACTTTCAGCAATTTACCTTACTGCATTCATTTAATTACCTATATTATATTCTATATCTGTGATTGCCTAAACTACTTTGAAACAACATATTAAGAAGGGACTTATCCGCTGCCCAAAATCTTTTAAATACAAGAAAAGTTTTTGAAACTCCACTATAGTCATTCAACCCCCCCCCCCCCTCGACTATAGTTTTACCCTTCTCTGGGACCAACAATTGATCGGAGCAGTGTTCCTAGTATCAGAACCTGTTCAGATCTAATTTCTGGTAACAAGGAGATCACATATTTTCAAAGTAGTTTTCAAATATGTGCTTTCTACACATATACATAAATATCTCTTAGTTGTACTTATGGATTCCTCAAACTTTATGTCAAAAGTACCTGTTTTCAATTTTAATAATTTTGATGAATATAAAATAAGAATGTTATCTCATCTTGCAGCAACTCATGAGGAGATGCTGGATGTAATTAATGATGACCCAATCATGATCATGACTGTGGTAGCAACAGGAGCAGATCAAGGAAAAGAAGTGGACAAACCCAAGAAAGATTGGACCAAGGATGACAGAAGAAGAGCAAATCTACACTTTGTTGCAAAACATATGATTTTGAAGACCCTGGATAGCAACATGTTCATGATCAAAGATTGCAAAACATCAAAGGAGATGTGGGAAAAGCTGGCACTGATAAATGAAGGATCTGAAGCAGTGAAAGAAAACAAATTATCTGTTGCAAAATAGAAATTTGAGAACTTCAAAATTAAGGCTGGTGAATCCATTGATCAAATGGACAATAGATTCTCAAGCATCATCAGTGAACTGCAACAACTTGGACACACATATCCTCAGAAAGAAGTGTGCTTGAAGATCCTAATAGGCTTTCTTGAAAGATGGAAGATCATCACATCAGTAATCAGAGGGACAACAAATCTTGCAAACACTGACACCCTGACTCTGATGTCCCAACTAAAGGCTCATGAATTTGAGTTGAACGGTGAAGACATTATACCAGTAGAGGCACATAAGGCCAGTGCACTGGTTGCACCCCTGCAAAGTCAAACAGCTGATGCAAACAGCAAAGAGACACAGGAGCTGAAGGAACATGTAGCTTTATTAGTAAAACGTTTTGACAGGTTTAGAAAAAAGAAGATATTCAAAGGAGGATCATCATCAAACAAAAGGTCAAGCACAAGCAAAGACACCAAGAGAAAAGATGATGAATACATATGCTTCAACTGTAATAAGAAAGGGCACTTCAAGGCTGATTGCCCTGAAGAAAAAGACAAACTTGAGGATAAGAAGAAGTACAAGACAACTGAGAAGAGAAAAAGCAAGAAGGCACTCAAAGCTGAATCCAGCAGTGAAAATAATGAAGAATCATCTGAAAATGAATCTGATGATGAGGATGACAGCACAACAATGAAAAGGCCTATCTATGTCTTATGGATAAACTATTCTCCCCTTAGATTCTACAAACCTAATCCAAAATCTCATGAGTAAATTTGAACAAATTGAGTTGAATCATGAAATTCGGGAATAGGAGTGTGAGAATCTAAGAAAGGAAACTAAAAGACTAAAGAAAGAACTGGATAAAGTAAAAGTTGAACTAACTAGTAAGGAGTAGACCTGACCGGTTCCGGGTCCAAATCCGGTTCGGACCCGCCGGTTCCCGGGTCCAACCCGGCGGTTCCACGGGTCCACGGGTTCACGGGTCCACGGGTCCACGGAACCGGCGGTTCCACGGTTCCTACCCGGTTTTAGGTTCCAACGGACCCGGCCCGGCCCGGAACCGGCGGTTCAAAGAACCGGCCGAAAAACCGGCGGTTGAACCGGCCGGAACCGGCCGGAACCGGCCCGGAAGACCCGGAACCGGCGGTTTTTGATTTTTTTTATTTTTTATTTTTTTTTTTTTGAATTTTCGTTTTTTTTCCTTTTCCTTTTTCTTTTTCTTTTTCCTTCAAAATTTGACCAACGGATATATATTCAAAAATTTTGATTTTATTTTATTTTATTCTAAAATATCACACACTCATCACACTATAAATACATATCAATTTCATCAATTTTTACCCACAATTCTTTTCTATCTCTCATATTCTAAGTCACATATTATAATATTATCTACAATTATAATATATTTCGGATAGTGATTTGAAGTTGTTCTGAATAAATTCGTTTACTTTATCACATTCGAAATATATTATTTTGCAATGTCGATCATTGTGTCTGCTTTTCATTTTTTTTCCGAAAAGAAAATGTTACTGATGAAACTACCGGGGAAGTGAATCATTCAAAATTTAAGGTTGTTTGTAACGTTTGTGAAAAAACGTATCATTACGAGCGTGGAATCGGGCTTGGTTCTTATATGCGACATTTACGAATAAGGCATTCCGAGGAATATGAAAATTATATGCATGATGCGCGGATACGTCGAGACGGGTAGCCAGGTAGGATGTGACATATATGTAACAACGTCAACATGCACGTTATGAAAAATCGATGTAATATCAATGTTGAATGTTGCTTGTTGTAGTGTTTTGTTGTATTAATTTAGTTTTATCAATGTAACCATTACGTAGAATAATCGGTATCCATCATTTATGTTTAATTTATCCATCATTTATTGTATTCTAATAAATTAATGTAATCGAAAATGGTCGTTATAATGAATGTTAAAAGTTAATCCATGTTATTTTTCTTTATTTTCTTAGCAATTGTTTTATTTAAATATTATACAAGCCGTGTGTTTTTTTTTAAAACATACTTATGAAATTAAATATTATACATAGTTTAATAACCAATTAGAATTTATTATTAATTTTAACGTAAGTTATACAAATTTTGTAAAAAAAAAATTGATTTTTTTGGAACCGGGATTGGAACCGTGATTGGAACCGTGATCGGAACCGTAATCGGAACCGTTATCTGAACCGTCTGACCCGGGAACCGCCGAGACCCGGACCCGGACCGGGGAACCGCCAAACCCGCCGGTTCTCGGAAACCGGCGGAACCGGCTAGAAAATGGAACCGGCGGTTCCGGTTCCATTTTGGACCCGGAACCGGAGGGTCGTGCCATGGACCCGGAACCGGCCCGGAACCGGTCACGTCTAGTAAGGAGACTCACTGAAATGATCAACAAGCAGCAGATGATCATACTTCTGGTGTTGACAGACCGGTTGAGAAAATCCCCCTTCCAGTGAAGAACACCACTGCACCTTTAAATGCACCACCTTACAAACCCTCAAAAAGGTTTGGATCCAGATCTGGTCTTGGCTACAACAGTCAGGATGAGAATAGAAACAATGGACATAACAGTTATGAATCTAGGACCAACAATGGACCAAAGTTCAGAAAAGGATAGACCATAGTTTCAACCACTCATCCTGTAACGGTGAAGTCAAAACCCAGTGCAGTGAAACAGCAGACTAAACCATCAATCCAGTCAACCAAAAGCAAAGACTTTCTGAAAGGTAAAGGAAGACTTTATCCTTCAGAGGATTATTGGAATGTGGCACCTCCAAAATACAAGAAGAAACCAGTTCATGCCATGCATCACGTGTTTAAGAAAAACCAACCTAGACATATGAAGCAACATGAACACAGGTTTCCCACTGCATATTGGAAAGTAAAAAGGTATGCAAATGCACCGAAAAGTAGAGAAAAGTATCAGAATATCTCTAGTAGAAACATTGGAAGGTATTCTGCCATGCCTTATACTTATGAAGTTGATGATTTCAACTATCCAAAAAGAAGATCCTTTGGATACATATTAGGAGTAGGAGGCATGACTGCTAACAGGTATGGACCCAAACAGTGTTGGGTACCTAAACAAAATTAATTTGTTTTGTAGGATGTCTGGTACATAGACAGTGGATGTTCCAGACACATGACAGGGAACAAGGGATGGCTCACTGACTTTAAAGCTTTTGATGGACCTAAAGTAACATTTGGAGGCAAAGAAAACCTTGGCAAAATTAAGGGGGAAGGTACAATGCTCAAGAACAATTTGAAGATTCAAAATGTGGCATATGTTAAGGGATTAAACTTCAATCTGCTAAGCATCAGTCAATTCTGTGACAAAGGCTACAATGTACACTTCAACAAGGAAGGATGCAAGATGATTCACAGCCAAACCAACACAGTGGTTCTTGCAGGAAGAAGAGAAGACAACATGTATGTGGTGGATTGGAGAAAAGCTAAAGCAGAAACATGTTTGCTTGTCAAAAATAAACAATCAACAAGCTGGATTTGGCATAGAAGATTAAATCACCTAAATTTCAAGACCATTAACACATTATCAAAGAACAAGTTAGTTGAAGGCCTACCAGAGATTACATTCAAGAAGGAAAGTCTCTGTGATGCATGTCAGAAAGGAAAACAAATCAAAAGCTCCTTCAAGTCAAAGCCCTATCAGTCAACATCAAGAATTCTACATCTTCTACATATGGACCTGTTTGGACCAGTCACACCAGTAAGTGTAAGTGGTAAGAAATACACTCTAGTGTTAGTAAAATCATCCGCAACGGAAGCGATTTAAGGATCTAGATCTATAATTTACACATAATAAAATAACTAGATCTACTCTACAAGGGGGTTGTAGAACATACCTCTTGGATCAAAAAATCCAAGTTGAAGAACCGCAATAGAAAGAACAAAAGATGGAGTGAAGTGCACCACGATCTCCGCACGTGTGATCCGAGCAACTCCCGGTGGAAGGAAATCCTCGTCTCGAATCCTCCCGATATGCTACCCGGAGAACCTCCAAGATTTTCCTCTCTCACCCCTTGGCCGAAAATTTTCTTTCTCTCTCTAAGAGATGAAAGTCGACATTGTTGTGTGTGTTTTAGGCTTGGGAGAACTCTCTTTATATAGGAGAGTAATCCTTGTCCTCCAAAGATTTAATAATTAATACAAAATCAATTATAATAATCTTATTAAATAAAAGATACTCCTAGAATAATCTAGAACCAATCCAATATTTTCCTTAATCAAATATTTAACAAATAAATAATTTATTCACATGTTAAATAATTATCCAAGAAAACTAATTTCTTGACAATTAAATAACAAAAGATGCGCCCCATGCCCTAATATATTAGGTCATCCACGCATTTCACACACTTGGGCCGAGTCCACGAAAAATTTCTTTTCCATTTATTTAATTATCTAGTCCAACTAATTTAATAGTCCACTAAAAAATTAATTCACATATCGTTTTAATTAAATTCTGATAAGAACTAAATTAATATTATTAGGATTCGACGTCCGAGAATAGCTATGCTATATTGGAGGAACGTCGGGGACCATGGACTAATAATCAGCGGCTCCGATATATCAAATAAATAATTATCTTACGAACAGAATAATTATATTCGATAAATCAATCACAGTAATATGCCACCATAATCCCGTGACTGCACTCCTCCGATTATGAGATTATATTTATCTCATCACGAGAATGATAATAAGCGTCCATTGATATAATCATTACATATGGATTAATCCTCCATAGACTGTTCATTCTAAATCGGGAAGTTACCGTTAACCCTTTTAGAACCTCTTATCCTTATTTACCATTAACCCCCTAGTGATCAATTAATTCATACAACTCACTGGTAGCTAATCAGTGTAATATGAACTCGTACGATCGATCAGTTTCTAGGATTAACAAATAAGGGAACCGTCTATCTACTTCCATAAATGAAAAGAAATGGATTCCGTATCTGTGATAACACAGACTACTCACTCAATCCAGTACAATGCCAAGATGGGGTAATTCAGATCACAGACTCAGTGTAATCCTTAACCGTCAAGTCAAACCTCATACTGATTCAAGCAGTTGACTGTGATCACCTCAGGATTAAGATATATCCATAAATATAATCATCGATTGATTCGATAAGACTTCTCGATTACGGGATTATATCATGAACTCTAATCAAATCGGTCCAGCCCTATATGATATATCTATCATATATAAATGCCCCACTAGGTTCTCTTAACCGAAAGTCCGGATAAGACAATCACACATATTGTGTTCTAGGCGCATTAATAGCACGTTAAAGGAGAGACCCAATACTCTTGATTAACTTCACTACGGGCTAATTGTATTTTAAGTACATCTTCACTAACTCAATCCTCCCGTGTATATCTCATACACTGAGTTAAGTGATTACATAAACGATATACTTTTGGGTTTTCTGTAGTGTAAATACTATTGCCACATCGGTGAATATGAGAATAATAAATATGAATAATAATATCATTTCATTTATTAAATAAAACAATTACAAAATTGTCTTTCGGGCAATACACCTAACAATCTCCCACTTGCACGAAAGCATGTGATTAATTGTTTTAGAGCACACCCAATTATTTAAAATACAGCAAACTATCACTCCCACTTGCTCTAAAGCAAATGAGACAAGTCTCTAATACCTATAGTCTCCAAGTGTCGACTAAAAGCTTCAATCGACAGTGTCTTGGTGAATGGATCAGCAGGATTATCGGCGGAGGCGATTCTTCGGACGGAAACGTCCCCTCTATCGACAAAATCGTTGATCACCCAGTATTTCATCTCTATATGCTTCGACTTACTGTGCTTTCGAGGTTCCCTAGAGTTGGCAATGGCCCCATTGTTATCACAATAGAGAGTAATAGGATCTTCGGCATTCGGGACAACGCCTAATCCGCTGATGAACTTTCTTAACCAAACCGCTTCCTTAGCTGTCTCGGAGGCCGCTATGAACTCAGCTTCCATTGTTGAATCGGCTGTGCTGGATTGCTTTTGGCTTCTCCATTCTATTGCACCACCACCAAGCGTAAACACTGAACCAGAGGTTGATTTAGAATCATCTCTGTCTGATTGAAAGTCAGAATCGGTGTACCCCGCTAACTCCAAACTCCCACTCGAATAGACGAGCATATAATTTCTGGTTCTCTTCAAATATTTGATGAGATTTTTTACTGCTGTCCAGTGCGGTTGCCCTGGATTTGATTGAAAATGGCTGACTAATCCAACGCCATAACAAATATCAGGTCTCGTACACCTCATAGCATACATAAGACTACCAACAGCCGAGGCATATGACACTCTTCCCATAGCTTCAGTCTCTTCAGGAGTTTGAGGCCCCTGAGTCTTAGAGAGGTAAACGCCGTAGAAAACCCTTCTTGGCGTTCTCCATACTGAAGCGTGCCAGCACCTTATTTATATAAGTTGCTTGGGACAGAGCTAACATCCTGTTCTTGCGATCCCTTATAATTTGGATCCCTAGAACATAACTCGCTTCTCCCAAATCCTTCATTTGGAATTGCGTGGTCAACCAACTTTTCACGTCGGACATCATCCCCTTATCGTTGCCAATTAGGAGTATGTCATCAACGTACAACACTAGAAATACAATACTATCTTTGATAACCTTCTTGTATACACAAGATTCAGCAAAGTGTTGTTCGAAATCATAAGACTTGATCGTGTGATCGAATCTATGATACCAGGAATGAGATGCTTGCTTCAACCCATAAATGGATCTGAGCAACTTGCACACCATGTGCTCTCGACCTTCTTCAATGAATCCTTCTGGTTGCTGCATATAGATTTCCTCATCGAGAAAGCCGTTTAGAAACGCTGTCTTAACATTCATTTGCCAGATTCATAATCCAGACATGCAGCAATCGAAAGGAGGATACGGATGGTTTTCATCATGGCCATAGGTGAGAAGGTTTCCTCGTAGTCTATACCCTCTCGCTGTGTGTATCATTTGGCTACCAGCCGTGCTTTGAAGGTTTCGACCTTCCCATCTATTCCTCTCTTTCGCTTGTAGAGCCATTTACATCCAATGGGCCTTTCACCCTGAGGAAGTTCTACAAGTTTCCAGACTGAGTTAGAGTACATAGACTCCATCTCTTGATTCATTGCGTCAATCCATTTATCCTTATCGTGATCCAATATGGCCTTCTTATAGGTCGGGGGATCATCTTCCACCCCATCGAGGCGACTATGTTTGTCTCTAAATCCATGCCGTACCGAGCCGGTGGCCGAACCACTCTCGCAGTACGTCTAGGTGGAACAGGAATGTCGGAAGTGACTGTTGTATTAGTAGTGTTGTTTACAGGAACATCAACAGCCACAATAGGCTTGACATCATCGGAGAGTAATTCCTCTAGTACAATTTTACTTCGAGGTCTGTGGTCTTTCATATAACTTTCCTCCAAAAACGTAGCGTTAGTCGAGACTAGCACTTTGTTATCTTCCGGATCGTAAAATAGACCACAACGTGTACCTTTTGGATAGCCTACAAAGAAACACACTTTCGTACGCGATTGTAGCTTGGTAGTCTTGTCCATCAGTACATGTGCAGGACAACCCCATATGCGGAAGTGATGAATGCTTTCGCGACGTCCGGACCACATCTCTACGGGTGTCTTTTCGACAGACTTTGATGGTACTGCATTCAAAATGTAGACCGCTGCTTCTAAAGCATAACCCCAAAAGGATATAGGTAGTGAGGCGTAGCTCATCATTGATCTAACCATGTTAATCAATGTCCTGTTTCTCCTCTCAGCAACTCCGTTCTGCTGAGGTGTCCTAGGCGCTGAACGTTGGAAACAAATTCCTTTTTCAGCCAAGTAGTCAATGAACTCAATATCTAAATACTCACCTCCACGATCCAAGCGAAGGCATTTCAATGACTTGCCTAGTTGCCTTTCGGCTTCTGCTTGGAACTCCTTGAACTTACCAAAAGCCTCGGACTTCCTATGCAACAGATAAACATAACCGAATCTCGAGTAGTCATCAATGAAAGTCACAAAGTACTCGTATCCGCCTCTAGCTTGTACGTTCATCGGACCACAAAGGTCTGAATGCACTAAGTCTAGAGTTCCCGTGGCCCTATTACCCTTTGACAAGAAGGGACACTTGGTCATTTTCCCTCCAGGCAACACTCGCAGACAGGCAGTGTGTCAACAGATGACTCACCTAAGGCATGAACCTTTTCTAGTCTTTTGAGTCTTTCCAAGGAAATATGGCCGAGCCTCAGATGCCACAAGTATGTTTTATCTTCTTTTACTTGAGAAACTTTCTGCCTTTTAGCAGATGTTTGATGAGCAGTTTTAAACATTTCAGTATTAAGTAAGGGAGCTTTATGTGGTCTTACAAAATATAAACCGTTTTCATTCGTAGTTGAACACAATTCAAAGCCATTCTTTGAAATAACAAATTCACCATTCAAATTTGAAACAGAAAATGATTGTTCAACTAAGGCAGAATGAGAAATTAAATTTCTCCTAAAATTCGGAATAAAATAAACATTCTCTAAATGTAAAATTCTATTATTAAAGTGTAAGTCCACAACTCCCACTGCTTTAGCCGAAATAAGCGCCCCGGTGCCTACACGCATCACTTAAGAACCCTCTTCCAGATCCTCGTACGAACTAAGAATCTGCAATGAAGAACATACATGGTTAGTAGCTCCAGTATCAAGTATCCAAGTGGACACATCTTTAGCTACATTAAAAGATTCCACGAATAGTAATTTCGAATTACCTTTCTTATCTTTCCCAGAGACAGCCTTGACTTTGCCATCCTTTACATCACGAAGATATTCCGGACAATGGCGTTTCCAATGTCCTACCTCCTTACAGTAAAAGCACTTGCCCTTGGGCTTGGCCTCGTCAACTTTCTTGGCTTTCTTTTTCTTCATTTGCTTGGGCATAGGTGCAACACTACCCTTCTTCTTTGGTTTGGCCTTAGGCTTGTTTGATGACTTAGCTTCGGCCATATTGGCTTCATCTTTCTTATCCCCTACTTGGACCTTATCTTTCGATAGTAGGCCCTCGTAGATAGTCAGTTCATTAAGCATATGTGTCATGGTCAACTCATGTTTGCCCATTAGATACTGAGTTTTGAACGGGATAAACTCAGGAGTCAACGATTCCAAAATCATCGACACTTGAGTTGCTTCATCGAACATCGATCCATGAATACCGGCGTCATTGAAGTAACTAATCATATTTAGAACATGACCATTCACTGCTTGACCTTTCTTCAATTTCATGTTAACAGCCATCCTGATGGCATCGTGTCTTGCTAGGTTGCTAGGTGATCCAAACATCGAAGTAAGTTTCTGCATGATATCTCGTGCAGTCTCAAACTTTTCAATCTGGGACCTAATAACCTCTGACCCTGCTGCCAGGATGATCCCACGAGCCCGGTTATCTGACTCGATCCAGCGATTACGCTGCTCGATCTCAGCTTTTCTGGGTTTTTGGATCGCCACCGTAGGGCATTCAGAAGTGAGTACATATTGCACATTCTCGTATGTGAGTACCACGTTTAGATTACTCTTCCATTTCTTAAAGTTGTTTCACGATAATTTTTCAGACAATAAAGCAGAAATTTGAGCAGACATTTTTGCTGAAAATAAAATGACATATATTAATTCAAGTTTAACACTACTATATAAGTTTATTTTAGGAATTGTAAACTAAAATTAAGTCTACTCTACCATTCCAAGGTTTTAACCTCGCATCTCAGTGCCGCCGTAGGGTAGGTCAAAGAGATGACGGTTAAATCGAGACAATCTCATCAATGAATAACTTGTGAGAATCGAACATCCCACGAGAATCGAACATCCCTTTATTCATTGACTACCTTCCTTTTTTAGCCTAGATATTATCAAGAATACCCTTGATGAGTGTGACCTACTATATCGGATCTCTTAGGTACGCCCCGAGTGTGCCGTCGTAGGATAGGTCAGTGACCCGACGAGTACCCGGAAATCCTATCCTTTCGGAGACCAAGCCATGAATGTTGATAGGGGTGAACACCATCCGTAGGGGGACGAAATCAAAGCGCCGTGAGGCGTCACCCTTCTCTCACTTGCTTGTATCTATAGTAGAGGCCGTGGGGTTGGCTGTCACCTCCCCCGCTCCCTCTCAATATTTTGGAAGTGGTGGTGGGTTAACTAACCACGTCTTTTTGATGTTAACACATCAAATCAAGGATTCCGAATGGTGTCGGTAACGTAGGCAAGCCTACCCGTCCTATTCGTTGGAACATATGTGACAGTCGGACGAAATCGGGTCAAGAGAGCCCTATTGTGATAAGAAGGAATCACCCCTCCGCTCGCCGGTGTAGCTCAGTCTTGCCGGACCCCCATGCATACATCACACTAGGAGGGTTAAGTCGGTCGAGCGAAGCTCAGTTGACCACTCAACCTATAGGCGAACCATTTTTATCCAAGATTTATTGTTCTTTTACCATTATTCAATCTCGTAGACACTACGAATCGAAAACGTGATCTCGTTTGGGCTTTTAAGACGGTTCACCGAGAACACACACTGAAAGGCTTAACGATTTCATAACCCGTCCTCGGATCTTTAATTAGTTACTAAATTAATTAATTACCACGTATTAATTAAATTTCAACTAATTACGCGAGTTTGTATACATGCCTATTTTAATTACCAAAATTAAAATTCTACATGTATGCATGGAGTGGATTTATGATATGATGCATGTCATGGTAATTCCGATTTTATATTTATTTTATGATCAAAAACATAAAAAATAAATTGCGGAAAATTTAAACACCGAGATGGATCGTTGGTACCCCTGTATCTAATCTATCCTAGGAAAGCAGTAAATTACAACTTGTTGTCTTCGTGTCTTCGATATTTGAGCCTTGAACCACGAACCGCGAAACCAAAAGGAGAAGGGGCCTTTATTTTATAAATAAAAAAAATCGAATTTTTTTTTAAATTAAAATCCTGCTTTATTTTTATTCCAGAAAAATAAATTAAATTTTTTTTTCAAAAAAAAACAGCTGATTATATATATAAAAAATTGATTTTTAATAAAATCCAAAACCTAACCGAGTTAGGAAAATTATGAACAAAAAAATTTCAGCCCCGACTCCTATTCATACCTCGAGTTCCATCTTCATCTCGTGTTCATCATCGTTCTTCGTCGTTTTTCCGGAATTACAAAAAAAGTAAAAATAGCCGGAAAAAAAAGAATAAAAAAAACAACAACTTTTACATCAATCCTATGCTCAAACGATCTAAATCGAGAGAGCTTACAATAGATCTAACGAGTAAACAGTACCAACCCTAATCCATCTCTTCAAACCACAACAATCGCAACATAAAAAATAAACATATGCATCGGCCCAAAAAAAACATTTGGGACACAAAAACTACATGTTTTCCACTCCTAGATCTAATATTTTATATGTATAAATATAGATCACCTTGCTCTGATACCACTGCTAGTAATATCATCCGCAACGGAAGCGATTTAAGGATCTAGATCTATAATTTACACATAATAAAATAACTAGATCTACTCTACAAGGGGGTTGTAGAACATTCCTCTTGGATCTCAAAATCCAAGTAGAAGAACCGCAATAGGAAGAACAAAAGATGGAGTGAAGAGCACCACGATCTTCCGCACGTGTGATCCGAGCAACTCCCGGTGGAAGGAAATCCTCGTCTCGAATCCTCCTGATATGCTACCCGGAAAACCTCCAAGATTTTTCTCTCACCCCTTGGCCGAAAATTTTCTTTCTCTCTCTAAGAGATGAAAGTCGAAATTGTTGTGTGTGTTTTAGGCTTGGGAGAACTCTCTTTATATAGGAGAGTAATCCTTGTCCTCCAAGGATTTAATAATTAATACAAAATCAATTATAATAATCCTATTAAATAAAAGATACTCCTAGAATAATCTAGAACCAATCTAGAATATTTAAGGATCAATCCAATATTTTCCTTAATCAAATATTTAACAAATAAATAATTTAATCACATGTTAAATAATTATCCAAGAAAACTAATTTCTTGACAATTAAATAACAAAAGATGTGCACCATGCCCTAATATATTAGGTCATCCATGCATTTCACACACTTGGGCCGAGTCCACGAAAAATTTCGTTTCCATGTATTTAATTATCTAGTCCAACTAATTTAATAGTCCACTAAACAATTAATTCACATATCGTTTTAATTAAATTCTGATAAGAACTAAATTAATATTATTAGGATTTGACGTCCGAGAATAGCTATGCTATATTGGAGGCACGTCGGGGACCATGGACTAATAATCAGCGGCTCCGATATATCAAATAAATAATTATCTTACGAACAGAATAATTATATTCGATAAATAAATCACAGGAATATGCCACCATAATCCCGTGACTGCACTCCTCCGATTATGAGATTATATTTATCTCCTCACGAGAATGATAATAAGCGTCCATTGATATAATCATTACATATGGATTAATCCTCCATAGACTGTTCATTCTAAATCGAGAAGTTACCGTTAACCCTTTTTAGAACCTCTTATCCTTATTTACATTAACCCTCTAGTGATCAATTAATTGATACAACTCACTGGTAGCTAATCAATATAATATGAACCCGTACGATCGATCAGTTTCTAGGATTAACAAATAAGGGAACTGTCTATCTACTTCCTTAAATGGAATGAATGGATTCCGTATCTGTGATTACATAGACTACTCACTCAATCCATTACAATGCCAAGATGGGGTAATTCAGATCACAGACTCAGTGTAATCCTTAACCGTCAAGTCAAACCTCATACTGATTCAAGCAGTTGACTGTGATCTCCTCCGGATTAAGATATATCGATAAATATGATCATCGATTGATTCGATAAGACTTCTCGATTACGGGATTATATCGTGAACTCTAATCAAATCGGTCCAGTCCTATATGATATATCTATCATATATAAATGCCCCACTAGGTTCTCTTAACCGAAAGTCCGGATAAGACAATCACACATATTGTGTTCTGGGTGCATTAATAGCACAATAAAGGAGAGACCCGATACTCTCGATTAACTTCACTACGGGCTAATTGTATTTTAAGTACATCTTCACTAACTCAATTCTCCCGTGTATATCCCATACACTGAATTAAGTGATTACATAAACGATATACTTTAGGGTTTTCTGTAGTGTAAATACTATTGTCACATCGGTGAATATGAGAATAATAAATATGAATAATAATATCATTTCATTTATTAAATAAAACAATTTCAAAATTGTCTTACAGGCATTACACCTAACATCTAGTAGTGGTTGATGATTTCTCCAAATACACCTGGACCATATTCATGAACAAGAAGAAAGAGACACTCAAGAAGCTGCCAGAATTGCTAAGAAGGATTCAAAATGAGAAAGAGCTAAAGATCATCAAGATCATATCAGATAGTGGCACAGAATTTCTAAATGAAGTTATCAGAACCTATTGTGAAGAAAATGGAGTACTACATCAATTATCTGCAGCAGGAACTCCACAACAAAATGGTGTAGCAGAAAGAAGAAACAGAACTCTCAAAGAAGCAGTCAGAACAATGATTGCAGAAACATGCCGGCCAAAGAGGTTCTGGGCTGAAGCAGCAAACACAGCATGCTACACACAGAACAAATCAATCATCAACAAATATCATGGAAAGACTCCATATGAAATATGGAATGGAAGAAAACCTAATATCTCATATTTGCATATGTTTGGATTAAAATGTTTTGTTTTGAACAGGAATCAGCTGCATACCTCTGATGAAAAGGCTAATGAAGCAATATTTATGGGATACTCAGACACCAGCAAAGCATTCAGAGTGCTCAACAAAAGAACATTGGTGATTGAAGAATCAATACATGTAGTCTTTGATGAACCAAACACAAATGGTGAAAGTCTTCAAGAACAAGAAGAAGAAGCAGCACAAAGGGAAGTATATACTAATACAACCATACCAGCTACCATTCTGAATCACCATTTTGAAAATCAAAATGAGCCACGTGACAATACAACAGAAGAAGCACCAGAACTTGAAGCTCATGCACAATCTGAAGGAGTAGAAGCACCAAGTGAAGAACAACTTCAACCTGACCTCAATTGGCTAAGAGATCATCCTGAAGATCAAGTCATTTGAGACATTCACACAGGAGTTAGAACTAGAAGACAACTGGAGCATATGCTAACATGTTTTCTATCACAAGTGGAACCCAAGACAATAGATGATGCAATTCAAGATGCAGAATGGATTACATCCATGCAAGAGGAACTAAATGAATTTGAAAGAAATGAAGACTGGGAACTTGTTGACAGACCAGACACATAAAACATCATTTAAACAAAATGGGTATTCAGAAACAAGATGGATGAGCAAGGAACAGTTGTTAGAAATAAAGCAAGTCTAGTTGCAAAAGGTTACTCTCAAGCAGAAGGAATAGATTATGATGAGACATTTGCACCAGTAGCAAGATTGGAAGCAATCAGACTCTTTCTAGCTTTTGCTGCACACAAAGACTTCAAAGTCTATCAAATGGATGTCAAAAGTGCATTTCTAAATAGACTGTTGGAAGAAGTATATGTGGAACAACCTCCTGCTTTTCAACTCAAAGGAAAAGAAGATAAAGTATACAAGCTCAAGAAGGCTCTTTATGGACTCAAACAGTCACCTAGAGCTTGGTATGAAACACTATCACAATTTTTTATCCAGAATGGATTCAACAAGGGAACTATAGATAAGACTCTCTTCAAATTAGAGGAAGGAACAAGTACATTGCTAGTGAAAATCTATGTTGATGATATTATCTTTGGATCAGAGGATGAAAAGTTGTGTGAGAAATTTGCAAACCTAATGAAGAGCAAATTTCAGATGAGCATGATGGGAGAATTAAATTATTTTCTTGGCCTTCAAGTGAAGCAAATGAAGGATGGCATTTTCATTAGTCAAGCCAAGTACACAAAAGACTTAATACACAAGTATGGCATGGACACAAGTGGCACAACAGATACACCAATGTGTGCAAGAGTCATTCTTTGAAAGATGAAGCAGGAAAAGATGTTGATCAGAAAATGTATAGAGGAATCATTGGATCCCTACTATACCTAATTCCAAGCAGACCTGATATAGCATTTGCAGTAGGAGTATAGACAAGATTTCAAGCCCAACCAAAAGAATCACATCTTATAGCAGCTAAAAGAATAATCAAATACCTGAAGAACACCATCAATGTTGGAATTTGGTATCCAAAAGATGGAGGATTCAAGCTGATATCACACTCAGACTCTGACTATGCTGGATGCAAAATAGATAGAAAAAGCACCTCTGGAACATGCCAAATGCTAGGCACTAGACCAGTCTCATGGTTTAGCAAAATGCAAAACTTCATATCTACATCAACAGCTTAGGCAGAATATATAGCAGCAGACAGTTGTTGTGCACAAGTACTGTGGATTAGACAACAGCTAAGAGATTATGGAATGGAGGAGAAGACAATTCCAATCATGTGTGACAACACAAGTGCAATATCCATTACTGAAAATCCAGTGTTGCACTCAAGAACAAAGCATATTGATGTAAGACATCATTTTATCAGAGATCATGTTGAAAAAGGAGATGTTATTCTAAGATACATATGCACTGAAGATCAACTAGCTGACATCCTCACTAAACCACTTAGTCATGAAAGATTTAGCATGTTGAGAACTGAGTTGGGAATGATTGAAATTGACTAAGTACCAAAGAGCGGCTAACTGGATTAATCGGCTAAGTGACTTCACCAGCTGATCAAACCTTTGCCTTCACTGGAGATGTAGCAGGTGAAGCAACGGTACTCAGTGAAGTTAACTTCACTGATTGTTAGGAACAGTAAAGTACAGCGGCTCAGTGAAAAAGGCCCTCCACCGGCGAAGTGACCGACCAAGGATCTTCCCTGAAATAAAGATTAAAGTCACTAGCAAATTAAAGTGTGAACTAAATCAATTGTTATGCACGTGGAGAATAAGGAAGTTATAGAGGATTATACTGTGGAAGATTACACACGTGGAGATCAATTTACAATCGTGGAGGTAACCATATTATTTTTCAAACGCCTCGATTCCCGGGTTCTATCATTACTTACCACAATCCACTCCCCCACTTCACTCGAATATCGGGATTTATATACATAAAATCATGCCATTATGTCACAATATCCTTTCGTATTCGACCACGTTCACACTACCTAAATCACCCCATTTAAACAACACTTAGAGAAGTTTCAGAATTTTTACGCTCTCTTGCAATTCAAAAACCCTATCTCTCAAAATCAAATCCTTCTCTCAAATCTCAAAGAAATGGCTTCATCCTCCTCAAACACTCAAACCGGATATGAGAAATCGATTGCTACTACATCGTTCTTCCAAGAAGAACATTACTTAAAACTATGTGGAAATGACGAGGAAGCAAAACAATTCGCAGCTAGATGCAAGCACCTAAAATTATCAACCTTTCTAAATCCACCAATCACCGAAGTTTGCTATGAAAATCTAATCTCCTTATGGAAGACTGCAAAATACGTCTCTGGACTTCTTGCAGAAGAAGGTGATGAGTGGGAAGAAGATAAGATTATTGCATCTGTCAACGGCACAGAAGTGGTTATTACAGCAAAGGTAATTCGCAATGCTTGAAAGTACCTGCTGTACACCTACATAAGTTGCATGAATCCAAAACCATGTTCACCTATGTCAAACAGCAAAAGCAAACAGGAAGAGGAAAGAGAAAGTAAACCACGAAATACACTTCTGGCCAAAGAAAGAAGCAAAAGGTGCAAAGAAACTTAGACAAAGAAAGTTTTGGTCAATTGATTGATGAAGAAGAAGTAGAGGATTCTGAAGCTGAAGAAGAACAACCAGCAGATGAAAATGAAAGTGAGGGCGACCAACCTCAAAATGAGGAGGTTGCGGCAGGCACTGGAGATGATGAAGAAAATCAGGAAGAACCGGTACAGCTATCTGCAAACGATATTGATGATCGAATTGCAGCATATCTTGAATGGAAAGAGGGTGATTCCAGAATTCAACTTCAAGATTCCGAACGCATGCTCTCTGAGGAGGCCTGGCTCTTTAATTTTTTGGGAATCACAACCCTGGTTGGTATACTTGATGAATCTCCACTCTGGGACATGGTTGATGCAGCAAAGGCAAAACTGCCACAAATCCCTGACCAAAATAGTGATGACTCGGAAGATGGTGGAGATGATCATGATAATACTAATCAATATGATGATTATGATGATGATCATGATGATAATGATGGTGGTGATCCTCACGCTGATGATGGTGATAACCAAGGAGAAGAGGATACCCCCACACCAGATGCAATTGATGATAACATTCTCCTAAGTTCGTTTCTACAACCACAAGGTCCAGCAAAGTCAATCCCAGCTGAGGCAACCTCACCAACACCACAAACAGTGCCAGCTAACAACCCTGAGCCAATTCCACAAACTCCTGTGGATACTACAGTTCAGCCGACAGAAGTATTAGACACTGGCTCAGTTGCTGCCACTCCAGTCCAGAAAACCCCCATCACAGAGCAAGGGGGAATAGCAGCCCAAGCGACACCAGCATACACATCCACCCAAGTACTTGAAGATTTGGAAGTCGATGTAGATGCCACTCAACATCAATCCAGAGGACAGCAAACAGAACCAGAACCAGCTGACATCCGACACAAACTCTCTCAGCTGGCCACTGGAATTTCAAATGAAACCTTTGAAAAAGCAGCAGATCTGCTAGCTGAAGAATTGGAGCAGCAAGCCATGCACCTCATATCCATGACTTCAGCATTTAATGACAAAAGTTACTCCATTGAGAGAAAATTCCAGGCTGTTGCTGAATATATTGATTCGCAGAATATTGTTGTCCAACGACAAGGAGACCTGATGAGACAGCTCAACATCAATATCACCAACAACCTTGTAGGACTCAGACAACACATCTATCAGGAAAATGATTCGATGGCATTAGCATTTGGCACCAGATTCCGCAGTGCTGAGAAGTTGACTGATCATGACAACAGATTTACATCCATTGAGTCAAAACTAGACTCTCTAATTGGAACGGCAGAAACTAAAAATAGCATCTTACTCCAGCAAAGGGATGATGCTGCCAAAAATAGGGAAACAAATAATCCTGAAGGATCAACACTAAGACCCCCAAATTTTACAGCAGAAAGCTGAGAGCAAGGGACAGAGAAATAACAATCAGGAATGAAGCTGAAGAGCAGCAAAGATATGCCAGAGAAGAAAGAGAAAAGGCCTCAAATGAACCATGCATTGGATTTCCCCATCCTATTCAAAGAAGGGATGATGATAGAGATAGATCAGGTGGACAGCAAAGAGCTAGATAGCAAAGACCTGGATCAAGTCAGCAAAGGAGGATAGCAATAGAACATAGAACTAGCACAAGCAGAGAGAAAAGAAGTTTCCCAACTCACAGAAACATGCAAGAATATGAGGCTGAGATCCTAGATCATGTGAGAGAATTCTCTGGAGTTCAGGAAGGGCTGTATCCAAATCAAACACAAGATGAAGCTTGGACAGACTGGCTAAGCTACCAGGATGAACAGGGAGAGTTGACATGGCCAAAATATACAATGACATTAAAATAAAGCATGCATCCCTCCAGCAAAGTGGTGGAACCAGCAGACCAAGTTCAGCCATACCACTTTCTGCAAAAGGACCAGAAGATTTGCCAACTGAGCAACAAAAGACTTCAACTATATGGCAAAATTCTTCAACCCTATGGGGAGAATGAATAAACAAGACCAATGGGGTTTGTACAAAAATCTCAAGTTTGCTGACTCACACATTGCAGAAGCTAGGGATAGACTTGAGAAGTATTTTGGAGAGCCCAGGGCAAATGAAACTATGCCTGACTTTAACAGACTCTTTGCCAAGAGAGTATTCCAAGGAGTATCTGAATACACTGCTATGGCATACTGGAAGTGGAAGTTTCTAGAGATCGATTGGAAAGACACTGAGGAGGTTCAGACTACAAAATTTAAGAGGTACAAAGCAGAATTAAGTAAAATGTAGTTATTGTACCTTCAATATGCTTTGAGCTCATTTTTTCTGATTGCCCTTAATGGATGAATAAAATTGTTGAGTTTTATTCCACTATTTATTATGAAATCTGTTACACTTATGTTCAGGCTTATGAGGGTTTTTCAATCATCAAAAAGGGGGAAATTGTTAGGAACATTTTATTATGTTTTGATGATGGCCATACTAGCGGTTATAGCAAGCCTGAAATAAGTTAGAATTATCTGTATAAGTCTTTACTTAGAGTCTGACATGTTGTATAAGTTAAGTCAGACAAGTATTGTACTAGTTGGTAAGATGGCAAAGTGAAACAGATTTTTGGCAGAGTGAAGCCAGCCAAGTACCAGCAGAGAAGCAATGAAGACATTATGGTCTGACTTGTAACCAAGGAAGTCTGTGATGACCTTGGATAAGTCTAAGTTATGTTTCAAGTGATGGAACTGAATGTTTAAATATGGTGTACACTGATCTCACACAAATCAATGATCAGTGAAGTACAAGGATTCTCCTGAACTGAATAAGATGAAGGAAATAGTGAATCGGCAAAGTAAACTGACTATCGGCTAAGTAAAGACAAAGCAGTGAAGAAAGATTTAAGTGGCCGAGTCAGTTAAGTCACTTGACCGTTCAGAGAACAGCCAAGTAAACCTTACTTGATAAATATTTGAAATTTGATGAAGATACAGAAGATCAAGCATTAAATGCACAATCAATAGAGAATCAATCAAGGGCAGATTTTCTGATAAATGTTTGAAGAAAAAATCCGAATACTGAAATCAAGGAGAATACAATTAAGGGGGAATAAAGAATAAAATCAAGGATTATTCCCCTCTTTAATATAGCCAACGGACGGAAATTCAAATCAAGGATTATCAAGGCTATAAATAGGAGGCACTGACAGACAAAATAAGACAAGAAAACTATCAACAAGCAGAAACTCTGTCAAATCAAAAAGGCCTTCATCTGTGCTTAAAAAGAAATATCTAGTGATCAACTCAAAACTGAGAGCTACAATTCAAACATCAAGCATTGAGATTGATCAACAAGTTTGTGAATCCAATTCACATCAATCAAGCAACTGAATCAGAACCATATGAGAAGGAGTTGTGTTTGTGATAGCTGCTGAAGGATTTGATCCCAAAGAGCAGTGGAAGAGACAGAATCACTGAAGCTGTTGCAGCCAAGGAGTGATAGTCTTGTAGATTGTGAAGCTTGTGTAGCCAAGGACAATCAGGCTATTGTATCTGTGAAAACAATAGTGAATTCCTCCAATCATCATAGGAGAAGAGTGGATTAAGAGATTACACCACCCTGAACCACTATAAGCCTTGTGTCAATTTACTTTCAGCAATTTACCTTATTGCATTCATTTAATTACTTATATTATATTCTATATCTGTTATTGCCTAAACTACTTTGAAACAACATAGTAAGAAGGGACTTATCAGCTGACCAAAAGATTTTAAATACAAGAAATGTTTTTGAAACTCCACTATAGTCATTCACCCCCCCCCCCTGACTATAGTTTTACCCTTCTCTGGGACCAGTTCAAACTCAACCTTCAGCAATCAATTCTACAGTCTGAACTGAAGCCACAACCTATCAATCCTTATTCTCAAGCATCATGTTTAGCCTTTAGAAACTTGAAGCAGAATTTTTGATAAAAAAATGAATTACACAGCAACTGACAAACACTCAATCAAAACAGGATTACACAAGATCAGATTGATACTGAAATATGAACTACAGGCTAGAATCCTCTCAGGGCCTTTCTTGCTAGTTCAAGCTTTCAAGTGTCAATTCCTGATCTCAGAAATGACTTATTCAGGTTCATTGTTTAATAGTGGACAGACTCAATTACAGATACTACTCAAGTATGGCTAATTGAGACACACAGGAAAACACAGATACTGCAAGACTTGATGTGAATCCTGAATGACACAAGATCAGGGGTATTTGAAGCCTATGCCTGAATTTACCTAATCCTCACTTAGGCAATATTCAGACTAAGGTCACACAGGGGTACTTCAAATCAATCAGGTAGACCACAGACCAGTTTAAACAAAAGCAAAGTTTAAAAAAGTTTTCTGTATTGATTTACGTTCTTTAAAAGACACAACGCAGACAAACAGAGAGGTTGATCCTGAGTCCTGTGTATAGCTTTTCCAGTCCTCAAGCGATACACACTCCAGCAAGATTCCAACCGATTCAGTATCACTCCAGGCAAGTGATAGGGAATCCAGACCACAGACTTCTTCTTCTTACCAAAAGTGACTTAGAAAATTTTGAAAAAGAAGAAAGATGTGGTGTATGCTTAAGTTGTAAAACTGATTCAAAATTTGTTCAGAGGGGGTGGCTATTAATAGGAAAAAGAGACGGAAACTCTAAAACCTATTTATGTGGAACCAGTGATACAAACCAGGTCGATCAACCAAAACACTTTTCATATAACATACAAGGGTTGATCAGTGGTTTAAAGAACACTTAAATTAGGCCTGACCACAGACATAAACCAATCAATACTAGCACAGACCGAAATTGGACTGGTTTAGATCGTTGGTTTGACCATCATTGGGCTTATATACCCTCAGCAGATTGCAATTCAATTTCACTGGGTATAGACCCTCAATTGAATTGTCTTGACCGGACTAGGGTACAAGATTTAGCCAATTTACCATAGCAATCTGGGTGATGATTCACCGAATCAACTGTCATGTGCCGATATGAGCAGATTGCATTGCTTGATCCTCAGATTAAAGCTGCAGATCCTTCAAATCTTACATGTGGTCAAAAAGCACAGATCTTATGCCATTAAAGAGCCAGAACGGTCATGGGTAACCTGTAATCATCCAATAAAGAAAAAGATCAGGCAGAATCAAATCTAATCAGTGAAATAAATGTTGTAATTAACCAAAGAAAAGGAAAGATACGACCTTTAAGCTTTGAAGCCATCACAGAGTGAAACCTCTATGTTTCTTCAAGGGAATCACTGAGAATTTGAGCAGTCAATGATCGAATCATCATGATTTGAAATAAAGGTGCAAGCTTTCACCTTGAAGCCTTCCTAATTCAAAATTCGTCACATGGTTGCTTCGATTTTGAGGAGCCTTCACAGATTAGGTCTCCTGCGTTTCTCCACAGATTATTCAGCATGAGGGATAACCAAAAAGGAAGGTAAGAGGGAGAATAAAAGTAGCAGATTTTTTTGGGATTCGAAACAAGAGAGCATTGAAGGAGAGATTTGGAAATCGTATTCATTGAATACGAAGGAGAAGGAGAGGAGGAGTTTCTCAGAAGTTGAAAGAGGGGCGGCAGTCAAATGAGTGTAGGGTCTAGGTTTTTCTGTTTTGGTTTAGATAAGGGGTAAGAAAGTTGGGCCAGACCAAAAACAAGAAAAGAAAAAAAAAAACTGGGCCAAACTTGTTTTGTTAAAAAAAAAAGGAAGGGGCCTGTCGATTTGTGTATAATATAAATATATAATTAAATAATTTAGTTTGATTAATCAAACTTATAAAATCAAGTAAATTAATTTTATAAATCTAATCAAGCAAATTAATTAGATAATTACATATTTTAATGATCCTTCAAAAAGAAGATTAAACACAAGAGTTTTCCGTATGATGTAAGTTTTATCTTCATGGCGGTTAGTGACAGGGGTATTTTATTAAAAAACACATATTTAATGGTATTTTGGTAAATTAATCAAACTTACGTGCAACTGGGGCTCATAACTCAACACTCTCCCCCTTTTGATTAATTTTCAAAATACCTTGTACGCTCCCTCTTGATTACAGCTCCCCCTACATACGTATTTCTCCCCCTTAGTTTGAAAACTAAGGAAAAGGGATCATAACGGTACCATATGTAGGTCACTACGCAACTTTTCGAACGAGGCCTGGGGTAAAGGCTTCGTGAAAATGTCAGCTACCTGATACGTAGTTGGCACAAACTCAATAGATATCGTTCCATTTTGCACATGATCACATATAAAATGATAACAAATTTCTATGTGTTTGGCTCGGGAGTGCATAACAGGATTGTGCGCTAGATCTATAGCACTAGTACTGGCGCAATAAACCGGAACATAATCTACAGACATGTCGAAGTCTGCTAGCTGTTGTTTGATCCAGAGGAGTTGAGCACAGCAATTGCTCAAGGCTACGTACTCAGCCTCAGTAGTACTAAGGGCAACACTAGGCTGCTTCTTAGAGAGCCAAGAGATGAGACGGTCCCCAAGTAATTGACAAGTACCACTAGTGATCTTCCGTTCATTACGACAGCCACCATAGACGGCATCACTGTAAGCGATAAGTGTAAGTCATGAATCTCAAGAGTACCAGAGACTCAATGTGGGTGTGTGCCTGAGATATCGGAAAACTTGCTTGACAGCTTTTTTGTGCGATATCTTAGGATTAGATTGAAAGCGTGCACATAGTCCTACGGCAAACTATATGTCGGGTCTCGATGCGGTCAGGTATAGCAGAGAACCAATCATAGATCAATATAAGTGAGAGTCTAACGGCTCACCATCTTCATCAAGTGTAAGTTTGATTGACGAGCTCATAGGAATCGTAGCAGGTTTCAACGCGTCAAACTTAAACTTGGTGAACATATCTCTGATATACTTAGTTTGACTTATGTGTGTACCGGACTGTGTTTGCTTGATCTGTAAGCCAAGGAAGAAACTTAACTCTCCCATGGCTAACATCTCAAACTAAAAAGACATCAAAGTCTCAAACTCAGTGCACAGAGCGGGGTCGGTAGACCCGAAGATAATGTCATCGACATAGACCTGGGCAACCAGGATGTCAGATCCGGACTTCTTTATGAATAAGGTGTTATCCACCCTACCCCTAACGAAGCCATTAGCTAAAAGCACTGATGACAACTTATCGTACCATGCTCTAGGCTCTTGTTTGAGTCCGTAAAGTGCTTTCTTGAGACGGAAGACATAATCGAGATGGAGTGTATCCTCAAAGCCCAGGGGCTGTCGAACATACACTTCTTTATCGATAAGTCCGTTTAAGAAGGCACTTTTGACGTCCATTTGATGGAGCTATATTCCAAAGCCAAATGCAAACACAATTAAAAGTCGAATGGCTTCCAGCCGAGCAACTGGGGCGAAGGTCTCATCGTAATTGATGCCTTCCTGTTGGGTATAAACATGGGCCACCAGTTGAGCCTTATTCCGAACGACTTTAGCATTTTCATCTAACTTGTTCCTAAAGACCCATCGTGTGCCTACCGAGGTTTTACCCTTAGGTAGGGGAACAAGTTCCCAAATATCTTGCCTTTCAAATTGATGAAGCTCTTCTTGCATAGCTATAACCCACTCATTGTCTAAGAGGGCTTCATCAACTTTCTTAGGTTCGATGTTAGAAAAAAATGCATGCAAAGATGAGGGATGGAAAGTGGACCTTTGGGTGCTAACACCAGCAGTAGGGTCACCAATGATTAAGTCTGGGGTGTGATAATTTTCCCATCTGTGTTGTGGAGCACCACCATTCTCCTCTTATGTGTTTTCTTCTTTGTGAGCATCATTTGCTAAGATGTCATCCACAACGGGTGCTGTACGTTCAACAGCTATTTCTTTTGCTACTTCCGTTTTAGGGGATGTTTCATTTTGTGCGGGTGGAAGTAGCTCGAACTCATCCTCCAAGTCCAACTGCTCTACACTTACTTGCTTATCTTCCACACTATAGCACATGTTAGTCAAGGAAGCAAACTCATGAAATGAAACATGTACGGACTCGAGAATGCGTCGAGAAACTGGATTGTAGCATCTATAAGCCCGTGAGGTCTCAGAATAACCAACGAATATCCATTCGATATACTTAGATGCAAACTTATCCAGATTTCCCTTATCATTCAACACGAAACACTTGCATCCAAAAACGTGAAAGTAGTTAACTTTTGAAGGACGATTTCTTAGGACTTTGTAGGGTGTCTTGTGCAATCTGTGTCTAATAGACACTCGATTAACAACATAACATGCACAAGAAACAGCCTCAGCCCATAGAAATCGAGGCACCTTGAACTCATTTAGCATTGTTCGAGCAGATTTTCTTGCAGTGTTCGGTTCTTACGCTCAACGACGCCATTTTGTTGTGGAGTTCGAGGAGCAGAGACATGGTGACGAATACCAAGGTACTCACAGAATTCTATGAGACTAGTCCACAAATTCACCACCTCTGTCACTCCTGACAGCTACAACAGATATATCAAAGGTATTCCGTAGTTGCTTCACGAGAGTAGAGAATGCCTGAACACTATCACTCTTGTGAGTCAAAAACAAGGTCCATGTATATCTGGAATAGTCATCAACGACGACGAGCACATAAGACTTTCCACTGAGACTTACTACTCTATTATGACCAAACAAGTCAATATGCAACAATTCTAGGATGCGAGTGGAAGACACTTCGTGTTTGGATCTGAATGCAGTTTTCCATGTATACATGGCTCACAAGTGTCAAATTCATCCAGATCTAAGGTTGGTATACCTCATATGAGATTCTGTTTGCACAACTTCTCAATAGTAGTGATACCAACATGACCTAAGCGACGGTGCCATAGATTTGTGTCATCATGTTTAGATACGAGGCACGTTATCGGGCAATTAGTGAGGTTTTCCAGTTCGATCGTGTAGAGATTATGCTCACAAAGACCAGTTAGGACAACATTCCCTAATTTATCAGATATTGTGCAACTATCCTCATCAAACACAATTTTAAGGCCCGAGTCACTTAACTGTGATATGCTTAGTAAATTATACTCTAAATTATTGACTAATAAAACATTATGAATAATAAAACAATTTGGGTTACCAACTGAACCTTTGCCAAGGATCTTGCCTTTTGAATTGTCTCCAAATGTCACTGACCCTCCATCTGATATAGCTTTGTAATCCCGGATGATTGTGGAGTTGCCAGTCATATGTCGAGAGCATCCACTATCCAAGCACCACTTTGTATTGCTTTAATATAGTTTTTCTTTAAGACATGCCTGCAATACAAAGATTTTATATAGGTACCCTTAGTTCTTGGGTCCTTCGGGGTTAGAATCAGGCTTGATCGAGTCCTTACGAACCCAGACCTTCTTAACCCTTGGTTTTCTAGTAGCCTTCTTTGTCCGGGAGGACTCGGGATGTTCGCAATGACGTGGGTCGGGTTGGTATGTGGTCTTTTGCATTCGATTGACATGATCTTGCCAGAATAGCATCTGGGCCAAAAGGGGGTCAAACTGGGGAAGTTTATGTGTATAGGTGTGTGCCTGGTGTATGCATGGATCGTAGTGTGTAGTCGGGTAAAAACTAGGTGGAGCATAGTTGTTATGAGTGAAGTGGTTCTGTTGAGCAAAGCTCCTTGAACCTCTTCGATCATAGGCGTATGCATGAGTATGTGAGGAAGAACGCTGTGCAGTGTGTGTGGATGTTGATGGAGCGTTCTTAGGTGAGGTGTGTGCCTTTTTCTTTCTGTTTCTTCTTTTCTTTTTGATGAGTTGTGCGGTCGTGGTGTGTGCTAAGCCGATTGGCCAAGGCTCCAAGACTTTGGTTGAGGCGGGTGAGTTTTGTGTGTCGGATGAACCTTCCACACAAAAGTCCTTATCCTTTGAAGTCTGAGAAGTTGATGGTTACGTTTTGAGCTGAGTAATTTGCTCTTCAAGTCTTGAGATGACTTGCTTAAATGCCGCAACCTTTCGCTTCAAAGATTCATTCTCAATCTCGGTCGTTTGGTGTTTAAGTTTCAATTTGCTTATTTCATTGGTTAAGGTGACAAAGTCGTCGTCTTGTTGCACCTTAAGCTTATTTAGAGTGTCGTTTTTACCCTTAAGTGTGAGGTTATCCCTAGTTAATTGTTCATTAAGTGTATGCAGTTCTTCCTTAGTTAGAGAAGAGTCGGATACCTTACTGTCGCTTGAGTTCGTGGGTTGTGAGAAACCCATAAAGCACAAGTTTGCCTTTTCAGATGTTTCAGACTTATTATCATTGTCTGATTCGTCACTTGCATCCCAAGTAGCCGCCATTGCTTTGCCATTTTTCTTTCCTTTGCCTTTTTGAGCATTTTTGTTCTTTTGACTAGATATAGGCTTGGGCTTTCCTCCTTTCTTATTAGGGCACTCGTTGGCAATGTGACCTTTCTGGTTGCATTCGAAACAAGTCATATCTTTCTTCTAGCCACTTTTGTTCTGGGACTTAGCATTCCCGGATGATTTTCCTCTTCGTTCATTTTTCAATAATCTTCTGAACTTAAGAACCATCATAGCGGTTTCTTTGTCATCTTCACTTTCATCATTCGCTTGCTCATTTTCAGATTTAGGTTCTTCATGAGTTTTCAGTGCCAGAACAGACATCTCGCAATACTTTTTCTTGGGTGTGTTCAGATGTTGTCCGTATACTAAGAGCGTACCGATAAGTTCATCTTTAGTGAGGACCAAGAGATCCTTCGCTTCCTCTATGGCCGTAGCCTTAGGTTCCCATATAGGACGGAGGGAGCGAAGTATCTTATAGTTTTGGTCCTCTATAGAGATGTCTTTACCAAGGGCGCTAAGTGCATTGACTATGTCCATGAATCTATTATCCATGTCAATAATAGATTCACTCGATTTTGCTTGAAAAGACTCATATCCATGATTGAGTTGACTTATATTAGACTTCTTAAACTTACTGGTGCCCTCATGACGTTTGATAAGAGCCTCCCAAATTTCTTTGGCAGTCTCGCATGCGGCAACAGCTCGGTTCTCGGAGGGACTTAAAGAGTTGATAAGAATGGAGATGGCTTTAGCGTTTAAGGACATTTTTCTACAGTCCTCTTCGTTAAATTCGTCCTCAGTCTTATTAACCTTTGTAGTGACTCTGGCTTTGGAGATGTCTTTTGTGGGAACAAACGGACCTTTGTTTATGATAATCCGTAGTTGATAATCCGTTTGTTGCGCATGAGTCATCATCTAACGTTTCCAATGAATACACCCAGAACCGTCAAAGTATGCAGGCCTTACCAAGGATAAGCCCTCCCTTGGGTTCATTGAGCTATTTAGGGAATCCATTACAATGCAGTACAATGATATGCAACAAATATGTAATGCAAAGATGTGAATGAACTACAATTCAATTTTAGTTTTTTTTAAAAAAAATGATGTGAGTGTGTGAGGAACAACACTTAAGGCACATGGTTGAGATGATTTATTTGGTACTAAAAAGTGCAGAACAAAAAGAACAAAAGACCAAGGTAAATCAAAGAAATAAAAAGGCACTATAAATAACACCAAGAGATATGGTGTTATGATCACTAGGTGACCAAGCTCCGATACCAATTGTTGGATCGATAATGCATGTAAAACACTCTAGAAGGGGGGGGTTGAATAGAGTGTTGGTAATTTATACCACTTTTTCGAGTTTATCAAAAGACAAGCAAGTTGGAGCAATTTTACTACACAATTACTGATTTGTTAAACCGGAAGCTATTTAACAAAATTATTCGATTGTGTATTACTAAGTGATAAGGAGTTAAATTGGTGATTTATAACTGGTGTGAAAACAGTCCAATTGATATTAAATTCCAATAGAGTCAAGTTATTTCTTTGATAAGACAGTTTAGTAAATTAAGATATTGTTTCAGCACAAATAGTCAATACAAAACATAAACTCAAGTTATAAATAAAAGATCAGAACTGATACAGATTTACAGATTCAATAAGATTACAAAAGTAAGACATAACTGAGTATAGGGATAATTATAGTTTGTAACTGATTAAACAAATTTAAATATGATATGTATTTTGATCAATCAAGGGCACTGCTCAAACTAAAATATCAGATGTATTTTAGTGATGATAAACACACTCAACTTTGAGGTTTATCAGCACTTAAATGCAACTTGATTTACACTAATTACAGTGAGCACAACAAGTAGGGACCAGACTAGGCTGATCAATCAGTTTCAGCACTGAACTGAAGGTCAGATCTGAGTTACAACTCTGATCCGACTATCAAGGTCAGTATTGTAACTGATCACAAATGATCAGCAGGTCCAAACTGTGGCCAAAAAGTAAAAACTCAGATTCAAAAACCTATTACAAGATTTTCAAAAGAAAACTCAGATTTATCAACAGATTTTTCAGTCAGTATTGATGGTGGAAATTTTAATCAGGTTATGGCAAGAATTCAGCAACAGATGCAACAAGTTTGCACAGGAAATGGGCAGAATTTCATGTGTAAATCACAAGGATATACAGACTAAAATTCCCAGCAAATATGGGGGAATGATGACAAGTTCAAACTCAACCTTTAGCAATCAATTCTACAGTCTGAACTGAAGGCACAACCTATCAATCCTTATTCTCAAGGATCAGGTTTATCCTTCAGAAACTTGAAGCAGAATTGTTGCTAAAAATGAATTACACAGCAATTGACAAACACTCAATCTGAAAGCAAGATTACACAAGATCAGATTGATACTGAAATAGGAACTACAGGCCAGAATCCTCTCAGGGCCTTTCTTGGTAGTTCAAGCTTTCAAGTGTCAATTCCTGATCTCAGAAACTGACTTATTCAGGTTCAGTGTTTGATAGTGGACAGACGCAATTATAGATACTACTCAAGTATTGCTAATTGAGACACACAGGAAAAAACAGATACTGCAAGACTTGATGTGAATTCCTGAATGACACAAGATCAAATGTAACTTGAAGCCTATGCCTGAATTTACCAAATCGTCACTTAGGCAATATTCAGACTAAGGTCCTTCAACACCAATGATCTTAACACAGGGGTACTTCAAATCAAACAGGCAGACCACAGACCAGTTTAAACAAAAGAAAAGTTCAAAAGAGTTTTCTGTATTGATTTACCTTCTTTAAAAGACACAATGCAGACAAATAGTGAGGTTGATCCTGAGTCTTGTGTATAGCTTTGCCAGTCCTTAAGCTATACACACTCCAGCAAGATTCCAACCGATTCACTATTACTTCAGGCAAGTGATAGGGAATCCAGACCACAGACTTCTTCTTCTTACAAAAAGTGACTTAAAAAATTTTGAAAAATGAGAAATATGTGGTGTATGCTTAAGTTGTAAAAATGATTCAAAATTTGTTCAGAGGAGATGGCTATTTATAGGAAAAAGAGACGGAAACTCTAAAACCTATTTCTGTGGAACCAGTGATACAAACCTGGTCGATCAACCAAAACACTTTGCACATAACACACAAGGGTTGATCAGTGGTTTAAGGAACACTTAAATTAGAACTGACCATAGACTTAAACCAATCAATACTAGCACAGACCGAAATTGGACTGGTTTAGATCATTGGTATGACCATCATTGGGCTTATATACCCTCAGCAGATTGCAATTCAATTTCACTGGGTATAGACCCTCAATTGAATTGTCTTGACAAGACTAGGGTACAAGATTTTCCAATTTACCATAGCAATCCGGGTGATGAATCACCGAATCAACTGTCATGTGCCGATATGAGAAGATTGCCTTGCTTGATCCTCAGTTTAAAGCTACAGATCCTTCAAATATCATATGTGGTCAAAAAGCACAGATCTTATGCCATTAAAGAGCCAGAACGGTCATGGGGTAACCTGTAATCTGCCAATAAAGAAAAATATCAGGCAGAATCAAATCTAATCAGTGTAATAAATGCTGATATTAACCAGAGAAAAGGAAAGATACGACCTTTAGGCTTTGAAGCCATCGCATAGTGAAACCTCTATGTTTCTTCAAGAGAATCGCTGAGAATCTGAGCAGTCAATGCTCGAATCATCACGATTTGAAATAAAGGTGCAAGCTCTCACCTTGAAGCCTTCCTAATTCAAAATTCGTCACATGGTTGCTTTGATTTTGAGGAGCCTTCACAGATTAGGTCTCCTACATTTCTCCACAGATTATTCAGCACGAGGGATAACCAAAAAGGAAGGTAAGAGGGAGAAGAAAAGTAGCAGATTTTCTGGGATTCGAAACGAGAGAGCATTGAAGGAGAGATTTGGGAATCATATTCATTGAATACGAAGGATAAGGAGAGGAGGAGTTTCTCAGAAGTTGAAAGAGGGGCGGCAGTCAAATGAGTGTAGGGTCTAGGTTTTTCTGTTTTGGTTTAGATTAGGGGTAAGAAAGTTGGGCCGGACCAGAAACAAAAAAAGAAAAAAACTAGGCCAGACTTGTTTTGTTAAAAAAAGGAAGGGGCCTGTCGATTTGTGTATAATATAAATATATAATTAAATAATTTAGTTTGATTAATCAAACTTATAAAATCAAGTAAATTAATTTTGTAAATCTAATCAAGCAAATTAATTAGATAATTACATATTTTAATGATCCTGCAAAAAGAAGATTAAACACAAGAGTTTGCCATATGATGTAAGTTTTATCTTCATGGCGGTAAGTGACAGGGGTATTTTAGTAAAAACACATATTTAAGGGTATTTTGGTAAATTAATCACACTTACGTGCAACTGGGGATCATAACTCAACAGTCGTAAACCATGTTAAGGGAGAATACATGGCAAAAGAAGAGCCTATGAAGAAGTATTTAGCGGCGGCCAAGTCGTTACTTCAAAATTTTCAGTCTGTTCAGATCGGGCAGGTCTCTCGATCTCTAAACAGGAGAGCAGACACCCTTCCAAAGTTGGCATCTAACTTCGTGTCAAATAAGAAGGTGCTAGTCGAGCAACTAGTAGAGCATAGCTACGATCAAAAAATGGTTCAGCCAGTCACTCAAAAAAGAACTTGGATGGACCTGATAGTGTCCTATTTTAAGGACGGCACTCTTCCGACAGACAAATCACAAGCTCGGAGACTAAAACTATTGGCAACCAGGTACACTCTTTTTAATGAGGTTCTTTACAGACGTTCTTTTGTATCCCCATGGCTCAGATATGCCTCGGAAGACGAAGGACACTATCCTTCGAAAGATTCACTTGGGAATTTGTGGGAATCATGTTGGAGCCCGAACTCTGGCCAGTCGCATGTTCGGTTATTATTGGCCGACCATGCATCAAGATGAAATGGAGCTGGTACTGAAGTGCAAGTCGTGCCAGGTGCATGCTAATTTATCTCATCAGACTTCACAAGAAATGACCCCAATCATATCCCCATGGCCCTTTGATCAGTGGGGCGTAGACCTGGTCGGACCACTCCCCCGAGCTTTGAGTAATTTAAGGTTTTTGGTTGTAGCAGTTGACTACTTTACCAAGTGGGTGAAAGCCGAGGCCTTAATTACAATCACATCAAAGTCCATCCAAAGGTTCCTATGGAAGAACATAGTGTGCAGATATGGCATACCGAAATCTTTAATTTCAGACAATGGAACTCAATTTGAAGATAGAACATTCAGAACATGGTGCACCGAGTTGGGCATCACATAGCATTTCACATATGTTGGATACCCACATGCAAATGGGTAAGTAGAACAAACCAACAGGCAGATCAAAACTGGTCTAAAGAAGAGGTTAGAAGAAGAGGGAGAAAATTGGATGGAACATCTACCCAACATATTATGGGCGTACAGGACTACGCTGAACTCCACCACAAGAGAAACACCCTTCTCGTTAGCTTATAGAAGCGAAGCAGTCATTCCAGCAGAGATTGATCTCCCTTCACCCCGAACAAAACTCTATGAAGACACAGATCGAGAAACGGAACTCAGACACTCAAAAGATGATCTGGAGGAAGCTAGAGATGTAGCCTTCATTAGAATGGCTAGGTACAAGCAAAATATTTCTCAGTACTACAACTCCAAGGTTAAGCACACATACATCAAAGAATGAGACTTGGTTTGAAAAAAGAATGAAGTGAGCCGCAGGCAAGGCACTCAAGGTAAATTAGATCCAAACTGGGAAGGACCCTATAAGGTGGAAAAAGTTCATGGAAAGGGAGCCTACCAGCTGGAAGACCGACAGGACCATACCTCGCAGCTGAAACGCCCACAACTTGCGTAGATTTTATGTCTAGGACAGGTTCCGGACTTATGTTGTTTTTTAGTTTTCTTTCATTGAATAAGATGTAATCTGAAATCAAAAAAATTTAATAAAATTTATTTTCCATTATACATATGTATGTTTTATTCAAGTTTGCAAAGGCAAACTCCTCAAGTCTGCAGGACAGACAATCCGATCTGAGATCTGCAGGTCAGACTCAGAAAGTTTGCAAGACAAACTCCCTAAGTCTACAGGACAGATAATCCGATATGAGCTCTGTAGGTCAGACTCAGAGAGTTTGCAAAGACAAACTCCTAAGTTTGCAATTAGAAAATACGATCTGAGCTCTGCAGGTCAGACTCAGAAAGTTTGCAAGACAAACTCCTTAAGTTTGTAGGATAGACAATCCGATATGAGATCTGCAGGTCAGACTCAGATAGTTTGATAAGGCAAACTCCCCAAGTCTGCGGGACACAATCCGATATGAGATCTGCAGGTCAGACTCAGATAGTTTGCTAAGGCAAACTCCCCCAAGCCTGTAGGACAGAAAATTCAATCAATACCATGTGCATTCAATAAGCATGTATACAAGGCAAAGGGAATTATTTTAAGACTAAGTATGTCACCCACAGCTAAATCTATGCATGACATACTTAGGGGGCAGAGAACATCCCTCCGTAAAAGTGCTCCAGATATGTACTTAATACTTGAAAGTACTCCAGTGAAGTACTTAATACTTGAAAGAGGCCAAAAAATTTGGCTAAAGTAGCAAACAGCATAACAGTTACAGAATTTCTTGGAATGTTTCGCAAAATAGATCGAAGTGTGTCCAAGCGAGACTAAACCATTCACTACTTTCACCGCCAACATCTTTCTACTGTCAGAAAGTTACTTGTTCTACGGAAACGGTGGTTTGCCCCGGCAATGGTAAAGAAAAAGAAGTGTACACCCCGCTCACCATTTTAGGCAAAGAAACTAGATACGCCCCATCCGTTTCTTGATTTGATACCAGTCGTGATTCCCCTGTCGAGGTGCCCACATTGCATACTAATCTCGAAAGGGATGTCGAGTTAGACATAAATTTTTAAAAAATAAGGGACTGGCAACCACCTGGGGATCTATCCGTTATCTAAGATATATGATATTTATTTCCCCACCGGTGGATTGGGTTTTAACATCTTATCACTCGAAACTGGCCGTAGGGTTATGCCGCTTCAACCTCTCCTTTCAGTTTAGTGACTTACGTTCGAGTCCCTAAATTAAATATGTAAAAGTAGGGCATAGCAAAGCAAAATCTACATATGCTAAGCTGAGCATCAGGAATTGGATATTGTTGTTTCTCTGCTGTAGAGAAGGGAACTGGCTCAGTTTCTTGAGGAGCGGGATGACGGACAGCATACTTGGTACCAATATCCTCTCCGTTCTTGAACTCCTTCAAACAATCATCACAAACCTGGTTTGACCCAGGTCGGTACATACCCATGTGAGACAGGTTAGCAGTAACCAGACCATCGAATTGAACCTTGGCCTCGTCAATCCCCAAGGTATAGCCGTGCCACATAATAGGAGCAAGTAATACCTTCAGAGCCCTAGAAAACTAGGTCGAGGACTTGTATTCATGAATGGCCTGAGTGGCCCAAACAGGGACGGAGGATTCCAGCTCATTCTTTTTAGATCGGAGCTTGGTCAGGGCCTGCTCCAACTCAGATATCTGACCGGTGTGCTTGTCAAAAGCTGCTTGAATTTCATCAGCACACTGGTCGCGAACTTTTCTCAACTCGTCTTCATGAGCTCTAGCCTGCTCTTTCAGATCTTTAATTTCATCGTCCTTGGACTTTGACGCGTCCTTGTGCCTCTCCCGACTAGCGCGCAAGTCGGCAATTGTTTTCTTCATAGTTTCTTTAGCATTTGAGGCCTTAGCAAGCCACTACAGTACCTATTTCCCCACTGGGGTCCCCTGTAATAAGACGGACCCCAAAATAAGTAAGCATACAGGATGAAAGGACAGAACACCGAAGGGTATAAACTTACCATAGCAGCTAGTTTTTTGTCGGGTAAATCAGACAACCGATTCTGCTTGGCTGGGACCTCATGTTCCAGGTCTTGAGGGTCTCACTCAGTCACTGTAGCAGATCTACCCCTCTTGTTGGGCCGCCCTTCATGAACAAACTCTTTCGACCTAGGACGGCACCTAAGCTGAAGTTGGTGATCTTCGGCCCCATCCTGGTCTGAGTCTTACAATTCAACCAAGTTAACACCCTCCCGAGTAAGGTTAAATGAAGCGGAAGACAAAGTATCATCGGGCTGCCCAGCCAGAGCTTGGGCCACAGTTGTGGTAGAACAGTACCCACCGCTCGAGCAGCAGGAGGCTCTAAGCTCAAGGTCCTTTTAGAGCCTTGACTCTGCTCAGGATGAGCACCACCCTCCACTTCCTCTTCAACGGTATCGGCGAATAGTTCGGCAAAGTCAGCCACTGTGAATGGTAAAACTGAGTGATTAGGGTAAACACAAGTATCAAAAGATAGAGACAAGCTAAAAGGACAGAAAATCCTACAATCTTTGTAATCAGCCTTGTTTAGCTTTCGATAAGGATCGGGCCAACAAGAGATAGCTGAGCCAGATCGATCAGCTCAAATGAAAGCTTCTTTAAATCTAGAAAGATGCCCGACTTGTGGATATTGTCAAGGAGTTTCACACTGACGTTGGTAGGAGATGATGTGATCCGTAACCGAATCAGATCCGAAAAAGCCCGATAACTTGACTGAAGGCACCAATAAAACGAGCACCTCAACCCTTGGCTAACCTATAACCAAAAACCTTGGTATAATGGACACCCACAAGGTTCGCTCACGACCTTGATAAGTCCAGTTGGGAATCCACCCACGTGAGGAAACTCACCAAAGCTTAAAAGCTTCAAATGAAATATATTTATATTAAATTTTTTGTCTTTTTACAATGAGTACCACTAAATCCTTTTTATAGGCTAGAGTAAAAGACATAAACTACTCCCAAAGCAATGTGGGACAAAGTTATTTAAGAGAAATAAAATAAATAGAAACTAATAAAATTCTAAGAAAATCTGTTAAACTTGCAATGTGGGATAAATGATCAAATAAATGGACTCCACCACCATGGAGCCACTGGTTGCCATGGAAACAGATGATACCGGTCAAACAACAGAAGAATCCAATCTTCTTCGCAAAAGCTTAGATAAATAGGAGGAAATCAGTAAGCTGCTCACTAACTCAAAATCCCCATGGTTGCTTCGTGGGGGTGCCGATTTGCTTAAGGAGCTTAAACGCCATTCAGCGTATTATACTGGAGCAGGGGAGGATGAAGGGGACATTGCTGATTTTATTAAGATCGCTGAAGATTGGAGAGGAGTAAAGGTTGATGATGATCCCATTGAAATCCCAGTGGATGAGTGCCGTGGCATCCATGGAGGAGAGATGTCATTATAAATGTGCTAGGCCGAAGCGTGGCCTATAAAATCTTGCATCAGAGGCTGTATAGTTTATGGAATTCCTCTGGTGAACTAGATATTGTGGATCTACAATCTGATTACTATGTGGTCCGATTCTCTTGTAAGGAAGATTACGAAAATGCCATCAACATGGGACATTGGACTGTCCAAGGTCACTACTTAACTGTCCTGAAATGGCGTCCCTTCTTTCAGCCTTCAAAACAGAAAATACTTTCAACCCACGTATAGGTCCAATTCCCAGGTATGCCATTAGATCTTTTTGAGAAGGAAGACTTTTTGGGATTTGGCCAAAAGAGTAGGTAAACCTGGTAAAGTTGATGTGGTAACGACGAGAGCCACAAGAGCTAAATACGTTCAAATTTGTGTTGAGATGAATCTCAATCAAGTTTTGAGATCCAAGATTGTGCTAAACGGAAATATCGCAAATTTGCTTAGAGTGTAGGAAACTTGGGAATAAAACACTTGAATGTCCTACCCTCCATCAACCCCAAGATCATGGGTAGGGACAGAATGTATCTAACACAGCACAACCTACGAAATCATATGGGCCAACTCTAGATAGACCTTTTGGTCCCTGGATGATTGCTACAAATAGAAGAAGAAGAAGACCAAACCAGGGGCAAAGAGGCAAAAATGAGAGGCAAGGACCTAGACAAAATAACGAGACACAAGAGGAAATGGCTGGAGGTCATGTTGACATTCTTAATGATCAGGGGTAAATTGATATAGTGTCTAGGTCTAGATTTAACGTCTTATATGAAGATGAGGCTATGGAGGAACATCAAGAACAGAGCCCGGAAAATGTATCCCTCAACGACTTGCAAGTGCAAATGGAAGTAGTAGGCCAAAGCCTTAAGGAACCAACAATCTCGTTATTAACTAAGGACTAGACGAATGTGCAAAGAGAGAAAAATAAAAGACAGCTCCTAGACCAGGGACTCGGATCCACCAAGAACTTCCAACCAGGAGACTCGGAAACAAAAAAGGCCGGCTATTGGTGATAGACCACAGGCAACGTCGTCCAAACATCCTACCACAAACCCAAGGAACACCAAATCTGCGAGTGCTGCTACAAAGCCTTTGTATGACATATCCAATGCACATAGCCAACACAATCCTCCTAGAGAATAAAGACACAATGGAAATCAAAATCGTTAGGCAAATGGCCAACCCAAAACTCCAGGGAGTGATCATCTCAAAAACCCCAAATCAAAAACCCCAGATAAAAACAATGTTGATGAGATGAGTAATCACCATAGTAATGATGACGGCAGGAGCATTGAGGAATGGAGGTTGAGGGATGAGCCTACGGATGATCCATGGTTGAAGGATACCACTGTCCCACCCACAAATCGTTAACTAATGTGGATTGTGGCTTGGAATTGTAGAGGAGTTGGGTCAGATTCGGTTCTGACAAATTTGAAAACCATGCTGTCTGAGCAAAAACCAGATAACTTATGTTTATAGGAAACACGGGGTAGGAGCCACAAAGCACGGAGGATTATGAAACACTCAAATTTCACTAAGGTAATCTGTATTGAAGCTAGGGGTTTTACTGGGGGATTTTGTGTTTTGGCAGGATACTATTGTTGACTTGAAATTGTTACATAGCATAAACCAATGTCTTAATGTAGCAGTGATACAGAACAGTGATGTACGGTGGATTTTATCTATTATTTATGCTTCTCAAACTCCGATTGTTCGTAATGAGTGTTGGGCTTATCTTGAACGTCTATCAACAATTCTAAGATATCCTTGGTGCTTAATAGGAGATTTCAACCAGGTAATAGATCAAGTGGATAAGAGTGGGAGAGGCTTTTGTGTAGAGCTAATGCAAATAGTATGCGTCATATGCTTCAAACGTGCAAACTTCCAGGAGTTCAATTTACTGGGCCGAGGTTCACGTGGTCAGGACCGACTCACAAGGGTAAGCCTATTTTGGAAAGACTAGACCAAGCTTGGTGCACATCGTCTTGGTTGACTCTGTTTCCCGATATGACACTAACACATATGCCCAAAACACACTCGGATCACCATCCTCTCTTACTTTCTCTGGTACGAGATTACAAGAAAAAGAAGGGACCCCCTCAACCATACTTCCAAAATGCTTGGTTTGACCACCCGGATTTTGCGGATTTTGTCGAAGATAAATAGGACTCATCTAATCCAGACTTTGGAACGGTGTCTAAAAACTTCATGAAGGATGTTGCGTGTTGGAATAAGAAGCATTTTGGTAATATTTTCTATCGCAAAGAGAATTGTCTTCGACAACTACGGGGCATACAAGAATCCCTTGCACAATACGCCTCCAATTACTTGGTCCAACTGGAAAAGCAACTTATGGAAGAATATAATGTGATCTTAACCCAAGAGGAAAAGTTTTGGAATCAGCGGTCTCACTTGCATTGGCTAATAGAAGGCGAGAGGAACACACACTACTACTATATCTCCGCCTTGAAACGAAAACAGAGATCGAAGGTAACTTCTCTTAAAAGGCCTGATGGAAATTGGAGCGTGGATAAGATGGAGATTCAGAGGACGATGAGGGACTACTTCGTTAACCTTTATGCACATGAGGATGATAACCATTTTTGTGATTGTGAGGTACACTTACCCACTCTCAGTGAGGTTGACATCCAGCACCTTAATACTCAAGTTTGTGAAAAAGAGATTGAAGATGCGTGTTTTGATATGGGTACTTACAAGGTGGCTGACCGGATGGACTCCCACCAATTTTCTTTAAGAAATTCTGGGGTACAATTGGTGATTCGGTGGTACGGTTTGTCAAATGTGCTTTTGAAACAGCTCATTTCCCCCAGACCTTAATGAAGTGCTAATCACTTTAATTCCCAAGATTGATCACCCAGAATCTCCATCGCAATTCCGACCCATTGCATTGGCAAATGTGAATGTGAAAATTATAACAAAATTTTTAGCTAATCGGCTGCAAAATGTAATTGGGCACCTAGTGGACACTACACAAAGTGCATTTATTCCGAGAAAGGGGAGCTCGGGGAACATTATCTTAACCCATGAAATTATTCACGCCTTCCACACAAAGAAGTAAGGAAAGAAGGGGTTCTTGGTGATCAAAGTGGATCTAGAAAAAGGCTTATGATCTCGTGAATTGGCAGTTCTTGCAGAATATTATTCAGAAAGATGGGTTCTCAAAACAGATGCAAGATCTACTAATGCACTGCATCACCTCTTCCAAACTCTCGGTTTTGTGGAATGAAGATAAGTTGGAAGCTTTCACCCCTAGCAGAGGCCTCAGACAAGGGGACCCTATAGCACCATACATATTCATAAGCCATAAAATTCATGAAGCTGTCAACCAAGGAAGATGGAAACATCTTAAACTCTCTTGGCAGGGCCCACCTATCTCTCACATTTTTTTGCTGACGACTTGTTGCTGTTTGCAGAAGCTTCAGAAAATCAGGATAAGGTCATCGAAGAGGTACCCCTAGAATTTTGCCAATGCTCTAGACAAAATATTAGCACCTCCAAATCTAGATTTTATACATCTAGCAATGTGGGTCATCAAATGATTGCAAATCTGTCTCATTGTCTGCGAATGACTTATACGAATGATATGGGAAAATATTTGGGTGTTCCTCCACTACATGGAAGAAAGAAAGTGTCCCATTTTATGCATCTTGAGGATAAGATGAGAAGCAAACTAAGCAACTGGAAATCAAAATGCCTCTCGAGAGCAGGGAAACGTATTCTTGTACAAAGTTATTTGGCTACACAGGCCTTTTATACCATGCAAACTACCCTGCTTTGAACAAGTTGAAGAAGACGTGTAGGCAGTTGTTTTGGGGGGATGATGAACAAAGCGCAAATGCATACGATAGCATGGGACACCCTTTTTCGACCAAAGTAGGTGGGAGGATTGGGACTTAAACGTTTATATGATATGAATATTTCTTTCCTTGGGAAATTGGTCTGGGACCTCGTTACACAAAAGGATGCCTTGTGGGTTAAAGCTTTATCGCATAAATACAAAGAGCTTTTGACCGCTGCCAAGGTAGAATGTTCATCAACATGGAAAGGGATTTGCAAAGCTTATTCCCACCTCAAAGATGAACTGGAACGGCTAAAGAATGAATTTAAATGGAAGGGGGACCCAACGAAAAATATACAGGCTTCGGAATACTCCATGCTCCAGCCGAGTCTTGCCCAAGGGAAGGATGACATTTGGACAAAAAACGTGTGCTCTTAAAGGACCAAAGAGAGGTAATTATTTATTGTGGACCATTGTGCATGGTTCCCTTCCTGTAAACCGTATGCTTTATGACAGAAATGTAGGGGATGATCCGACCTGTGATATTTGTGATGAGGGGGATGAGTCCATACTTCATGCGCTTCGAGATTGTAATTGGGCTAAGGAAATTTGGAACCATTGTGTGCCTCGTGATGAGCAGGGATATTTCTTTGGGACTGCCAAAGTGACGGATTGGGTGTGTCTTAATCTATATGCCAATGGAGGAACCTTTTTTGGGTCGACGATACATGGAGAGAAGCCATCTATGGGATTTGGATGTGGAGGAACAAGCAAACACATGGCCACGAGGAGGACAAGCCACCGGCACACGCTTTTGTTGCTAAAACAGTAGAGCGGGCTAGAAACATTCGTCTAGCTTGGTGTTTACACTAGTCTGTTGTAATATTCCGATTTTCGGGAAAGGGCAGACGTGTCATTTTGCGAAAATGAAATATTATTATTTCTTTTCTTTTATTGGAGATAAGTGTATGGTTAATTATATACATGTAATTTTCAAATTTATGTATATAATTAAAGGGGATTTCTGATTTTTGGTAATTAAGGGTGATTATGGAAAAAGGGATTTAATGGGAATTGGTATTTAAGGAAAATTAACACAACTTAATCCCCATTACCTAATTAATCAGAAATTCAGTCTCAACGCTCCTCTTCTCTGTGCAATTGGGAGGAAGAGATAGGGCTTGGACAGTTTTTCACAATTCCTAAGGAAAGTTTAATCGTTTTCAGATCAGACGGAAGAATTGGAACAGTCGTAAAGGAGAGCACCATTTGGATATCAGTTCGTGGGAAGTGCAACAGACTTTTCAAGGCTATTTGAAGCGGTTTCTGGCTGCAAATAGGTAAGAGGCTCTTTCTATGATCTCAATTATCGTTTATAGGGTTTAGATTATGTTTTAAGACGTTTTAATGCTAGAAAGATGGGTCCTTTTGTTGATCGATGATCATGGATGCTATAGTACGAATAGATATGTTTTTCTATGATTTACTTTGTTAGATTCGATGTGAATTGGGTTAGAAACGGATTAGAAACCGTTAAGATCAAAATTCAGAAATTAGGGCAGCAGGAAGAATGCGTACGCATTGGCTAGCAATGCGCACGCATTCCTGTTACATGTTTGCAGGTCTGTTTGCTGGATGCTGAATGCATACGCATTCATAAGAATGCGCACGCATTCCTTGGACAGAGAGTTCTGGTTTGGTTACTGGTTGCTGAATGCGTACGCATTCATTGGAATGCGCACGCATTGATCAAACAGAGAGTTTATGAGGAGTTCTGGTCAGGTAAAGCATACGTATTGTAGGTAATGCGCACGCATTGTTTGGACAGAAAGTTTCAGCAGGGTTCAGCAGCAGGGAATGCGTACGCATTCCAGCTAATGCGCACGCAATGCCCCCTGTTTTTACATAAGTGTTGTTTAAGCTATATTGTTGAGTTTTAAATCCTTAATTATGATATGTTAACATTGTTTAAAACTAAACAAGCCTGAATTGAGCTTCTGATTCGTTCAGTTAAAACACCGAATGTACTCTTAAAGGGAGTTGAAGTTCGGATCCGTCGGAAGAGCATGATAGGCTTGTGCTTTGATGAATTAGTATTCATCAATGTCCGTGTAATTGCTAGGCCTTGTCCATGTCTAGTGGTCTAGGAAGAGAGTAGTATTTGTGAGGGAGATTAATTGAAAATACTTAGGTGGTTAGTTAATCATTTTAGTAAATACGTACTTGACTAGTAAAAGATTAAACATGTCTCTCTTGGATAGGCACCAGTCTATATCGCGACGTGTGTGCTACCTCTGAAGGTGGAAGAACTGCATAGGTCAAAAAAACCCTAAGTATGGAAGGACTCAACTGAGACGCGCATACTATCGGAGTCTACCTATTCTAGACTTCGTGGATATTGGTGTGATCCACTAATATGTTGCCAAGAATATCCCCAGTTTGGATATGCGTAGTGCCCTTGAGTGCGGTTGTAACTTAGATAAGCTAAGTAGAAACGTTTAGTCAATTCATGTTGATGGACATGAAATGAACCCCAGATTGAGTCGGTCACACATAAACAACTAAACTTTTAAGTAATCTTTTCTCTATAAATTGTATTTGTTGTCATAGCTTCTCTTTCTTATTAAGTACGTTGTACTTACTTCAAATGCATGTTTTCTATGTGTTTGGGGGTGAGAAGACGAACAGGTGGATCATAGTTACGAGGATGAGTTCGATGATGACGTTTGACGACGCCTCGTTGAAGACTTTATATTTATTTGTTTTGCCTTTCAATTATTAGACTGTGTTAGACTTTTGGTCTTTCGAGACTTGTAGTACTTTTACATTTCTTTTGAGAATATCGTACGTTTTTTTTAGATTTCGTATTTTCCTTGAATGTAATAAGTTACATTTCCATCTTTAGATTTCATGTTTCTATTCTTGGATGTTTGGAATTTTTATACCCGAGTCTTTTTGCTTCCGTTTGCTTATTTTTGATACAACGTAGTAGAGGCTTACGTATAAAGTGAATTTATTTTTTATTTTATACGTGCCGAACGTTCCTTTTTCGGATAAGGACTCGGTGTCCGGGAACGGGGCGTTACAGTTGGTATCAGAGAGAAGCGTCTTTTAGGCTTCCTTTCTTTTAAGATAAGTTTCTCTAGATCTTTTAGTAACGTTCTGGTTTTCTTTGATCATCAGGATGGTGTTCACGAGAACTGGAGCGGGCGCAGAGACTTCTAGAGTTCGACGGGGAAGTCCAACGCCGGTAGTAGGAGGTGGGGTTGTGAGGCAGATTCCTCCACCTCAGCGGAGTTTGTCACCACCACCTCGTACTGCGACACCCACACCAAGGTCTCAACAGGGTTTGTCACCACGACCTCATCAGGAGCAACCTCCACGATGGCACATGGGGAGTTCGGTTCAGTTTTCCTTGGTGAGCAATGTTCCAGCAGGATTTGTACCACCGCCGGTAAGCTACCCTCCACACCAACCAACCTTCTACCCGCCACCAGTCAGCGTTTACCCTCCACTAGTGAGCCACCCCTCACCACTAGTGTTTCACCAACAGCAACAGACCTTCTACCCACCTCCTGTAGGTCACACCCCTCGACCTACTGTACCACCTTCACCGCTTGTAGACCATCAGCAAGGTTTCGGCTATCCACCCTTTGGTTTCCAACATGCTCAGCCAACCCCACAGCATCATCAGAATTTACCATCAGGGATACCACCCTTTTCAACCTGAGCCTCAAGTGAATCAAACCTACCCTCAACAACAGCAGTACCAGCAGCAAGTACCTTTTGGCTACCCTCCGGTTTACCCACCAGTTAGACCGGCATTTGAGCAAGAACCAGTTGTGGATTGGTATACAATATTGAGAAGGAATCGGGTTGAGAACTTCTATGGGAATGTAGAACACTCAAAGGCTGAGGAATGGATAAGAAGTTTTGAAAAGGCTTGCAGGAACATACATGTTCCTGAATCTGAAATGGCACAGCTGGCGGTTAGTTTTCTTTTGGGCGCATCAGAAGCTTGGATAGATGCTATACAGAGTAGAAATGGAAAGGTCACAGACTGGGAAGCTTTTAAAGCTATGTTTTACAACGAGTACTTCCCGGCAACGGTACAAGCGGATAAGGCAAGTCAATTTTTGAAACTCAAGCAAGGTAATCATTTGACGGTATCTCAGTATACCAATAAGTTTAATGAGTTGGGACGGTTCTATCCCGAGCTTATGAAAGTGGAAGAAAGGAAAATGGCCCTTTACAAGGAAGGATTGGCTTATGAGATACAGTCTGGCATGTTGGGATTTACAGCGATGACTATGGCAGTACTATTGAATAAAGCCTTGGAGGTTGAGACCTTCAGGAAGAAGGCTACGGTTGTCATTGGGAACAAGAGGAACTTTGGGACTAGTCAGGGCAATTACCGAGGAGCGGCGCAACAGAACGTCAAGAAGACAACAGCTCCCACGGCAGCTAAGGCCCCGAATAGTGCACCGCTTTGCCCTAAATGCAACATAAATCATTCAGGGGAGTGCAAGCAGAATACTAATGGTTGCTACGTCTGCGGAGAGCCAGGACACTTTTCTAGAGCATGTCCAAACAGAGGAAACAAAGGCAGTTCGAGCCAAGGAAATGGTAGAAGCGGACCCAGTCGACCGGTTTGAGTTTTTGCGGTTGACGCTAGAGATGTGGAACCAGAAGATGATGTTATCTCAGGTACCTTATTGTTGTTATTTTATTAAGATATTTTTATAGCACGATTATTCATGCTGTAAGTTTATTTAAATGAATGAATATGCACCGTAGGTACGATAATGTTAGATAATCTAGTGGTCAGAGCTTTGTTTGATACGGGAGCGTCTAACACCTTTGTCTCGACCAAGGTAGCTAAGAAGTTGAGTTTACCTTCAGAACCATTAAGAAACACTTTGGAGATAACTACACCGTTAGGAAAGGTAACAAAGGTAACTAGGATGATACCCCAAGTGGAAGTTCGAGTTGGATCTTATCGATGCAAGAGTGACTCCACAGTTTTAGACTTTTCAGATTTTGATGTAATTCTTGGAATAGATTGGCTATCCGAGAATTTTGTCCACTTGGATTGTAGAGAGAATAAAGTGACCTTTAAAGTACCCGGGAAGTCAGATAAGACGTATCAGGGTAATGTGTACATGCCGAGTAAGAAGCGACATCCGATAATTTCGGCGGTTAAGGCAATTAGGGCTTGTCAGAAAGGTTGTGAAGGCTACTTGTTGTACGCAGTGGATGTGGAACAAGTGAAGCCTAAGTTGGAAGAAACTCCGGTACTAAGAGAATACCCTGAGGTGTTTCCGGAAGAGTTACCAGGAAACATGCCGGATAGGGAAATCGAGTTTGAGATCAAGTTGATACCGGGAGCGGCACCAGTTTCCAAGGCGCCCTATAGGATGGCACCGGCTGAATTGAAAGAGTTGAAAGCTCAACTTAAGGATATGCTTGAGAGGAACATACTTCAGCCCAGTACTTCTCCTTGGGGAGCCCCTGTTTTGTTCGTGAAGAAGAAAGATGGTAGCATGAGGATGTGTATCGACTACAGAGCGTTGAACAATCTTACTATCAAGAATAAGTACCCTTTACCGAGGATAGATGATTTGTTTAACCAGTTGCAAGGCAAGAAAGTGTTCTCTAAAGATTGATCTTAGGTCCGGTTATCATCAGTTGAAGATTAAGGTAGCAGATATACCGAAGACGTCTTTTAGTACGAGATATGGACATTATGAGTTCTTGGTCATGCCATTTGGACTTACTAATGCTCCATCGGAATTTATGGATTTGATGCAACGAGTTTTCATGCCATATTTGGATAAGTTTGTGATAGTGTTCATAGACGATATCCTAGTATACTCTAAGGATGTGAAAGAACATGAGGAACACTTGAGGATAGTGTTGGATACTTTGAAGAAGAGTCAGTTGTTTGCTAAGTTCACTAAGTGTGACTTTTGGTTGAAACAAGTCAGTTTCTTGGGTCATGTCATTTCTGGGGATGGTATTCAAGTTGATCCCGCCAAGATTGAGGCAGTTGAGAATTGGCCTAGACCTACCACCGTTTCAGAAGTAAGAAGTTTTCTTGGATTGGCTGGATACTATAGAAAGTTCATGCAAGACTTTTCGAAGATAGCTACTCCACTCACTAAGCTTACACAGAAGAATGTGAAGTTTGAATGGACTAGAGAGTGTGAAATAGCTTTTCAGACGTTGAAAAAGAAGTTGACTACAGCCCCAGTTTTGGCAGTTCCGGAGATTTTTGGTTACTACGATGTCTACACGGATGCTTCGGGACAGGGTTTAGGTTGTGTCTTGATGCAAGGAGGGAAAGTGATTGCTTATGCATCTAGGCAATTGAAGGTGCATGAGAAGAACTACCCGACACACGACTTAGAGTTGGCAGCGGTAGTGTTTGCCTTAAAGACTTGGAGGCACTACTTGTATGGAGTTAAAGCAAGGATCTTCACCAACGACAAGAGTTTAAAGTATTTCTTCACACAGGAGAATCTGAACATGAGACAAAGAAGATGGTTAGAGTTCGTGAAGGACTATGATTTGGATATTCAGTACCATCCAGGCAAAGAAAATGTAGTGGCAGATGCTTTAAGCAGGAAACCAGTGTTTGCGGTTTCAAGCATCAAAGATGTGGCAGAAAGGTTAGATGGGCTGGAAATCAGCAGGTTTGATCAGATTGAGGATTGACAGTTTGTGGCGCCGTTGTTAGAAAGATCGGAATTGATGGATGATATTCGGGAGAAGCAAGATGAAGACCCAACTTTGGTTGATTTGAAACGAGTTGCTAGAGAGAAGCCTACAGTGGGTTATGTCTTGGACAAGAATGGAAACCTTTGGTATCAGGATCGTTTGTGTGTGCCTAAAGTTGGTAATTTAAGACAGAGAGTTATGGAAGAGGCACATAGGATTGCTTTTGCAGTTCACCCAGGTGCTACCAAGATGTATCGGGACTTGAAGGAAAAGTTTTGGTGGCCCTCGATGAAGGTAGAGATAGCCAAGTTCGTTGCAGAGTGTGATACTTGTCAGAAAGTGAAAGCAGAACATAGAAGACCAGGAGGAATGCTTAAGCCCTTGGATATCCCGGAATGGAAGTGGGACAAGATCACGATGGATTTCAACACCGGGTTACCTAAGACGAGAGGCGGTCATGATGCGATTTGGGTAATTGTGGATAGATTGACCAAATCCGTTCATTTCTTGCCGTATAAGGTTGTTATGCCCTTGAAGAAGATGACAACACTATATCTGGATAATATAGTGAAGCTACACGGAGTTCCTATCTCGATAGTTTCGGATCGTGATTCGAGGTTCGTCGGTCGGTTTTGGAAGAGTTTACAAGAAGCCTTTGGAACCAAGTTGGACTTGAGTACGGCCTTTCATCCTCAGACAGATGAACAATCTGAGCGGACCATCCAAACACTCGAGGACATGCTAAGATCTTGTGTTTTGGAAGTAGGAGGATCATGGGATGATTACCTACCGGTAGAAGAGTTTGCCTACAACAACAGTTACCATGCAAGCATTGGCATGCCACCGTTTGAAGCTTTGTATGGGAGAAGATGTCGAACGCCACTGTTTTGGGATGAAGTCGGGGAAAGACAGATCACAAGGCCGGAATTGGTTGAGCAAGCTAAGGAAAGGGTTCAGTTGGTTAAGAAGAATCTGAAGGCAGCTCAAGACAGGCAGAAAAGTTGGGCTGATGTTAGAAGAAGACCGCTTGAGTTTGAAGTCGGTGATAGAGTGTATCTACGAGCTTCACCGATGAAGGGAGTGAAACGCTTTGGACAAAAGGGAAAGCTAAGTCCAAGGTATGTTGGACCTTTTGAGATTCTGGAAAGGATTGGACCGTTAGCTTACAAGCTTAAGTTACCGGAATCAATGTCAAGGGTCCATAGTGTTTTTCACGTTTCGATGTTGAAGAAGTGTCTGACTAGGAATGACGTTGAAACTACAATTGATCCGGAAATTTTACAAGACAATCTTGCTTATGATGGGAGACCGATCAAGATTTTGGACCGGAAAGAAAAGATGATAAAGAGACGGTTGATTCCGTTGGTCTTGGTTCAGTGGAGCAATCATTCACCCGAGGAGGCAACTTGGGAAGTGGAAGATGATATGATCAGTGAATTCCAAGAGTTTGTGGGTCTACTGATATATGATAAAAATATAACTATATTATATGACTTTTTATTATATAATTATAATATTATCGTATAATTTCATAAAAATATAACCTAACACTTATAAAAAATCTAATTAGTTATAAATAGATATTATCGTTATAAAAATTAGTATAAATTATAGCTTTTGTTGTCGATTTACCGTGGGAATTGTTTTTTACTGATCAGGGTGAGTACGAGAAAAATCAACGAATCGAAGCGAAAGAATAAAAAATTAACGACAGATATTTTTGACAGTTCGGCATGCACTAGAGGTGACCGCACGCACCGGAATCTTCATCATTTCAAGCACATGGGTCTGACACAAAGGCATCTGCACTGTAACACCGGCACGCGCCGGTGTACTACCCTTCCTATAAATACTCCATCATTTGCAGATGTTCGGAGTTGTACCAATATATATATATATATATATCTTATCTTTAGTTAGTTTCTAGTTACGTAAATACAGTAAAAGGCACTCTGCCGAAACAATAATGTAGCATAAGTATCGTTGTAATATTTAGAAGACTTATCAAGGCTCGTTGTTGTTAGAAGAGTTGCTATTTCCGGAGAATAGGGCTCGATGCTTCAATTGTAATCTGGTAACTTTCTAATGTATTTATGTTTGTTTGTTGTTATTAGTATCTATATAATAGTTATAATGATATTAGACTAACTTTATATCTAGCCAAGATATGTAATTGAATTAGTTTTATCTTTTTAGGAAATGGATGATGACTATGTTAAAAACTAATTAAAATCGATTATGAAGAATCTTTTTCTACTTGAACTTAATGGCACGTTCGTATTGACATAGCTAATCAATATAAACAGAATCATAACCTAATGATGAACTGACCAGAGAAGTTAGGATATGAGATCAAGGGTAGAAAAACCGGAGGGTAAAAATGGCCGTCGACAAACGGAATCCTATTTCCTACCCGGGGCAGAATATTTGTACTCGAGACATTATTACGTTGAAATCATCTGTTTAATCGAAGGATCTTAAATTTTGGCCAAATGACAAAACGGAGTAACCGACTTTAAGATGACTTTGGGTAGAGGACTAGACATATGACAATTTCATACGCTCGTGTGAGGAGGAATTGTTGAGCTTAGGAGTATACCGTTTCACGTAATCAATTAGACCTAAAAAGGAAGATCGAGCACATCCATTGAACTAAAAAGAGATTGTAATTCAATAACATATTCTTGGCTAGTTTCTAATAATATCACTAGTATCTATATTAAGAGTTATTATATTGGTACCTATATATATTTATATCTATATATATCTATATTAGTATTATGCATTTATTTACTATTTTAGTAGTTTAGAGATTATTTACTTGGTAAAAAACTGCGACTTAGATTGAATTAATAATAGCTTCTTGGTGTTTAACCACACTCTGAATTACCACACGTTTCCTTGAGGATTCGACACGACTCACCACACTAGAACTACAATTTAACCCGGTACACTGCCGGTAAGGATTGTATAACCTAGAAACAATCCGTCAGCTTTCTAGCGCCGTTGTCGGGGAGAGACGCTAATTCATTGTGTCTATGGTTACTACTTGTATTTGCTAAAAATTCTCGAGGATAAGTCAACACTCTTCTTATCACATTTCTTTTTTGTTTTTAGTTGGTACTTACCTTATAGGTAAGTTACCAATTTTATTTTATCAATTTCGAGTTAATTTCTCTTTTCTATAGTTGATGACCAGAAGCGGTAAGGCCCCACTCACTCCTTATAAGCCTGACATAAATACTTACGAAAGGCGGTTAAGAGTAGAGAGTAAACGTGGCCATACTAGTCAGGGAAATCCTGACGAATCATCGTCAAATCAAGAAACGAGAATGGCCGAAACCAGTGATGAAACACCTGAACAATGGATTGCTCATGCCCAAGGACATGGACAAAACCTTAATCATAATCTAACAACACCAAATAACCGGAATCCTAATAATAGAAATAATCAAAATCGGAACCAAAATAATCATAATGATCCTAACCCACCAAACCCGAGACCTATCTGTGATCAGACCGTAAGAAGAAACCAGACTAATAATCCAATTCGTTTACCAAATGAAGGAGCAAATAATTTCGAGATAAAATCTCATCTTTTTGGTTTAATTGACACAAGAGCCCAATTCTTAGGAGAAGATGATGAAGATCCACATCATCACCTCTATCTTTTCGAAGAATTGTGTAATACAGCCAAAAGTCAAGGTGCTCATCGTGAATTAACGAGGATGTCTATGTTTCCTTTTTCTTTAAAAGGAAGAGCACGAGATTGGTTTATGTCACTCCCACATCATTCATTGACAAGTTGGGAGGAGATTCAAACCGAGTTCTTAAAACAATATTTTACTCCTGGGAGGAATTTGGAATTAAAGGTCGAAATTGCTAACTTTAGACAGGGATCTGAAGAAACGCTTGGGAATGCTTGGGAAAGATTTAAAAAACTATTAAGAGCTTGTCCCGATCATGGTTATTCCTTAGATATGCAAATCCAACTTTTCTGTCGTAAACTAAGGAAAGACTCACGTGCAGACGTTGATCATGCATGTGGTGGTTCTTTAATGATGAGTGAAGCCCAATTGGTTTACGATGCTATTGAAAAGATTTCCAAAACTAACCGAATGTGGGAAACCGGTTCTGGCACAAGAAAAGTAGCATTTGCAGGAGAATGTACATCGAATACGGAAGTTCTAGCACACTTGGAGAATTTGAGTAGGAAATTTGACGGCTTACAAGCTAGTAAGAATATTAACCCAGAAAATAATTTAACGAATGACTACTCAAATCATGATAATGTGTCATTAGGGATAGAAGAACCAGAAGGATATTCAAGGGAGGAGGTGAGTTTTTTACAACAGCATAAGAATTTGAACAACGCGTATTCAAACTCATTGAATGCTATTAGAAGAGATCACCCTACTTTCCGTTGGTCTGAAAACCCTAGTAAGCAAGGACAACCACCGTATCCAGTTCAATATAAGAATTCATATAGTAATCAAGTTTATCAAGGAGATACCGCGAATCAGAACCTACAATCATTACCTAGATCATATCCACAACATACTACTCAGAGTATACCAGTCACCCAAAGTTCAACTCAACCTGAAGGAGTTGATAAATGGGAGAAATTAATGGAAAATATGATGGGTGTAGTATCTACTCAAGCTCAAAATATGTAAACTATGATAACTTCTATAGGTACAGTCACTAAGGATATGAGTACGTTAAAAACATCCATGAGTGGACATGATACCAGAATAAGAACTATAGAAGCATCAATAAGGAATATGGAAGATCATTTGAGTAGAGAGGGAGAACGTAAAAATAGTAGACCTCCAGGAGGATTACCAAGTAATACTGAAAGAAACCCGAGAGAGGTAAATGTTGTTATTACTAGGAGTAGAAAACTCTGTGGAAATACTGGAGCAGAAAACTTAGGAAATAATGAAGTAGAGAATGATTTAGATGGTAAATTTGAGAATAATATGGAATCTAAAGATGAACTTGAATTCACTGATAAAGAAGAAGAAATTATTGAAATTTTTTTAAGACGAGACAGATATGTTGAACCTGAAAGTGAGGATGAGGAATGGGTCAAAGTCCCTAGACTTCTGAAAGATCCAATGGACAGTGACCTGAAAACCTTATTTAAGGAGCACGTTAGAGAAAACAATACTGAAAACAAGGAAGAAATTAAGGAAGATTTGCAAGTAACTGAAAAAGATAATACAGGGGATGCTTTAAAGAAAAAATCTCAAGGTAATGAAACATGGCGACCAAGTAATGCTCAAAGATTCAAGGAAAAAGAAAAAGAGAATATAACCTCAGAACCAAAGGTTATAGATTTAGAATCTTTACCTTACCCACCAAAGGATCAAATTAAAAAGATAAAAACTGATAAGAAGTATGCTCGTTTCCTGGATACTTTTCGTCATATTCATGTTAATATCCCTGTTATCGAAGCCCTAATCAACATACCTACCTATGGAAAGTTTCTTAAGGATATCCTATCAAACAAAAAAATGTTAGAAGAATATGAGAATATATGCCTTAATGAAGAATGCTCTGCAATACTTCAGCAGAAGTTACCACCTAAACTTAAAGATCCTGGTAGTTTTACCATTCCATGTGAGATTGGAGGATTTTTGTTTAAAAAGGTACTATGTGATCTCGGAGCAAGTATAAATCTCATGTCTTATGAGGATTATAGGAAACTAGGCATAGGAGAGCTTGCAAATACTGAAATGACCCTTCAGATGGCAGATAGATCGATTAAACATCCTAAGGGAGTTATCGAGGATGTGTTGGTTAAAATAGAAAAATTTTACTTCCTAGTGGATTTTGTAATAATGGAAATGGAGGAAGGATATTCAGCGCCAATTATTCTAGGTCGTCCATTTCTAGCTATAGGAAGAACGTTAATCGATGTTCAAAAAGGTGAACTGATACTAAGAGTTAATGAAGATGAAGTTTCATTCAATATCTTCAAAGCTATGAACCATCCATACAAATCACCAGAATCATGTTCTTTTATAGATAAGATATCCACATTCTGTGATGACCAATTGCAAGATTATGAAGATAGGCTAGAAGAATGTTTGGCCTTATCCATCTATAAAGAAGATGAAAATGATGCTGAAATGAGAGAGATAATCATGTATCTGAATAATGGAATATTTTTTAAACACCCATGGCATCAATATTTGAAATTAGAACTAGAAGGACCAGTTTTAAAACCTTCAGTAAAAGATCCACCAAGGAATCTGGAGTTGAAACCACTACCTTCAAATCTTAAATATGCTTTTCTTGAAAATAATAATCTACTACCGATTATTATTTCATCGACCTTAACTAATGAACAGGAAGATCAATTGCTTAGAATGTTAAGACAACATAAGAAGGCATTTGGATGGACAGTGGCAGATATTCAAGGAATAAGCCCTGAGATTTGGGTCCATAAGATCATTCTGAATGAAGGAGCTAAACCCTGTATTCAGCCACAACGCCGCCTCAACCCAAATCTGCAAACCATTGTTAAGAAAGAGGTCATTAAACTATTAGAAATGGGGATAATCTTTCCCATATCAGATAGTGAATGGGTAAGTCCGACTCAAGTAGTTCCAAAGAAAGGAGGTTTCACGGTAAAAGAAAATGATAAAAATGAATGGATTCCGACAAGGGAAATTACAGGATATCGAAAATGTGTATTGATTTTAGAAAACTGAATGATCATACTAAGAAAGATCATCATCCACTTCCATTCATCGTACAGATGTTGGAACGATTAAGTGACATAAATATTACTGTTTCTTAGATGGCTATTCAGGCTACTTACAGATATTCATTGCAGCAGGAGATAGAGAAAAAACTACTTTCACTTGTCCATATGGAACTTTTGCATATAAACGAATGCCATTTGGTTTATGTAATGCACCAGCTACATTTCAGCGATGTATGATGGCAATATTTTCTGACATGGTCGAGAAATTCTTAGAAATCTTTATGGATGACTTTAGTGTTTATGGAGATTCTTTCGATGAATGCTTATCACACTTAGAACGAGTATTGCAACGCTGTGAAGATACCAACTTAGTACTAAACTAGGAAAAATGTCATTTAATGGTATCAGAAGGAATTGTTCTAGGTCATAGAATCTCTGAAGTCGGTATTGAAGTAGATAAAGCTAAAGTCGAAGTAATTGAAAAGTTACCTCCACCAGTGAATTTAAAAACTTTGAGAGGATTTCTTGGACATGCTGGATTTTATAGGAGATTTATTGCAGATTTCTCGAAAATAGCAAAGCCTCTAAGCCATTTGTTTGAAAAGGAGGTACCATTTAACTTTGAAGATAAATGTATGGAAGCATTTCAGACCTTAAAAGCGAAGTTGACTACTGCACCAGTACTGGTAGCACCAGACTGGAATTTACCATTTGAAATTATGTGTGATGCAATGATTTAGCTGTAGGAGCTGTCTTAGGTCAACGATATAACAAAGTACTCAAGGCAATTTACTATGCATCTCACACTCTAAATGCAGCGCAACTCAATTATGCAACTACAGAGAAAGAACTGTTGGCTGTAATCTTTGCCTTAGATAAGTTTCGATCTTATATTATTGGTTCTAAGGTTATAGTTTATACAGACCATTCAGCTTTGAGGTATCTGTTAAGTAAAAAGGATGCTAAACCACGTCTTCTTAGGTGGATTCTGTTACTTCAAGAATTTGATATTGAAATTAAGGATGAAAAGGGAAGTGAAAATGTAGTAGCAGATCATCTAAGTAGAATGGAAAATGATGAAGGAAAAGGAAATGAAATACGAGATTCATTTCCAGATGAACAACTTTTTAGGATCGATACTCCCTCAACCATGCAATTATTGAAAAATAGAATACCATCAAAAGAGAATTCACCATGGTTTGGGAATATTGTTAACTATCTTACCTATAATTACATCCCGTCTCACTGGACTTGGCAGCAGAAAAAGAAATTCTTTTACGACTTAAAGTTTTATTATTGGGAGAAACCAGATCTTTTCCGAAGATGCTCGGATGGAATAATCAGAAAATGTATCCCTGATAATGAAATTTTAAGTGTTTTATCGTTTTGTCATGATCGTGAGGCAGGAGGTCATCATGGAGGATGGAAAACTGCTTTTAAAGTTTTACAATGTGGTTTTTATTGGACTACACTATATAAAGATGCATATAAATATGCAAAATCTTGTGAATCATGTCAAAAATGGGGAAATATATCGAAAAAAACATGAAATGCCTATGCAACCGATTTTAGAATGTGAATTATTTGATGTATGGGGTATAGATTTCATGGGACCTTTCCCTATATCGTTTGGAAAAAGATTTATTCTGGTAATGGTTGATTATGTCTCTAAATGGGTAGAAACTGAAGCTCTTCCCACTAATGATACCAAGGTTGTGCTCAGGTTCCTTAAAAAGAATATATTTACAAGATATGGCATTCCGAGGACTATCATTAGTGATAGAGGTTCACATTTTTGCAACCGACCATTTACTAAGATAATTGAGAAATATGGTGTAACTCATAAACTAGGAACACCCTATCATCCGCAAACTAATGGACAGGTAGAGGTGTCTAATAGAGAAATTAAAAGGATCGTGGAGAAAACAGTGGATTCAAATCGTAGAAACTGGGCAAAAAAACTAGATGATGCATTATGGGCATACAGAACAGCCTTTAAGACACCAATTGGTTGTTCTCCTTATAAATTAGTTTTTGGTAAATCTTGTCATCTCCCTGTTGAATTAGAACACCGAGCTTTTTGGGCTATTAAATTCCTAAATTTTGATCCTAAAGCTATTGGTGATCATAGATTACTTCAGTTAACAGAACTGGAAGAATTTCGCCTCGATGCTTATGAAAATGCTCGAATCTACAAGGAACGCACGAAAGCTTTCCATGATAAGAAAATCTATAGTCGTGAGATCCATGTAGGTGATCGAGTACTTTTATACAATTCACGTTTGAAGTTGTTTCCAGGAAAGCTTAAATCTAGATGGACAGGTCCATATGACGTAACTAAAGTCTACAAGTCTGGAGCTGTTGAACTAACTGATGGAAAAACGACTTTTATAGCTAATGGCCACAGGGTAAAATTATTCGTGGAAGTTGAAGGGATACCTCAAGCAGAAGAAGTAATGTTGCTTATCGACCCTCCAACGAATTAAGGAAGCAGAAATTCTAAACTCAGCCGATAACGGGTACTATCTTTCTAATTTACTTTATTATGCATTTTAAAGTAGTTTAGTCTTTTACCGGATAGACGTAAAAGAACTGGATGTCTTTCTTAGATAGAATAGGAGTTTTTATTTTACTTTTTAGGTTAGGTCTGGATAAAGATGTCGCATTTAGGATAGAAGCCTTAGTTTCTAAATTAAACAAGGAACTGCTAATCGAAGCCAGAGAAAGAGAACTTTGTAATGGTAAATCAAGGAGTGCAATAAAGAGAAGAGCAAAGTTTCTAATGAGATGTAGAATTTGTGGAAAAAGTGAACATAATGGACGATGTGGAGGAAGTACAACCAAATCCCAGGATGAATGTTTGAATATTATTAAGAATGGAGCGATTAGGTGGTTATCCGAAAATCCCGAGGAGAACAAAGAGAAAATTCAAACGCATCATTTCTAGGAATAAGGTTAATGGATCGATATGATAGAAATCTTGAGGACTTGAGGATGAAAGAATTAGAATTAATTTAAGTATTGTATGTTTAAATTTTCAGTTGTTTTCAAAAATTAAAAAGAAAAATATTTTTAAGTTATAAAAAATTTTATAAAAATTTATAACGACCCTATTTTTATCATATAAAGTAGGATTATTAAAAAAAAATTATATTATATTATAATTTCATACAGTTTATAAAAATTTTATAAAATCGTAATAAACTTATCTTATATCATATAAATAATTTGATACAAATTAAAATATGTTTATATGATATAATCGGGGCCTGTTACACATAAAAACACACAAAAATCGAAAAACGGGTATAGGGTGACCGGCACGCGCCGGTGTGTCAACCCTAATATCAGAGAAAAAGCCGCCCTTTCTTCTTCTCTTCCATTTCCTCATTTTTTCTGCATTTTCGCCCGACCATTTCCCCTTTCTTCCAAACATATATCACTTTTCACCACTTTTATATCACAAACTCCGTTTTCATCATCTTCTCTTCACCCACACTACCCAAAAACATCAACATTGCAAAAAGGTTGAAGTTTGGCAAGAAAATATCCTCTTTTCACTTTATTCCGGCAACCACCATACATTCCGGCACCTAGCTTGTTTTTTTTAGCATTATAAGGTAACAATATATATATATTATATATCAATTATTTCAATTTTTATTTAAATTATAGATTTTTAAATTTTTAATTTTAATCTTTGGTTTGTGTTGTTCGTTTGTTTTTGTCGATTGTTGTTTTTGTCATACTAATATCGTAGATGGCCTCATCATCTAGAAGAAACCCGAAAAAACGAAAACAAGATATACTATCGTAGTACCGGTTCATGAACCAAGACCATTAACCGAGTTGGAAGAAGCCGTCTCTTTTGAGAAAACTGCTAGTGCAGAGGCTAAGCAAGCGTATAATGAATATTTCAGTAAATGTAGGATTTGGTTGGAACGTGGTATAGACTTTGATTCAGTAGGAAAGGAGGTGAAGGATATTTTTGCTAATAAAGAATGGATGGAGATTGCCAAGGAGCGTCCTGACAATGTCAATGTGACCATGGTAGCTGAATTTTATTCTGTTTTATCTACTTATGATCCAACCACCATTGGAGAATTGACTTATGTTCCACTTAGGACAATCAATGTTACTTTTCATCCTGTTATGATAAATGCTTTCTATGGACTACCCGAAATACCCGATGAAGAGGATTACCATACTGTTTGGAATTTAGACCAACCTGCTGCTCTCCAAGCCAAAGCATATGAGGCTCAGCAAGCCTTTGATCCCTCGACCACTTGGATAGATAATAGGTTTGCTTATGGACGCTGTATAAGGGATATAAGGGCAATCAAGCAGTTCTTAGGACATAATGTAACCCCTTCCACTCATGTATGTGCTTATGGTCGTGATGATGTTGTCATAGCTTGGGCTATGGTTAATGATGTTCCAATAAATCTGGGGAAACTTATCTTTTCCAAGGCATGTGATTTTGCTAAAAATCGAATTCGATCGGGACGTATGCCGTTCCCTAATCTTATCTCCGCCTTGTGTGCTACCCTTGAAGTTCCGGTTTTACCCTCAGATAGGATCATGTCTCCTTATATTCCATCCATTGGTTTGAAAATAAGCGCCTTGCCTGCTGGTAGAATAGATTATAATGACCCCAATCGCCAGCAGCAACCATCACCACCTCCACCTCCTGTTCAGACTCCTACACCTCGAGCTCCTCGACAGACACAGCCGATTCAAGGCCATTATAGCCAGATTGAGGCTATGTTTCAGCATATTGTTCAATCTCAGGCTAGGGCTGATGCCAACATAGCTTTAGGATTCGAGAGGAATCGGCAGTGAAATGAGGATTTAAGGATTGGCGAGAGAGGTTACAGGGCCTTAATAAATACCATAGATCCCAGGTTTGTAGAGACTTGATACATATCCTCAGAGTCAGCCTGATCCCTATACTCTGCCTGTCTGGATTCCCCCTATTCCACCACCTGTTATATTCCAGGATTATATTCCGTCATCTATAGGACAGGGTGGTATGTTTGCGGGTTCAATAGATACATCGATGGGTATGGGAGGAGTCACTTCAGTTGCAGACGTGACAGCTGGTCTTAGCTCAATAGGATTGGAAGGTTCAGTAACAATGGTAACTATGCAGGCTCAGACTACTTTTCAGGCATCTACGTCAGCAGTTCCACCTCGGATGAGCTATGGATTGCATACGACTCGATCTCTAGGGGCTGAATTCACTTCTTATGGATCGTTTGGAACGTTTTCAGCTCTGTTTGACTCGTCTTATGACATAGATGTTGATTATGATACGGATGAGTGATTTGGATGAACTTTTCATTTTCTTTGGTGTATGACTATCTACTTTGGTATGATTTTGTACTCTTACGCACTTTTTAGAATTTTAACCGTTTGATGCACTCTACGGTTAGTGCACTTTTTTATTTTACAACTTTTCGTATTTTCAAAGTTTTATTCAAAGTTATTATGCATGTTCTAGATCAAAATTTACACATATACACAGAAAAAACATGCTGGAACAATTTGCAGAGAAAAACTCTCTGATCGTGAACAGTAGCACCGGCACGCGCCGGTGTGGCGTACTACCGACATCACTCAGATTTTTTACTTTTTGGATCAGTTGTTTCTATAAATGAAAACTGATCCAGCAATCCTGAAATGCACATTCACTCCAATTAGCTTCTTGTTTTCTTACCAAAAAGCATATAAAATGTTTGATCATTCATCCGTTAACAGTTATTCTCCCCCACATACTCCAAATTCAGTACTTCCTGACTTTTATTCTCCGTTTTTCACTCCAATTCCTTACAACTACATGAATAATCCAGTTCACAACCCTTTTATAAGAAATTTCAACCAGTCACCGGTGCTGATTGAAAAAGGTTTAAATTTTCGAAAAATAGATAATTGGGCATTCATTAGGATAGAAGGGGATGGATGGGAGCGTTTTTGTTGTATGCCAAGAGGTAGAATTAACGTTACTTTGGTAAGAGAATTTTATTTTGTTCTGTCAGAAGCTACTACTGTGGAGTTGACACATGCTATCACCATTCGAGGTGTTGTTGTTCCTTTTACTTCTACCTTAATAAATCAAATTTTCCATATACCCCCAGTTCAAACAGCACCAACTAGTCATTTTGAGTATCAGTGGAGGCTCGATACATCTGAAGGAGTCATTAACAAATGTGAGGAATCTTACCAAGTCCTATTCCCACTTTATAATACAAATCGAGATGTCTCCACAGCTGCATTACTTCCCTATCTAAGAACATGGAAACGTTTCATCAATACACGAGTTTATCCAACTGCTGATTTTTCGGAAATCAGTAATGATGAAATGTTGCTATTATATGCAATAACATGTGGAGCAGTTATAGATTGGGGAGTACTGATTCAGAAGGCTGCTGTTAGTTTTGCGTTTGGGAGAAGACCAATCCGTCAGCCTATGCCTTTCGCATGGCTGGTTTCTAAAATATGTGTTCAGTTAGCTAGGGTACCGGAAAGAGCGACCGATGAATTCTTTCCGGCTCGCCTTCCTCAGGTAGGGCTTTTACCAGTCGATATTCCGGGAGGATCTTCAAGCGGGGAGAATTAGATGGTTATGTTGGTAGTAAGAAAGGAATAATAGTAAAGTTATAAGGAAAATAGTAACGGAAAGAATAAGTTAGTAGTTTAATAATAACTTAGTTTAAGTTTTTGTTTTAGTAGTAACTTGTATTTCTCATTTTCCTAGTTTTAATGATGTAATATAATTGTATGTTTTTATGTTTTTCTTTTATGCTATAAACGCTCGTCTGTTTGGCACATCAAATAATTCAACCGCTATAAAATTCATTTTATTTTCTAACCAACTTTTTACTACTCATTAGACATCGAGTCGACGCCAATTCGTAAGTGGGGAGTAGAGTTTGGTTAATAAATAAATTGAATTTAATATAACAACTGCTTAAACACTTAGTTTAATTTTTCTTAAGGAAATAAATGGAATAATATATAATTATTATAATATGGATAGTATATTTGGAGAGAATGAATTTCTAATTAAGTAAAGTAATCTCGATATATTATAACTATATTATTTATGTCTATTTTAGATTTTAACAAGATTTTAAGTATGTATATCTAGATAAATATTATGAAATATTTTTTTATGAAATTAGACAAAAAGTACTAATAATTATAATGAAATTTTAGAATGATTTTTCTTTTCAAGACAAGTATGAAATTGGAATCGGATTAGGGATGACGATTTTTGGCATAACTTTGACTAACTAGAGCCAAATAGCCTAACCGAACGTAATTTCCAACTTTGTCCCCACCTCAGCCTTGTAGAGTGATCAAGACCTCACTCGAAATTAGCCATTATGATTAACTAGATAAAACCGACCCTTAACTTAATTTGGTCTACATTTCCTTGAAATCCCGCAAGTTTAGTATATACTTATGGATAGCGGTTACGACATCGAAATAAAAGAGTCGATACAATACAAATGGCAAGAGTTGAGATTGGTATTATTATTTGGATGGGCATTTCTATAAAAGCATATTATTATGATTCTTTTTGTTGGCTTTATGTTTGTTAAAATAAAAAATAAAATAAAAATAAATAAATAAATAAGATAATGGTTTCAAAACCATTTTTATTAAGTTTGTTAGAATTTAATCAGGATATTACTGATCGAGATATTTTTGATCGAAAATTGAAGGAATGAGTACGTGCGACTTGTTTCTATCTCTTTTGATTTTCCTTTGTTATCCTTTCGATTAGCCAAATACCCTGAGCCTGAACGTTATAAGCCAATTTGCCAATTACTTGACCTAGTCCTTGATTCCGATAAAAAAATTCATATAGTGGCGATTGTAAATTTATTTCTGAATATTTTATTTATATTTATTAAGTACTTCATGTAGAATTTCATTTAGATAATATTTTAAAACTAATTTATTAAGTTATACACACTTTTTTCCTTCTTAATAATCTTAGATAGATAAAATTAATATAATTATAATATGGACAGCATACGTTATTAAATTAAAATTTTAGTCTAGAAGAACTATATTATTTGCATTATAACTTTTCATATATTATTATCGCTTATTTTGCTCGAGGACGATCAAAAGCTAAGTGGTGAGTAGTTGATATATGATAAAAATATAACTATATTATATGACTTTTTATTATATAATTATAATATTATCGTATAATTTCGTAAAAATATAACCTAACACTTATAAAAAATCTAATTAGTTATAAATAGATATTATCGTTATAAAAATTAGTATAAATTATAGCTTTTGTTGTCAGATTTACCATGGGAATTGTTTTTTACTGATACAGGGTGAGTACGAGAAAAATCAACGAATCAGAAGCGAAAGAATAAAAAATTAACGATAGATATTTTTGACAGTTCGGCACGCACCAGAGGTGACCGGCACGCACCGGAATCTTCATCATTTCAAGCACATGGGTCTGACACAAAGGCATCAGCACTGTAACACCGGCACGCGCCGGGAAGGCACCGGCACGCGCCGGTGTACTACCCCTGCCTATAAATACTCCATCATTTGCAGATGTTTGGAGTTGTACCAATATATATATCACTTCTATATATATATATATATATATATATATCTTATCTTTAGTTAGTTTCTAGTTCTGTAAATACAGTAAAAGGCACTCTGCCGAAACAATAATGTAGCATAAGTATCGTTGTAATATTTAGAAGACTTATCAAGACTCGTTGTTGTTAGAAGAGTTGCTATTTCCGGAGAATACGGCTCTGATGCTTCAATTGTAATCTGGTAACTTTCTAATGTATTTATGTTTGTTTGTTGTTATTAGTATCTATATAATAGTTATAATGATATTAGGCTAACTTTATATCTAGCCAAGATATGTAATTGAATTAGTTTTATCTTTTTAGGGAAATGGATGATGAATATGTTAAAAACTGACTAAAATCGATTATGATGAATCTTTTTCTACTTGAACTTAATGGCACGTTCGTATTGACATAGCTAATCAATATAAACAGAATCATAACCTAATGATGAACTGACCAGAGAAGTTAGGATATGAGATCAAGGATAGAAAAACCGGAGGGTAAAAATGGCCGTCTGACAAACGGAATCCTATTTCCTACCGGGGGCAGAATATTTGTACTCGAGAGATTATTACGTTGAAATCATCTGTTTAATCGAAGGATCTTAAATTTTGGCCGAATGACAAAACGGAGTAACCGACTTTAAGATGACTTTGGGCAGAGGACTAGACATATGACAATTTCATGCGCTCGTGTGAGGAGGAATTGTTGAGCTTAGGAGTATACCGTTTCACGTAATCAATTAAACCTAAAAAGGAAGATCGAGCACATCCATTGAACTAAAAAGATATTGTAATTCAATAACATATTCTTGGCTAGTTTCTAATAATATTACTAGTATCTATATTAATAGTTATTATATTGGTACCTATATATATTTATATCTATATATATATATATATATATATATATATATATATATATATATATATATATATGTATTTTATATATATATTTATGTATCTATATATATATATATCTATATTAGTATTATGCATTTATTTACTATTTTAGTAGTTTAGAGATTATTTACTTGGTAAAAACTGCGACTTAGATTGAGTTAATAACAGCTTCTTGGTGTTTAACCACACTCTGAATTACCACACGTTTCCCTGAAGATTCGACACCTGACTCACCACACAAGCACTACAATTTAACCCGGTACACTGCCGGTAAGGATTGTATAACCTAGAAACAGTCCGTCATCTACCAGGTATGTTCTAGTCTCGAGGACGAAACTCCTTTTAAGGGGGGAGGAATGTAATATTCCGATTTTTTGGAAAGGGCAGACGTGTCATTTTGCGAAAACGAAATATTATTATTTCTTTTCTTTTATTGGAGATAAGTGTATGGTTAATTATATACATGTAATTTTCGAATTTATGTATATAATTAAAGGGGATTTCTGATTTTTGGTAATTAAGGGTGATTATGGAAAAGGGATTTAATGGGAATTGGTATTTAAGGAAAATTAACACAACTTAATCCCTATTACCTAATTAATCAGAAATTCAGTCTCCACGCTCCTCTTCTCTGCGCAATTGGGAGGAAGAGATAGGGCTTGGACAGTTTTTCACAATTCCTAAGGAAAGTTTAATTGTTTTCAGATCAGACGGAAGAATTGGAACAGTCGTGAGGAGAGCACCGTTTGGATATCAGTTCGTGGGAAGTGCAACAGACTTTTCAAGGCTATTTGAAGCGGTTTCTGGCTGCAAATAGGTAAGAGGCTCTTCCTATGATCTCAATTATCGTTTATAGGGTTTAGATTATGTTTTAAGACGTTTTAATGCTAGAAATATGGGTCCTTTTGTTGATCGATGATCATGGATGCTATAGTACGACTAGATATGTTTTTCTATGATTTACTTTGTTAGATTCGATGTGAATTGGGTTAGAAACGGATTAGAAACCGTTAAGATCGAAATTCAGAAATTAGGGCAACAGGTTGAATGCGTACGCATTGGCTAGCAATGCGCACGCATTCCTGTTACAGGTTTGCAGGTCTGTTTGCTGGACACTGAATGCGCACGCATTCATAAGAATGCGCACGCATTCCTTGGACAGAGAGTTCTGGTTTGGTTACTGGTTGCTGAATGCGTACGCATTCATTGGAATGTGCACGCATTGATCAAACAGAGAGTTTAGGAGGAGTTCTGGTCAGGTAATGCGTACGCATTGTAGGTAATGCGCACGCATTGTTTGGACAGAAAGTTTCAGCAGGGTTCAGCAGCAGGGAATGCGTACGCATTCCAGCTAATGCGCACGCATTGCCCCCTGTTTTTACATAAGTGTTGTTTAAGCTATATTTTTGAGTTTTAAATCCTTAATTATGATATGTTAACATTGTTTAAAACTAAACAAGCCTGAATTGAGCTTCTGATTCGTTCAGTTAAAACACCGAATGTACTCTTAAAGGGAGTTGAAGTTCGGATCCGTCGGAAGAGCATGATAGGCTTGTGCTTTGATGAATTAGTATTCATCAATGTCTGTGTAATTGCTAGGCCTTGTCCGTGTCTAGTGGTCTAGGAAGAGAGTAGTATTTGTGAAGGAGATTAATTGAAAATACTTAGGTGGTTAGTTAATCATTTTAGTAAATATGTACTTGACTAGTAAAAGATTAAACAACATGTCTCTCTTGGATAGGCACCAGTCTATATCGCGATGTGTGTGCTACCTCTGAAGGTGGAAGAACTCCGTAGGTCAAAAAAACCCTAAGTACGGAAGGACTCCACTGAGATGCGCATACTATCGGAGTCTACCTATTCTAGACTTCGTGGATATTGGTGTGATCCACTAATATGTTGCCAAGAATATCCCCAGTTTGGATATGCGTAGTGCCCTTGAGTGCAGTTGTAACATAGATAAGCTAAGTAGAAACGTTTAGTCAATTCATGTTGATGGACATGAAATGAACCCCAGATTTGAGTCGGTCACACATAAACAACTAAACTTTTAAGTAATCTTTTCTCTATAAATTTTATTTGTGTCATAGCTTCTGTTTCTTATTAAGTACGTTGTACTTACCTCAAATGCATGTATTCTATGTGTTTGGGGTGAGAAGACGAACAGGTGGATCATAGTTACGAGGATGAGTTCGATGATGACGTTTGACGACGCCTCGTTGAAGACTTTATATTTATTTGTTTTGTCTTTCAATTATTAGACTGTGTTAGACTTTTGGTCTTTCGAGACTTGTAGTACTTTTACATTTCTTTTGAGAATATCGTACGTTTTTTTTAGATTTCGTATTTTCCTTGAATGTAATAAGGTACATTTCCATATTTAGATTTCATGTTTCTATTCTTGGATGTTTGGAATTTTTATACCCGAGTCTTTTTGCTTCCGTTTGCTTATTTTTGATACGACGTAGTAGAGGCTTACGTATAAAGTGAATTTATTTTTTATTTTATACGTGCCGAACGTTCTTTTTCCGGATAAGGACTCGGTGTCCGGGAACGGGGCGTTACATCTGTACATTTCTAATAGTTAAACATGATTGTATTTAATGTTCCAGCCTATTTGAAGGAAAGTTAATAAAAAGATCGCTTCATTGAAAAAAAATGGACTCCAAGCCAAACGTCTCATCTTTGATCATATCATTCCCTCCCGGTTGGAAAGGATTCGTCCTCGAATCAATAGGACGTCATAAAATGTGTCATCACATGCCAGTCTCAAGGAAACACAAAAAGACACCAATCGAACCCCTTGATCAAATACGAGCCGGATAGCCAAACTGAATCCAATGTCATGTTTAGGTGATGAGTCATACGTCATACATGCAATATCATTACGCTCCTTCGGCAGAATAGACTCATAGAGGACTCCTGGTGAAACAGCAATATAAGAATCGCAAGTAGCAGTCGGATATGCATCACTAAATGTAGCAAAGGGGTCCACAAATTGGTGCTCCGGCTTGCTAACAACGGGCTCACAAACAGGAATAACCCGCGGCCAGATAGGAGCCAGATCATCTTCAAGTGAAGGATTTTCAGGGACCTGCAAGGATGGCGAACAAGTATCGACTACAACCAAATTTTTCTCCTCCGTGCGTTCTGACTCAATTTCCTCCAATTCCTCCATAAAATCCGGCTTATTATCCTCTATCATGCTCTCATCATCATCACTTTTCAACTATTCCTCTCGAGTGTTAACAATCTCTTCGTTTTTCGCTTCAACCAAGTCTTTTGCTCTTGCTGATTCACATTTCAAACGAGCTTCCTCGTCGATTCTACTTAGTTCTTGCAAGAAAGCAGGGCAATCATAATAGTACCCTTTACAATGATCGCAATAAACAGAAAACGGTCCCGTAGAAGTTTTCTTAACAACATCTTTACCACCATGGTTATCTCTACCACCACGATTACCTCTACCATCACCTCTTTCTGTTAACATGTCTTGAAATTGAGCCCTCATCTCTTCAAATTTTCTATCAATCACGGCAGTTTGGGCCTCCATGAATATCCCAAAATAGACATCTATAGGGATCTCCTTTGACATTATTTAAGATCGAAATTCACCAATAAGTAGCACACAGCAAGTATCCAGAATGTCCAAACAAGAATATTCTGTAAGGAATTTTTTTTTTTAGAATTTGTTTTTGAAAGGTGTACTAGAATCACGTGTGTGATAAAAATCACACCTATGGTGTTAAAGTCTCATCCAAAAAGGTAGGTAGATTTTTTTTTTTTTTTTTTTGAATTAGGGCCGGCTAGTGGACGATAATTGTTGGAAAAATATATATATATTACGGCTAGAATAGGAAGTGCAGGATTTTTTTTTTTTTTTTTTTTTTTTTAATTAGTAGTAGAAGATTCGAGACAAGAAGTAGGGGAGATAGCTGAATAGTATTTTAATATTTTTATTATAAATTTTTTTTTTTTTTTTTTGGGGATGAATACGCAAGGAAAAAAAAAGATGGCTGCGATTAAACAGGTCTTCAAGTTGCACAATCAATAAGGTTGAATATTCAAAATAAAGGTTGAACATGCATAAACAAGATAAGGGGGGTGAAGACCAGTGTTGAGCTAGACTATATAATCTGACATGAAAACCAGTGTTCGAACTCCGTTAGAAAGAGGAAGAAAAAAAAGAAAAAGAAAGAAAGAAAGAAGAAGATAAAGGGTGAATAATCAAAGACAGGGGGACGGTAAATTTTTTTTTTTTTGGGCTTGAAGATGAATACGCAGACCAAAAAAAGAAGTTGCTGGGATTTTTTTTTTTTTTTTTTTTTTGGAACAATAATGACAAGAAAATAAAAAGGGGTATTTGGATACCGTCAGTGTCGAGCTCCGATGCCACTGATTTGTTCCGTAATCGAATCAGATCCGAAAATGTCCGAGGACTTGATCACTGAAGGCACCAATAAAACAAGCACATCGACCCTTGGCTAATATGTAACCAAAAACCTTGGTATAATGGACACCCATGAGGTTCGCTCAAAACCTTGGCTAACATGTAACAAAAAACCTTGCTATAATGGACACCCACAAAGTTCGCTCACAACCTTGATAAGTCCGGTTGGGAATCCACCATGTGACAAAACTCACCAAAGCTTCAAATGAAATATATTTATATTAAAATTTTTGTCTTCTTACAAAGAGTACAGCTAAAGCCTTTTTATAGGCTAGAATAAAAGACATAAATTACTCACAAAGCAATGTGGGACAAAGTTATTTAATAGAAATAAAAATAAAAAATAAAAGAAATAGAAACTAATAAAATAATAAGAAAATTTGTCAAACTTGCAATGTGAGATAAATAATCAAATAAATGGATTCCAAGCCAAACGTCTCATCTTTGATCATATCAGGAGACCTAACTGTAGAAAGTCTTGTTGTGTTCCATCTGCCTAGGTCAAGCTCCACCTCGGGGTGAAGGAAGAAGAATCGGCACTTGCACTCCTTATATGAAGACTCACCCGCAGGGAGGATCGGGACCGTCTTTAGAGAATCAGTCCGGCGAGAAAAACAGTACCACCATGGGTAGTCCCTCACTTGCTTACACTGATAAAAGGTCCTAAATAGTTCAACTGAGAACCTGATGTTGAGACATCGGCACCAGATCGTAAATCCTATAATGGCCCTCATACCATTAGGGGATATCTGGGCGATCCCCATATCATAGTGCACAAGCGCAGCCAAAAGAGCATGGCAAAAGGCACCCTCGGACCGCAATCGAACTACTCTTTGTATACAGTACAGTATGTTGAATAGGTGTCCTAAACACAATTGGGTTGGACCAGATCCGACCGGATCGGGTCATTTACAGTCTATTTAAGTTCATGTAATAACTTTATTATGATTAATAAAATCACTTTTGTTATTATATACTTTGTTTATTTATTAGACCAATCATGGTAGTGTGTATATGATAATGCCCTTAGTATTAAACTGTGATAGATAAACCATGATGGTGATTATGGTTGATGAGATCTCTAATCACTTTAATAAGTTTGATATTTAAATGTCTCTAGGCTGATGTACTGTTGAACATGGCATTGATGGTCCGAACAAACTAGCACGTATTAGATGTCTTCTGTCTTTAAGGGCAGGGATAGATCTCGTCTATCGAAGTGTAGTGACACTTGGACTGTACGTGGACGTGTATTAGAGAATGCATACGTTAGACTAAGTCACTTACACTGTTAAGTGTCACACTATGTGACGGTTGTGTAATTATCCTTAGGACCGGAGTCTGCATGGCATCACGGTGTGGATTGTCATGCTTTGACACTATTGAGGTTTCCCTTAGCCATGGGGTGATCATGTGGTAGTGATTGGGTATGATACTGAAGAATGCGGAGTATACATGTTAGGTCGTCTGGGAATCACGTACCCTATGAGTAGGAATGAATGTCCGAAAGGGCCTTCCCATAAGAAATGTCTAGTTCACGTGAATCTTTGCAAAGTGGGAGTAAATGAGTTATTCCGAGAAAGCTTGATATCCAGATTATGGGATACGATCGTATGGATATTACTACAGTGATAGGATTCTATTTACACGCTAACCGAGCACATGAAAGGTAGTAGTCATTGCGTATTGACTCTTCCTATGATTGGGGGCCATGGACGTGTTGCTAGACGCTATCCATGATTGTTAGAGGTGAAGGCTATTTTCATAATTGCACCTTATGTCTACGGCCAACATATTCGGAAGCCTATCGGGTCACACACATATGAATATCAAGTCGGATAAATGCGGTTATAGTTGATTACCAAATAAGTAAAGTTTTATCTCAAGACTATAAAAGTTATAGTGGTAAATTAATATGGTGGTATTTATTTATTATGAATAAATTAAATACAAGATATTAATTATATTAATTAAAGAATATTCCGGAAGCCAATTAATTGGCAAAAGGGGCGTAGGTGTATTAGATACACTTGGATTGTTCAATTTAATTAATGAGATTATCATAATATTAATATTGAATATTAATTGATTTTTGAAAAATAAAATTATAGTAATAAGATAAAGATATTCAATATAGGATATTGGCAATATCTAGATTTATTTAATATGAGATATTAAAATAAAAGAGATAAATCAATCATAGTGATTTTCCTTATTTTATTAGGAAAATATTTTTCTCTCTCATCAATCTACTAGGAAGCTTCTCTCAATCAGTTTGGGAAGACATTGGGGCGCCACTTTCATCTATAAAAGAAAGGGGTTGGCTAGCTCTTTTGTACATCATTATTCTAAGAGCTAATTGTTCTTGAAAATTAAGAGAGCTTCTTAGAGAGAGTATTGTGAGGGAGAAAAAGGTCGACCTAGCAGTCGAGTTTTTCTGATAGCAATCCGGGAGGATCCGGCGAGGTGTTCGTGTGGATAACTGATAGAGGCCGGACGCTTGGACGGCTTGCGCTCATCTACTTCCGCCGGACGGTCAAAGTTTCGATCTTTAAGATCAAGAAAGGTATAATCTTTGTTCTCCTCGTTATATGTTTATTGTTTAAACGAAGTCGATCCTTGGATCGGAAATCAAATTTTATTTTCCGATGCGCTACTCGTTTGATATTCTAACACAATATCCCTCTGAGGGGTGAGCAGCAGAAACACCAGCAGCAGGAAGCTGGGGAGCGTATAATCCTATGTCTATGTTGTATTTATCGCAGATCGAAATCATGCTACCATGGTCAAGCATGGTGTCGACACCATGACAACCCATCTGTGCCCTCAATGCCATGCGTGCTTTTAATGTCAAAACAAACGGGGAAGTCCCCAAAGATGAGCGGGGGGTAGTAGATGAAGAGGCAAACCGGGGAGCTAAAACCAAATGTTCTAACCCTCTGCGATTTATCAACGGCAAAGAGTCCGGAGTTTGCGATGGAACCCTAACACTGGAATCCTCACCCTTAGACTCAGATTGAGACTCGAACAATCGCTCTATAGAACTATCGGTGGTAGGGTCCCCCTCATCAACTAGCAAAGTTCAAAAAGGGAAGAAAGAGAGAAAAAATGACTTACTTGTAAAAGATTGGGGAAGAATGGATTGCGATTGATCTTTGTAGCGTCCGAATTATGATAAGTAAGGTAACGGTTGATATGATGGGTTATAACCCCCAAACACGATCTTGGGAAACACTCCCACTTTGAAAGCATGGATGAAGACGCCTAGTTTCTAGGAACGGTTATAACGGAGTTAGCAGCATGTTTGCCACGTGTCAGAGTTAAGTCCTTAGAGTGTTTTCATAAAAAAGTAAAGCAGAGCTCCGCTTAGGTCAGATCTGACCGGACCACCAGAGCTCAGGCAGATCTGGGGGGCATATGACCGGACCACCAGAGCTCAGGCAGATCTGGAGGGCATATGACGAGGGTCGGACTAGCCCTTGCCACGTGTCATTCAAGGAGTGACTATGCAATAAATGAAGAGAGAGAGAAAAGTCACAAACTTAAGGGCTAGGAGCCCCATATCAACTTGTAGATCAGGCCAAGAACTCCAGGTGGGAGGTCTGACCGGTTCTCCCGACCAGACCTCCGCAGGACGGCTTGGTCATGTCGGAGTTCGGGTAGTACATCCAAGCTCGAGATGACCTGAGGAGCTCACCACAGGACGGCTAGAGCTCCCCTTATCTGATATTTTAAACATGTAACTATATTATAGGATAAACATGGAAAAAAAAAATCTTAGGATATTATGACATTGATCATGTTATTTAATACGTACATAATTATCCCTAAAATAAAGGGATTTACACGAGATAATCCTTAAGGATTAAGAATCCTCAGACTTGTTGGACAAGAAAAGGGAGGAGGCGTCCCCTATATAATCAATCCTTAAGGAATTACGAGAGACTTGATTCAATACACTTATTGGATACGTTGGCAATTTGGAAGTAAACCCAAGCTCGGTCTAAAAATACACATAAACACCACCCCCACGATCAAATTGCTCTTGAATTAATTGCCACGGAGGTGAATACGGCTTAAATTATTATTAGACAAGATCCATCCTTGTCGGTTGTAATGTAAATAAAACCCCCCTTTCAAGTTTCCCTTATGTCACCAAATCTGAATGAATTGAACACGCATAATCATCAATCAACAAACTACTAAAATGGACACAATTCCAGTAATACATGATTTTTTTTTTCCTCCAAAGGACGAAAGTTTTTCATTAAAAGTCCCGCGTTACAAATCCAAGCTGGAATACAATTCTTAGTACGAAATACCAAAATCACGACTAAAAAGAAAGAGCAGCAAAGATTACGCGCAATCTTGTTGGGTTCCCTGCTAACCTACATAACTTTACAAAAGTTTAAAAATTACAGATAAACTTAATAATACAAGAAATAATCCACCAGACGGTCAAAATCCTTGGTTAACAACGTCAACTTATCACGATTTCTTTCAACAAAAAATAAAAAATAAATAAATAAAAAACCTTCTCCATGAATCAAATTATTCACAATTCCAAAGAATAAAAACACACCCAACAATAAAAAAATAAATAATAATTAAACCTGGAAACATGAAATAAGATACAAGCCAAGGATTTCATTTAGTTGCCGCCAATGCTGGTAAATGTGAACACCATTATTGATTCACTTTTGAAATTTCTTCCACATTATAATTTTTCTCAATTTCTTCCAAATCATGGAGTCGGATCATGAGCCTCACGCGGTGGTGTATGGCCAGATGATGATCCTTTAGATGGATCATCGGATGACTGTTGTTGTCCATCACCCTGATTAATATCCTCCACCATTCTCAATACATCTGCCATATCAGGCCTTTGGTCAGGCACCGTAGCAACACAAACCATTGCAATCTGAAGAAGTTGAACCATTTCTTCTTCCACATTGTGATCTCTCATTAACTCAACATCGAAAACCTCTGCTGTCCATTCTTCCCTAACAACACTTTGAACCCATCTGGGCAAATCGATCCCCCCTTCTTCACCTAATAATGCTTGATTCGGCGCTTTCCCTGTTAACAGCTCTAGCAGTAACACTCCAAAACTATATACATCTGATTTATACGTCACTTTACGAGTTTCTATCACCTCTGGGGCTCGATACCCAGCTACTCGTGGCATTGAGTTGGAGAAGAGAGAATTCAACCCATAGTCTGAAACATTGCCCTCGTTGTCTTGCCCGATGAGGATATTGGATGACTTAATGTTTCCATGTACTATGTTGCATGATGTATGCAGGTATGCAATACCTCTTGCGGCAGCTACTGCAATCTTCATTCTGTTCTCCCAGTCTAATGGGGTTCGGCCAGATCCTCTGCTCCCTACAAACCAGGGGGGAAATACAGTGATTAATTTCTGAAATGAAAAGCCATCAGTGACTATTGCGAAATCAAGAGATAATGCAAAATAAAGATGGTGTTCCAAAGGGCAAAAGGTTATTACCCTTACATTGAGGGCAAGTATGGTGTTCTGTAATAAAGATTCCAAGTATGACCCTAGTTTCAAATGCATAAAGACATAGCTTCCAAAAATATATAAGTCTGTTTGGTTATTTCGTTTTGCCCCACAATATAAATCCATTTAGAATACCAATGAAATATTTATTCATTATTTTTCATTTTATCCATAATTTACTATCAATTCACAACTTTTCATTAATTGTCACTCAACTATTGTATTAATGGTAGTCAAATGGTATTTTAGACTTTTCTTAAAAAAATCACCAACACTCAACCAACCACTTTCATAAATTATGTGAAAAAAACTAAATGGACTTGTATTTTAGAAGGGATCCTCGCCGTTCAAGGCCAATAAAAGTATTACTACTTCCGTCTCAAAATATAAGTCATCCTAGTGATTTTCATACAGATTAAGAAAGTGGTTGATTGTCATAAATTTAAAAGGTTATTGTCTAGAATGTCCTTTGACTATCATTAATGCAGTAGTTATTAAGGAGTGAAAAGTAGTTGGACTGATAATAAAGTAGAGGTAAAATAGAGAAATGAGTAATAAACGTTGCATTGATAATGTAGAAGGACTATGAGACAAATCAAAAAGGTGTAGGATAACTTATATTTTGAGACAAATGTAGTATTTGGTAAGGTGTTTAATTTAGCTGAAAATATAAATGGGTATACGATACAAAAATGGCCATGACTAGGTGAACATCATAATTGCGTAAAAGCTACCAGCCATGCGACAGATGCAATTATTCGTAAGGGGCCTGCCTAATTAGCAACTTCCTTACAAGTTACAACTAGAGAAGAATGTGAGAAAGATGCTATCATCCACATAATAGAAGCTTTTTGGACCACCTTTCTATATTTAATCCCTTTCCATCTACTGTGGGGAAGTACACTAGTGATCTATTATTATTATTATAAGAATAAATTCCCATTTTCTGTTAGACTGTAGTAGTAATAGGGAAATAAACAATGAGCATTTAGTACAACCACCCACCAGAATTCAAAAGAAAATGTTAAAAAAACCCAAATTTTTTTCAGTAGGGCCAAATTCCAAAAAAAAAATGTTAAAAGAATTGCAACAGTTGGGTTTTGAGAACCAATGACCAGAAGTATAGCAGTAATACTTCTAACCAGTTGAACTGTATAAACAATTACACTAAAATCTGTCTGAAATAATATACATACACGATATTTAATATTATTAGAGGGGGACTTTAATAACTTCTCACGAAAAGTTGAGTGGGGCTGCCCCCACTTCTACGTTGGCTCCGGCCCTGCCACCCACCACAAAACCCTCCTTTTTTATTTCATAACCACCCACCACAAAACCCTCCTTTTTATTTCATAATGAAGTTGTTATCCCCCTTGATGAGTGTCTCGATTTGTGGAGGCCATGGAGAAAGCCTTAATCATCAAATTGCTAGGAAAAACAATTTCTTACAAGTACCTCTATAGCAGGTTGTCTTCTTTGTGGAACATGAGTGGAAGACTAGAACTTACCGACCTTGAAAACGGATACTACATAGCACGCTTTGCCCATTCAATGGATTACGAAAGAGCACTGGGAGATGGCCCGTGGATGATTCAAGGTCACTACCTCTATGTGACTAAATGGAGACCCTTCTTCCACCCCTTTGAACATCAAATAAAATCTACGTTTGCTTGGATCCGTTTTCTTGCGGTTCCGATTGAGGTATTTTGCGAATCTTTGGTCCGTAGACTTGGTAACATCATTCGAAAAGTGGTTAAAGTGGATACGGTAACTTTAGAAAATGCTAGAGGCAAATTTGCTCGAGTTTGTGTGGAAATTGAAGTCGGAAAAGTGCTAAAACCGAGTATTCGATTAAATGGAAAACGATATGAGGTGGAGTATGAGGGTCTCCAACTCATTTGCTACGGATGTGGAAAGTTTGGACATCATAAAGATGCATGTCCGAGTAGAGTTTCTGAACTGGTTGATGGTGCAGCTCCTCAAGCAAATGTCCCTTCTGCACCAACTGGACCTACCGAAGAGCAACCATTCGGACCTTGGATGATCGCACAAACGAGGAGGAGAAGGAACACCTCCGGACCTAAAAATGCTAAAACAGCGGCTGCTGCGAATCAGGAAAATGTTCATTCAGCCCCCAATCAGCAGGACCAGAGTACGGGTTCAAGGTTCGAAATTCTTAATGCGGTGAATGCCGAAGAACAAAATTCTGAAGATGTTGGAATGACAGACATGGAAAGCCTCCAACAACAATTTAATTCGATCCCAACCCATGGAGGACCTGCCAAAATAGCGGAAATATCCATGAAATCAACTACAGCCAACAATACCCAAGTAAGAACCTCGTCTGAAGGAGGTAAGTCACATTCTTCTGTTTCGAACCGGAAATCAGCCCCTCGAAATACCCAGAAAAACCAAATTGAATCTTCCAAACGCAAAGGCAATGACACCACGACTGATAAACAACCACAGAACTCTAGGTTACCGAATTCGCCAACAAGAATAAATCACTCCAACGAACACCCCAACAGAAGTTGCCCGAACCAACATGACTCCGGGACCTTCTTTAGAGCAACCGGAGGTAACATAAATTCTCCAGAGGGACCATTCCGCTCCTCCTAAAAAGCAAAGGGACTATACGAAATCCAAGCCTCCGGATAAGGAAAGCCAAGGACCGACAATGGATGTTGATTTGGTTGAGGTTAATCCTCTTTTTGATAGTTCGATGGAGATTTCCTCCACAAAATCCTGACTAATGCGACTTCTAGCCTGGAATTGCCGCGGGGCGGGCTCTACGGAATTTCTTAAATATCTTAGCTCACTTTTGTCTGATCACAAGCCTGATGTGCTTTTTATTATGGAAACACGATGTTCGAGCGCGAGAGCTAAACAGGTCCTCAAAAAAATCTTTTTTATCAAAGTGTTTGTGGTGGAAGCGCGTGGTTATTCGGGTGGACTGTGGTGTTTTTGGAATGAAGAAAATACCCACCTCCACATTCAGTCTTGGACAAACTACTCCTTAAACATTGCTTACAAAAAGTAGGGGATCATTTCCTCGATATACTCCTTAATTTATGCCTCCCCAACTCCGTCGGTGAGGAATGAATTGTGGGATTATCTTGAACATCTTTTTTTTGTTGTTACCCATCCTTGGTGTGTAATTGGTGACATGAATCAAGTTGCGTTTCAAAAGGACAAGAGGGGTGGAAGACCGGTTGATGGATTTAATGCGGCGAAATTTTGGGGAATGACTCAGAAATGTTGTTTGATGGAGATCCCCTTCCACAGACCCCGATTCACTTGGTCCGGTGTTACTCGTGGAGGGGAATATTTTTTGCAAAGACTAGATCAAGCTTGGAGTACTGCTGAGTGGATTGAAGCCCATCCGACTGCTATGGTTAAACATTTACCGATGGTACATTCAGACCACAACCCTATCTTATTAATCACGGCGGAGCAAATCAAGAATGTAAAGATCCGAAGGCTTTTTTCTTTCAACGAGCCTGGCTCGAACATGAAGAGTTTGAAAAGTTTGTTGAGCAACATTGGAGTTACACGGGGGATCTTTGTGCAACCTTCACGAATTTTAAGAAAGAGGCGAAACTTTGGAATCGGAAAGTTTTTGGAAATATTTTTGCGCGAAAGAAGACTTGCCTAGCTCGTCTTGAAGCAATCGAAACGAGTTTGGAAACAGCTCCTTCACAATTTCTCTCAGACCTTCATGTAGATTTGTCATTGGAACTCAATGACATCCTCGATCAAGAAGAGACTTACTGGCACCAACGGAGTCAACTCCAATGGATTGTGGATGGCGAGAGAAATACACACTTTTACCATCTTTCTACCATTAAGAAGCAACTTAAAAGAAAATTCCGTACTCTAAAAGACTCTAACGGGGAATGGAACAAAACTAGATCCGATAACCCCAAAAATGAGGACTCCGTGAAGGTGACCCCTTAGCACCGTATTTATTTGTTCTTTGCATAGAAAGGCTCAGTCAGCTGATCGAAGAATCAATTGGTAAGGGTGAATGGAAGCCTATTCGATTAAAAAAGAATGGTCCGGCCATATCCAATTTATTTTTTGCGGATGATCTCTTTCTCTTCGCAGAAGCCTCGGAGACTCAAGCCTCAATTATTCATCAGGTGTTGGCTGTCGGGGCAGTGAATTAGTGTGGATAAGTCGAGTTTCATGGTTTCCAAAACTATCTCTGCTAGCCAACAAAAACTCCTTACTCGGAAGCTCGAAATGGCTCATATGAATAATTTTGGGACCTACCTGGGTGTCCCTCTTTCTCAGTCTCGGCAGAAAATCAAACCGTATAGTTACATTTTGGAAAAAATGCGCAAGAAACTTTGCACTTGGAAGATGAATGCGCTAACTAAAGCTGGCAACACTATTCTTATCAAGAGCTCACTGTCAACACTTCCGAATCACGTAATGCAAATGGCGAAACTCCCGAAAGCCATTACCGACGATATCTAAAAAATTTGTTTTCAGTTTTTTTGGGGGAAGAGACAGGGAGGAGGAAGCTTCATTCTATAGCTTGGGACCAACTCTGTCGACCAAAGTCTGAGGGGGGGGGGGGGAGGGGGGCTTGGATTCAAAAATATTAGGACTATGAATATTGCGTTGTTGGGGAAGTTGACGTGGCAACTTCTTACAGACGACTCCTCTCTTTGGGTTTCGATCCTCATCAGTAAATATGGAAACCCCTTTGAGAAGCCAAAGATTGATGCGTCGCCGATTTGGAAAGGTATACACGCGGCTAGTAAGAGTCTTCAAGAAGGTTTCGAGGCACATAATAATGACATCATTTGGAGTCCCTCCGGAAAAGGCAAATACACTGTAAATAGTGCGCATAACTGGCAGATGGGATTTCTGAACAATATACCGCAGGATCATTGGACTATGATATGGAGCTTAAAAGGACCTACTCAGTACAGTTTTCTTCTTTGGCAGGTTTGCCACAACAGCTTAATGGTGGGCGCATTTCTCTTCTCCCGACACATAGCAGCAAATCCAAAATGCAGCTTTTGTTATCATGATGTGGAAACAATTTTTCATGCATTACAAGACTGTGATTGGGCTTGCTCGATTTGGCGTAGTGTCGTCCCTATGGAAGAACAACACCAATTCTTCTCGTCCACGTCACTAGAAGATTGGGTCGGATACAACTTGAGAAAAGCAAGTAAGTGGCCATATGTGTTTCGAGAAATATGCTACGGCATTTGGAACTGGAGCAACAAAATTGTTCATGATCCGTGTTTGGCGAGGCCACCCGCACAAGTTTTCCTTTCGAAGGCTATCAAAAGAGCCAAGGATTTGTGTTTAGCTTGGGGACTAAAAGACTAGTAGTCCCTCTGTTTCATTTGTTGCATGAGCTAGGTTTTTTAATTTTGACCGTACTTTGATGTAATGCCAATATGTCATGTTGGGGGTTGTTCCCAAGGTTGAATAAAAATCTCTGTTTCCAAGAAAAAAAAAATAGTAGCTGCTGCCCTAAATCAAGTGCAAGTTTAAAACTTAAATGAAGGTGCAAAATTATATTCGTTTCTTTACCATTTCCGGTGGTTAGGATCCCAAAATTTCAAAGTTAGAAGATAAATAACAACACAAAATTGTCCAGAATACCCGAATATACGACTTTGGGCAGTCACAACTTGTCCTATAACATAATCTATTCATAAAAAAACGGTTAAACCCTAACCGAAAATGCCCCACTCAGAGGTTAATCAGGTAACCTAATGGCTCAGAGTCATTGACTGCTATTATACCAAGAGACTGAAAGAAGTCCTCCCTTTATGGGATTCGAACTTCCACAATCCAGCTCCCGGTCCAGCTGCTATTACGACACCCAAACCCTTTACCACTAAACCATGTCCTGAAGACAACATAATCTATTCATACACACTCATTGATCGGTGAAACCCACAGATTTTGTATACACATTGTCGGTTAGATTACATCTCACAGCACCCCTACTGAAGGGGAGGCACCAACACACCACCACACATGACACACCGACAAAATCCCAAACCATTAAAAAAAAAAAAAAAAGAGGAGACAGAAGCAAGAGAGAATTCAGAATCTATTCAAGTTCGCTACTTGAATGAAACCAGGCAACATAATAAAAGTACCAATACTGCAATACACACACTTTAAAGAGATTGAATCAATAATAATAACAATAATAATAGAGGGACTGAATTTCACTAATCATAAATTGAGCAATCAAGAACCAGAAAAAACCCAGAAACATAAAAATAAAAATAAAAATTTGAATAAGAAAGAAGACTCACCATGAAGCATTGCAGATAAGCTGCCACCAGGTAGGTAATCAGAAACCAACAATTTCTCATCTTTAGAAAAATAATAAGCTCTTAAAGGAATCACATTATCATGCTTAATCTTCCCCAAAACCTCCATTACCTGCTCAAACTCTTTCTTACTAACCATCACATCCTTAATCCTCTTTACCACCACAACCGTCCCTTCTTCCAAAATAGCCTTATAACTCGTTCCTACACTTCCTTTTCCCAACATTTCTGCAGAAGCCCTTAACAAATCCTCTAAATCAAAGCTATATTCACCTCCCTCAAAGAAAACCAGCTTGTTCCTCTCTCCCCCTGCTGATCCACCCGTGACGTCATCTTTCGAAGATGACGTACCCACATCACCTAAACTCCATGTCGCCGCTGATGCTCCTCCTCCTCCTCCCACCTCCCTTGTAGCCACTCTAGGCTTTTGGACTTTGCTCGTTTGTTCTCTTCTAGATCGCCGGAAGCAAACGAGAAGAATTAAAAGTACTAGTAGTACCATAAACAACACACTTGCTGCTGCCACTGATATTCCAATTATTGCAGCTTTTGAGAGCTTTTTTGACTTTTTGGCAGGATGATTCCGTTTTGGTGGTGGAACTGGGGAACTAGAAGGAACAGGGAAAAATGGGTTACACGGAGGAAGTGGGCCACCACACAGATCGATGTTTCCGGTGAAAGAAGACTCCGGGAACTTCGTCAAAATCATTGGAATTGAACCGTTGAGATGATTATTCGAGACATTAAAATCGCTTAATTCCGGCGGGTTAATGCTGGGGAGGGAACCCGAGAAACCGTTGTTCTGAAGAAAGAATCCTGTCAAATGAGTTAAACTATTCACAGAAAATGGAATGGAGCCAGTGAAATTATTGCGTGACAGGTCTAAGCGAGTTAGCCGAGTCAACTCGGATATACTTGAAGGGAACTCACCGGAGAACAGGTTGTCCTGGAGATAAAGGTTGCGCAAAAGCTTGAGGTTAGAGAAGTCAGATGGAATTGACCCAGTGAGTTTATTCGACCGCAAGCTAAGAACTCGGAGCTGGGTCAGACTCCCAAGAGTATTAGCCGGAATATCACCGACGAGTTCGGCGCCGGGAAGATGCAATGAATAGACATAAGATTGATTGTCATCACATCCGACGCCAACCCAGTTGCAGACAGAGTCAGACGCATTCCACTGTAACCTTAATGCATGAGGAACCTGAGAAAAGAAAGAAAGCAGTGTGTGCTTATCCTGAGTTGGTTCTGAGTTAACCAGAAAGAATGCTAAGGAAGCAAAGAAGACAATACGGGAAAGAACCCCGGAAGCGGAAAACAATGCCATTAGATTTTGCTGCGCTGAACCCCGGAAAAAGGAGGGGGAAAAAAAAGAAAGGAAAGAATGGATCTATACAATTACAAACTTTTCCGGGATTCACGCACAAGTGTGATAGTAATTTAGGGATGTTGAAAAGGGATGAATCTGCATCATGATACCATCTTCATGTGAGGAAGGAAAGGGAGGCGTTTGAATTGTTTTCTGTCAACATGAGAGAGAGAAAAGATAGGAGGAGGAAGTAAAAGCATGATGAGTAGTGCTGAGAGTTGACCGGAGAGAGCGAGAAGAAGGAGACGAGTGAGTGAGGGGGAGCTGTACTATGTTTTTGAATTGAGCTGTCAAAAAACGATAAAATGGTTTAGATCAATAAACAGATTATTATTATATCATAGCATTTCATCATTCACAATTACTACCTCCGGTCCAAAATATAAGTCATCCTACACTTTTCTACTTGTCCCATAATATAAGTCATTCTACATTACCAATGCAACATTTATTGCTCTTTCTCTATCTTAACCTTAATTTATTATGAATTCAACAACTTTTCATTACTTAACAACTATTGCATTAATGATAGTCAAGGGGTATTTTAGACATTAACCTTCAAATTAATGACATTCAACCAATTCCTTAATCTGTGTGAAAACTCCTAGGATGACTTATATTTTAGACCGGAGGTAGTATTATTTTTTGGGGAGCATCATTCCTTTTTTAATAATAGGAAAAAAAATTGGAAATGTTGTAAATGACCACTTTAATTTAATTTAAGCAAAAATAAGGTATAAGTCCAATTTTTTCCCTTTAATTAAACATTAATCCACATATCTTTTTTTAGTTGCAATAAGGACAATTTTTTTTTGTCATAGACCATTTTACCCTTATTTTCAATTTCTTCTTCTTCATGATACGTTGTCTCCTGAGGCACAGTATAAAGTGTACCGCCACTTCTGGATTTGAAAGCAAAATGCTTAAAGCATCCGCCTCCTTCTTGTCTCCTGCAAATTACGAAGCTAACTTGGGATTCAGTGTGGTGTCGTTATTTGTTAATCGTATAAAAATCAGTAGCAGAATAGGACGTTGCTAGTTCCCTTTCTCTCTGGCTTTCACAACGCACAGAGGAACAGATCCAGATCTCGCGATTAGCTTTTGGATCGATCTTTCTTCAAGTGAGTTTCTTGTTTCTTTACGAATTTGAAGACTTCAGCATTTCGATTCTCAGTTTTAATAGCCTTTCGTCCTACCACTTGTTTGGAGACCTGGGAGCCCATCACGTTTCAAAAAAAAAATTGAAAAATCTTTTTTCTTCTTCTTGCTCTGCTCCTTGTTCTTCTTGTTCCTCTGTTTCTTGGTGTATTAGTTGGAGAAACGATTATGTTAAATCGTTTTAATATTTGCATTGATTTTTGTTTTTTTTTTTTACAAGCTGGCTGGAATGATCATTGACAATTAAAGAAAGATAACATGTGCATTTGTTATTTAATAATTTCTTGTGCAATTATATCATAATGCTTGTAGCTGGTTGTCTTTTGTACACGCAAGAGGCAGAACTGGTTAGGGGGCCGGCAATGCATTCTGTTATGTACAAGAGCACATAAAGCCTGATCTTTTATGCATTCTTCTTTCTCATCTGCCATACTTCACACAAGTTGAATAATTGATGGTCACTCTTCTTAGTCCACAGCTTAAGTGGCATAATTACAAGTAGAATAGTAAAAGATGGATCCATTTTTAGAAAGATTTTATGTATGTTTTGTTTACTTGTATCAGCTATAGCCAATGTTATCAGCTATAGCCAATGTTTGAAGCATTTTACAAGAACCTATACTAGCTGGAATTGAACCAGACAAGTCATTCTGTGTAAAATGCAGAAAATTTAAGTTCCTGAGTCTCCCAATTGTTGCTGGAATCGATCCATTGAACTGATTTCCAAAGAAATCAATCTCTTTTAGGCTCGAATGATTCGGTATCTCTTCCGGTATCTTCCCTGACATGTGGTTGTCATAGAGATACAATCTTCTAATCGGAGCAATAAAAGGGAATCAACAACTCTCTAGATCTAATAGGTCCAACAAAGATTGTTGACCAATAGCCAGAACAAAGCAACAAAGTCTATGTGTCACCAATCCCAATCAAGATATCCTTCTTTATATGGCTTATATGAGCCAGATATGCTATTGTGTCCCTTGAATTAATCCTTAAATGAGCCTTATATGAGCCAGATATGTGTGCCTTGAAGTAGTCCCTTGAATTAAACCTAAAATGAGCCTGATGTTGTTTACTGATACTGTTACTGATATTGATACTGATACTGATACTGTTACTGTTACTGTTACAGATACTGATACTTTATGCCTTATATGATACTGTTAGTGATATTGTATGGCTTATATGAGCCTTATATGGGCCATATATGATATTGTGTCCCTTGAATTAAGCCTTAAATGAGCCTTATATGAGCCAGATATGTGTGCTTGAAGTATTCACTTGAATTAAGCCTTAAATGAGACTGATACTGATACTGCTACTGCTACTGATACTGTGTTAGTGTAAATGCTGCGATTAAATTCAGCTTTGAACCGATCCCTTGTGCCATTGTTGCTGTTTTTTTTGGACTGTTCTTTCTTCCATTATGGTTTGCCATTTTTTTATGTTTATTTGGGCCTTAATTTCTGCCAATTATTGCTGATAATTTAAGAGAGATATGCAAAGATTGGAGCTTTACTTCACTGCAAATATGAGGAAAATATGCAATAAGCATTTTGTTGAAGGTTTTTTTTTGCATTATATGAGCCTTATATGATATTGTGTCACTTGAATTAAGCCTTAAATGAGCCTTGTATAAGCCAGATATGTGTGCCTTGAAGTAGTCACTTGAATTAAGCCTTAAATGATACTGATACTGATACTACTGATACTGATACTACTGATACTACTGATACTACTGATACTACTGATACTGATACTGTGTTAGTGTAAATGCTGCGATTAAATTCGGCTTTCAAATACTACGTCGAAAAGGTATCAAACGCGGTCTCAAAATGAAGAGAAAAAAAATATGAACTTTGGTGAAACAATTTTGATGATCGGTGTTCTAAATCAAAAGTTACGGTCGTTTATAAGAAATAGTGCTTCGGTTAATACAAATATTTTTTCGACTTTCAAAATATACGTCGGAAGGGTATCGTATTTGGGCTCAAATTAACGAGCCAAAAAAAATGAATTTTGGTGAAAAAATTTCGATTATCGGAGTTGTAAATCAAAAGTTACGAATGTTTGGAAAAAAAAATAAAAAAAAAATAAAAAGATATCAAACGATTCAAACCTGAAGGCTGAAGCGGATGAAAGTTAAACTGAAGCATTTGAAACGCGCGTAACTTGAATAAAAGGGTATTTTTGTCCGCCTGAAATTGTTTGTCCTTTTTGCAACTAAAAAAATGTGTGTGTCCTATTTATTTATTTTGTGCCAAAAAGAGGACTTTTGGCTCTATATCTCCAAAAATAATTAGGAAAAAAAACGGAGATTGTAAAGAACAAAAAATAATGAATATTCAATAATATCCTTTATTATTATTTTCTAATTTTTCCTGAATTTTAATTGCTATTCAATGTTGTTCATTAATTGCTATTTAATGTTGTTCAAACATTTTTTTCCTTTTTTTTAACTTATTCATCCTATATTTAATATGAATTAATGCTGCCACATTAAATGCTCGAAATTAATTGTAAATCTTCTTCAAAAAATAATACGGAGTATACATTACCGAAAATAGCCAATTTTATAAATAAAAAATAAAACTCTTTTTAATTTATTACTTGTCACTATATCAATCTTTACTACTTGTTACTATATTAAAAAAAAAATTGGTGTAAATACATGTATTAGACTGACTAGTACTAATCTACTCTAATGCCTATTACTACATGTTTTTTGTTGTAACTACATTTTTTGTATGTGTGTTACTATACATTTTTTTCCTGATTAGATTAGTACTAGTCGTGCAGTAACATCAATATCATGTAGTAACACTTGTTGTAACACATGTCATTTTCATCATGTAGTAACACCACTATGCACACTCCATACAAAGACTGTAGTTACGCATAATGTAGTATCACAGTGAAAGTCCACATATGAAGTAACACGTATTTCACGTTGGTTCCGTGAACACCCTCAGGCATAGTAACACCACGATGCAATCACTGTAATGCCCCGCTCCCGGATACCGAGCCCTTATCCGGAAGAGAAACGTTCGGCGCGTATAGCATTAAATAAATCTAATATTATACGCTAGCCTCTACGTCGTTGTATCAAATAAAAAGCAAACGGAAACAAAAAGGACTCGGGTAAAAATATAAATGCTACTAAGAATAGAAATTAACATACTAAAGATGGATAGTTAAATTACAATGACGAAAAACCCAAAGACTTACACAATACGAGCTCTTAAAAGTACAAACATAACTTACAAAAGTCTAGGAGTAAAAGAACAACATGTCTAGTGCAACCTTTACGGAAAAAACTAAAAGCATCTTCAAGGCAGCAATGTCATCAAGCCGTCAACTACTCTTGGTCAATCTATTCGTCTTCTCACCCCGCAATGCATACAAAAGAAAATGCAAAGAAGGTAAATACAAAGTACTTAATAAAAGTGAGAAGCTAATAAATAACTAAGTTCTACAACAAAATGTTCTTTTTATTATTATTATTATGTTATCTTTATGAGAGATCAACTCAATCTAGAGTTCACTCCATGTCCATCAACATATCATGACTATACGTTTCATCTTAACTTATCTTGGTTACGTCATCACTCAATGGGCACTATGCATGATGTGTATCCATCACGAGATATACTTGCCAACTATGGTGAATAGCACCGATAGTCCCGGGATCTCCCCGGTATGCATATACGTTCGATGAATTTCCTCCACTACCCTTCAGCCTTTTGAGCCAGTAGCATTGTTAACCTTTTATTAATGTATCACATCGCCGATATGAATTGGTGCATAACCGAGAATAGGTGACGTTTTATCTTTTACTACCACGTATGTAACTTTATTGTGTATTAGCTAGCCGCCTAAGTGTTTTCAAGTAAGCTCCCTCACATACACTACTCTTTTTCCTAGACCACTAGACACGGACAAGGCCTAACAATTACACAGACATTGATGAACTCTAGTTCATCAAAGCACAAGCCCTTTCATGCTCTTCCGACGGATCCGAACTTTAACTCCCTTTAAGAGTATATTCGGTGCCGAAATTAAACGAATCGGAAGCTCAAGAGAAGCTTGTTCATGTTCATTTAATGTTATTAAATCAAGAATTAAAATTTAAAACTCATCTCGTGGCTTAAAACCACACTTTTCCCAAACTGGGCTGAATACGTGCGCATTGCACACAGAAAAGCCCTAAATTGACCTTTTTGCACTTAAATGTCTTCTACCCAATTCCAAACATATTCAACATAAAAAATACTCAGAAAAACAGCAGCAAGAATGTTCTAAACATCCTATAGCATATCATAAACAATAGCTACACATAAACATGATGTCTAACCACAAACCTATACCAAACTTAACCTAAACATTATAAAACTATAATTATTTATTAGGAAGAGCCTCTTAACTTAATTTCCAGAAAAACCGATCCAAAACCTTCAAGAAAATGCTTAACTTCTAAGCCTGCAACTTGTAACCTAATTAAACAACAAGTAAATCTAAAAATCCTATCTTTCTTGAAAATCCCGAATTGAAAAGTGTGTAAAACTGAATATTATCTGAATTAAATGCTGTGAACCTATTTTTAGAAGGATCATGCTCCAAGACAATCGTTTTGACTACTCATGGCTGAAAAACAGAGCTACGGATTAAAAGATACGAATTTTCGAAGAAACGAACTCGACGATTACGAAAAACTAGGGCTAAACTAAAAACTTATGGATTAAGGATATTTTATTTTCTAAATTTGCGTCTCATCGCGGTGATCACTTTTCTCTCCTGTGGCATCTTGAAACGGTGAACGGATTTGCCGCATGGTTGAAGATTATGTTCTCCCTTTTTTTCGCGTTCTTCTGTGTCTGTTTATAGCGTTGCCATCGTCCTCTCTCTTTTTTTTCCTGAGAAGTTTCGTGATGTGATATGAGGGAAAAGAATAGGAATTATTTCCTTAATTACTTAACTATTAAAATCTTTTTAATAATTAATCCATTTATTCCTTAAATACATATTTAATTAAAATCCTTTTTAATTAAGTAAATCCTCTTTAATATTCAAACTCTTTTATCAGAATTCAATCATTTTTAATTATTAATTCTTAGTATAACATAAAATAGGAACAAATTAAGTTCCCATTTTAAATTTTTACCCTTCTTGAAAATTTGAGGTGTTACATTCCTCCTCTCTTAAGAGGACTTTCGTCCTCGAAACTCGAATGTAACTGGGTGTACTTGAACTCTGGACTTTGCAAAGCGTTTCGTCTTCTAACTCTTACAGTCTTCTTCTTCTTCTATCTTCATACTCCCTTACCTGCCTTGAGCCAACTTGGGGTTGCGACGATCCACTTCAATCTTCTTGTTGGCTTGCTGTATCACTCTGGTCTCGTATTCTGTTATCGCTCCTCTTCATCCTTGAAAACTGGCGTTTCGATTTTATCCATGTAGAGTTTCAAATGCTGACATCTGGATGTTGGCATGGTAACTGTTGTTGTAGGCAACTCTGCAATCTCTATCTTTATTTAGCTCGTGACCCTGGCTAAATTTAGCTCTTGCCATTCGCTTGTGACCAACCGTCACTTGCAACACAAGCTTGCTGGAGAACTGCAAGGATTCCAGTTGTAGGGTCTCTACGACTTCTTGGGAAGGAGAACATGCATTTGTCATACTTTCTCTTGACGATCTGATCCAATCCTTATGCCAATAAGGGTTAGTTTGGAAAAACAAACATAGTTTTAAGGTGACAAAGCACCAGGAAGACTAAACCATTTAGAATCAGAAAGAGGGCAAAATCTCAGCATGCAGAAGCTTTAGAGACAAAACGAGTACCCCAAAAGGTCTCAGATTGAAATAAAAGGAACTTGTCAAGGAAAAATCAAAGTCTGCATTATTCAAACAGAGGTTTATTTCAAGATTGAAAAGGAGATAAGGTTTTCCTCATGACAATGTAAGGGAAAAATCAAAAGTTCGAGAAAGTATGCGATAAACGAGCTTTCAAGTGAAGGGGAAAAGACACTTATGAATTTTTGGATAAAGTTTGGCTTCGAAGAATTAACTCAAACTTTCAAAGAAAGTGTGAAGATCATTGATGATCCAATTCAAAGTTTCAAGGTTGCACCACTCGAGAGGAATAGCAAATTGCCGAGGAATAAGGGTTCAAGGTTATCCCTCGTGAGGGAAAGAAAAGGTTAAAACAAAAGACTTTCAACCAGTATGACAAAATTGTAATAGAAACGCCAAAATAGAAGATGGAATGTTAAAAGGTGTATATGGCGGTTCATGGCACTAAATGGCTTGGAAGAGAGTTAAAACTGAAGGGTATAAGGTACATTAATCTGAATCGGAAATCAGAAGTTTAGGAATTCAAAAGTTGATTGGCTAAATAGGTTCGGAAGGCATCTTGGCAAAGACTACCTTCTGCTTGAAACTGATTTAGCATAAATTGCTAGAAGGTTAAAGATAGGTAACTGAAGATGGATGTCAAGGTAGGATTAAAGATCCAACTGGCAAGAAGATGAGACGCATACCTTGGAAGAACAAGTAGCATTAGATGGAAAGATTACAAAATCAACACTACCTTTAGGAGGGAAGCTGAGAATAAACACAAGTAAAAAGAATGTTCTGACATTAAAAGGTTCAGTCAAATTTGTACTTGAATAGAAGAATGGGGGTGCAACAATGCAGAGTTAGAGGGAACTTATTCCTTGATTTGACAAGTAAGGAAGCATGGATTTGTTCAAAAGAAAGGCTTATAGAGATATTTTTCTTTGGTAATTCATAACAACAAGTGAAGTGTCTGAACATCAAACATGGCATGCTGGAGGATAGCATCTTGATTCTTGTTTATAACTACAAAAGAAACAACAATGTTAACTTTACAAACATTCTACCATGGGACATATCCTAAGGAAAGATCGCTTCGGAAACCTTCTAAGACATAACACCCGTAACTTTCTACACTCTTAGCCCAAACCTCAGTCAAAGAGGTGAGGATCCCTTTTAGGTGGTTGTGTACGATATTTACTCTAGATCTGACATTATCAATTTGTACAGACCAAACCAAAAGGAATTTGAGCACATCCAAAGAGAAAAGATTTAGATACTGGAGTTTCCTAGGTGACATAAAAATATTAGAATTTTTGGATGAGAGGGAGTTGGTCAAAAACAAATATTTTTTTGCCGATTACACAAGCTGTCACAATTTTCTGATTAATAAACACTGATTTGAATTGCAGATTATTTTCAAACAAAAATGAATTTGAACTTGATTCCAAAAGCAAAGTTGTAGATAAAATTGTTTTCTGCAACATATCAAAAATTCAGGTCATTTGAAGATGTTTAACCTATTCAAATCAGAAGAAGAACTGAAGGTGCTGCTGCAGATTTTCTAGACAGAGTGTCCGGCAATAACATGGATTTTCTGAACAATACATAAAGATTATCGAATCAATGTAAAAATATAGATTGTAAATAAGACAGTAATCTACATTGATGAAAAAATTTCAGAATTTTCAGAGCAGGGGAAAAATAGTTTTATGTTAAAGGAAAACATGGGAACAAAAAACATTCACCAGTGTTGAATAAAGCCAACCATGAGGACGATTGAAATTATGTGCTAAAGAAAGAGACCTTTAACACTGATAATTGAAATGAGTAAGAAGTACTTGGAAAGGATAAAATTTGCATATGGAGTTCGTGTGGAACCTATCTCGAGCAAAGCAAGGCCAAGAATTTTGGTAAACATAAACCAAGCGATAGCGAAAAGAGAAAGCGGAGGATTTGTTGAGTCGAGTCTTTAAACAAAAAGTTGTATGTACCAAAACATCTTGTAGGGAATGCATTGAGGGTAATCACTAGGATGCAAAAGTGTGTTGACCCGAAATAGCTAAACATGATATAGTTGGAAGGATATGCAACTGTCTGTTCAAATAGTTCGAAGGATGAGAAACTTATTTTCCTTAAATCAAGCATTTGACACGATGAAAACATCTTAAGAAAATAAGGCACATCAAAGAATGTACACACTTGGAAAACAAAATTTCGTAATAAGGGACTTTTACCGAGTTTCAGAAGTTTCAAATGGAGGATTTAACTAGAGCATGTGTTACAATTAGTATGGATGAGGAAACATTTGAAATCGGGATAACCAAGTAGAAAACTAGATGATTATAAAAGAGAACCTTATTGATGACGACATAAGATTGGAAAATCACCACGTAATTGTTTCTTGCCATCGAGGAGCACTATAACGACAACACCTAATCTTTACCTACCAAACTTCTTATCCTGGGTAACAACTAGCTTAAGAATCAGATAAATCAAAGTATTCCCATCTCTTATAACCTACCGCAACATAACTTACAAGGTGGAAGAAATACATCTATCCTTCCTTGACCAGAGGACTTAAATGGTTTTGAGAAATTCAGGTGCATACATAAGCCATGAAATAATTGATTTGCACAAAACAAACTGAACGGATTTTGAACATGAGGCAAAGAGAAAATTTGTGAGTATGTAATTTTTACATATGATGCTCAAAAATCAAAATTTTTGGGAAGCCATAGGTCGGTCAAAATAATTCTTTTCATCTACTGCTATAAGCTGTCAAAAATTTTCAGGACTTCATCAACTGTCGTGTGTTGCAGATTGTGCTCAGACCAAAACTAATTTGCACTTGGTTCCAAAACAAAAATTATAGTGCAGGATGTTTTCTACAACATATAAAAAATTAAAGTCATTTGGAGGTGTTTAACTTATTCAAAACAGAATGATAAGTAAGAGTACCGCTGCAGAATTTTCTGAACAGAGTACCCCTCCTTGTTAAACAATTTGTGAACAATCCATAGTGAAAACTAAATTGATGTAAAGAGAGAAATTGTAGATAAGACAACTTTCTAAGGGGCTGAAAATTTACAGAATTCTTGGAACAAAAAAAATGATATGACATGACATGTAGAAACGTGAACAAAATTCTTAACACCAAGTTACAAGGAAGTGATTTGAACCAAATGTATCATTACGAAAACATTAAAACCTCCAAAAGAAGGAACATGAGAGAAAGATTCGAAGATTCCAAAAGGAAAGAGGGATTCTACTAAGGAATCTTGAAAGGAACAAAACTTGAAAGGATCACATAAGAGACGTGAGCTTAAAACTCAACCTAACCACGGTCCTAGTGCAACTTAACCACGGTCTAAGGATTCCTACTCCTACGAGGGTTTACCACCAAGATCAAGAGAGATCGGAAATATTCTAAAAGGTCTAAAGAAATCATATCTTAGAGGGAAGAAGCCTAGAAAGAAAGGATGTTTCTCTCTGATACCAACTGTAACGCCCCGCTCCAGGATACCGAGCCTGTTGGGAATAAAATTTAGTTTTGATGATGATTCATCTTATTCAAGAACATGTTTGTTTACACCCCATTGATGAAGTGCTGGAACTAGCTGTTATAGTGAAAGGCTAAAAGATGTCTAGAACTGAATGTATAGGTTTTACTTGAGTTTGACAATTGTATATGTTATATCAGATAAGCACTGTAATAGATAAAAGTGTCGTAAAACTGAAAACTGGAAATTATCTAGAAAACTGAAACTTAACTCAGGGATGAATATATACACCTAAAACTGAAGTTCACTCAGAACTGAAGAAGGTAAGTTCGTTGAGGGACACAGACTCGGTTGGCTTATCTATAACTGAAGGCTGAGGGAACAAACTCAGTATTTGAAGAACTGAGGGACACAGACTCAGTCAAGGAAGATTGAAGAACTGAGGGTTCAAACTCTGTTATGAAGATATTAAGCCGAGACTGTAAAGTTAGATTTAAGGTAAGTCTGTGATGGCCTGAACTGACTTTATGGATCTTGAAAGAAGACCTAAGTATCTTAAGGACAATGATATCTTTGATGATCTTTATAAGAAATGGTGTAATCTGATTCAGTCACATAAAATCAGATAAATAGAGTACTGAACTTTTGAAAAAGAGTAAAAACTCAGTTAATGCTCTAAGTCAGTTAGTAAACTGAAAACTGACACACTCAATATAAAACTGATTAGGAAACTCAGTTTTATAGTCATCCATCCAAGCAACTAAAAGTACATTCGAACGTTGTAAATCAATGATTGTTATTGGATGAAGAACTGACATGTCAGAACGGTCACTGACACCTGACATCTGAAAATATAGACGTTGATACAATTCGAATTCAAGCAAGATGAACGTTGAACTTCACACTATAAATAGAGGACTTTGCACCAAGGATAACATACCGAATTAACAAGATTACAAGCATTTTTGTGCACAAGTCTAGTTCATTCGAATTGTTATCATATCTGCGCTTAACAAGATCATATCTAGATTTCTTCAAGTGTTCAAGCTATATCGATCATATCCAGATTTATACACTTTGAAGAACCGCAAGCAAGAATCAACTTATTGATTCTCAGCCCAACTTTGATTCTTATCAAAGGTTTAGACTGTGAAGCAATCCGGTCAAGAAGTTGGCAAGGACAGTTGTAACATTTGTAGTCGGGTAGACTGTGTTTGTGGTGGTAGCTGGTGAAGAGGCAATACAACCCTCTAAGGACCAGTGGTTCAAGCAGTTGAAGAGCAGCCATTCAACCTGTTCTTTAGTTGTTTAGATAGTGACACTAGGGATTAGTAAAGGACTATCATATAGGACTTTTTGTAACAGCGTACCTTAAGGAGTTCTAGTGGAATTTTCCTCCTACATCACAGGGGAATAGTGGACTGACAGGATTACACCACCTGGAACCACTATAATTCTTGCTCTACTTACTTTACACATTTACTTATCTTTACATCATTTATATTTGTTTATACATCATACTGAAACTGATTGTTATAAGCATACACAGTTCATAAACTGACATTCACCAGAATTCAGTTTTGCACACCTAGCATTTTCTTATAGTATCAACAAGATCCGGAGAAAGGCTAAAACTTTTATCCACTACCGGTTGACTCAGTTTTGTATAAGTCGGTTTGACTTAAACTCAGCTTTGTCATCTCAACTCCACAAGTTAAAACTGAACCTTAATTGTTAATTTATCTAGTTTTTGGTGACAAGTTTATTCACCCCCCTCTAAACTTGTGTTAGCCTTTCTAAGGGACCAACAGAGCCATTATCCAGAAGATAAATGTTCGGCACGTATAGAATTAAATAAATCTAATATTATACGCAAGCCTCTACGTCGTCGTATCAAATAAAAAGCAAACGGAAACTAAAAGGACTTCGGTAAAAACATAAATGCTACTAAGAATAGAAATTAACCATACTAAAGATGGATAGTTAAATTACAACGACAAAAAACCCAAAGACTTACACAATACGAGCTCTTAAAAGTACAAACATAACTTAAAAAAGTCTAGGAGTAAAAGAACAACAAGTCTAGTACAACCTTTACGGGAAAAAAAACTAAAAGCATCTTCAAGGCAGCAACGTCATCAAGCCGTCAACTACTCTTGGTCAACCTGTTCGTCTTCTCATCCCGCAATGCATACAAAAGAAAATGCAAAAGAGGTAAGTATAAAGTACTTAGTAAAAGTGAGAAGCTAATGTATAACTAAATTCTACAACAAAAGGTTGTTTTTATTATTATTATGTTATCTTTATGAGAGATCGACTCAATCTAGGGTTCACTCCATGTCCATCAACATGTCATGACTATACGTTTCTATCTTAACTTATCATGTTTACATCATCACTCAAGGGCACTATGCATGATGTGTATCCATCACGAGATATACTTGCGAACTATGGTGAATAGCACCGATTGTCCCGGGATCTCCCCGGTATGCATATACGTTCGATGAATTTCCTCCACTACCCTTCAGCCTTTTGAGCCAGTAGCATTGTTAACCTTTTATTAATGTATCACATCGCCGATATGAATTGGTGCATAACCGAGAATAGGTGACGTTTTATCTTTTACTACCACGTATGTAACTTTATTGTGTATTAGCTAGCCACTTAAGTGTTTTCAAGTAAGCTCCATCACATACACTACTATTTTTCCTAGACCACTAGACACGGACAAGGCCTAACAATTACACAGACATTGATGAACTCTAGTTCATCAAAGCACAAGTCCTTTCATGCTCTTTCGATGCATCCGAACTTCAACTCCCTTTAAGAGTACATTTGGTGCCGAAACTGTTGGTCGCTTGAAAAGTCTTTGGTTAAGTTTAAGGGGGGTGAATAAACTTAACACTTAAAACTTTTGGAGTTAACAAATTCAGCAACTTCAGCAGCCTGCTGATACTTCAGTAGTCTGCTGACACCTCAGTAGCCTGCTGATAAATAGTAGTCTACCGACAGTTTAGTTTACTGAATTTGTGCAGCGGAATTATATCAAAATTAAGCCTTATTACTTGTTGTTAAATATGATACTAAGTATTAGATACTCAGTAGTGTATGTGTGTGATTTTAGTTGCTAGATTCAGTAGTTTGATGTGTATAATAAACTAAGTGCAGAATGTAAATGCAGAAAGTAAGTAGGCAGATTTTATAGTGGTTCCAGGTGGTGTAATCCTGTCAGTCCACTCTTCTCCTGTGATGTTGGAGGTAATTCACTAGAGATCTTTGATGTTACTGTTACAAAGATTCCTAATGTTGCTTGGCCTTCACCAATGACTATGACTTAACAAACTGAAAACTGGGAACATGTAGGATTGCTGCTCCTAAGTCTTCCACTGGTCCTTGAAGGGTAGGATTGCCTCTTCACCAGCTCCACCACAAACAACAGTCTTTCACACAATTGTGCTTCACTGTCTTCAGCAGGTTCTTTATAAAATAAAGAATGAATCAAGTAAATGATTCAGTTGCAGCAGCTTGATTAGGATGATATAATCAGCAGCTTGCAGTCTTCAAGTGTGTATACTTGATATAGCTTGAATACAGAATACACTTGAAGAATTTCTTTGGATTAGTAGCTTTAAGTTCAGTAAGTCCAGCAGGGTGTTTTGCAGCTCAGAAATATCTCTTAAATGTTCATCAATTTTCATCATCATTTTCTAAGTTGGAAGTCATCTATTTATAGGTAGGAATGCATGTGACTTGTATTTGAAATTCAAATGTAGCCGTTCCTGGTTCTGTCCCATTTGACTTGCTTTCTGTCACTATTCATAGGACTGACACTGTCAGAATTCCTTTTTGACAGTGCAGTCTGTCCACCATTGACTTATATCCATTGGATAAAATCCTGAATCATCCCAACGTCCTTTTAATCTCAACCACTGATTTGTTTGATAATTCAGAGGTTGTTAGCTATCATTTTCCATGTAATCTTCCAATGTAATCTTGAATTAATCGAGGTATATTATCAGCAGGTTCATCAGTCTGCTGTAATACCTATTAGTCTGATGAACAACAATTTGCTGTGTGTAAAATACAATGCAGCTGATTTCTTTTATCTAACTTTTACTTGTGAAGTTAGATTACACCTTTTTTAATTATAACCAAGTTCCAAACATCATCCAACTTACGGAACTTAGACCTTGTACACAAGGTATATGTAATCAGCTTAGGTCATCACAGACTTGCCTAAATTCTGATTCCATATCCTTGACTTTAATCACTAAGTTTGATCCCTTAGCCTTATGTAACTGAGTTTGAGCCCTCAGCCTTCAGTCTTCAGCAGGATCCTGACTAGTCTACTGACCTATCTACCCTACTGATAAAGACCAGTCTGCTGATATAAATCAACTGACTATTACAGTGCTTGTTTGATCAAACCTATTCATAAATCAAACTCTAATAAACCTATACATTTGATCTAGACATCTTTTTGCCTATGCACTATAACAGCTAGTCTAGCACTCATCATCAAAACATAGAAATAAGTCCAACAATTTCCCCCTTTTTGGTGATGATGCCAATACCCTCACCTAACAGCAAAGCAAAAAGATAAAAAACAAAACATAACAAATATAGTCATTTCTCATTATAATCATTTGTTCAAAAATTATTACAGTCTAGCATCAGCAAAGATAAAACAGATAAGTATGCTGATCTACTGTCTTCTTTCGCTTTCTTCTCTTGTTTTCTCAACTTGCTCTTGATAGGCTATGATTTCAATAATCATATCTCTCATCCAGTCATTTTCAATCAGAGTGAAGTTGATATGAGTGTTCAGTTGTTTCCACCAATGCCATGCTTCAGGAAGTGTAAGATTTATCTGATTAACCCTGAAGCCTAACCTCATATAAACTTCCTTAAATTCCTTCAGTGATTCCTTTGCATCTGTGGTAGGCAAACTCCTTTCACCTCTACCACCTCTTCCCCCTCTCCTAGAAGCCCTCATTGATTTCACTCTAGCTTCCCAAAATTTAAAACTCAAAAATGAGTTTAGACCTTCATGAAATCCCTTGTCATGATAAGGTCTCCATCTGTTATTGTACACATTCTTGTACTGTTTGAGAAGTTCATCTGTAAGTGGAAGTCTGCCAGGTGCAGGTTCCATATATGCATTAGTATCAGCTTCCCATCTCTTCTTATGGAAAATCCTTGCAGCCTCTTTTGCTACAGCTGTTTGGCTCTCTTCCCCTTTATTGACATCATCAACAAAACGGGACAGCAGGCCATGCACACTGTCCTGAGTGACTACTAGGTTGTTAAGTTGACTCTCAATGATTTCAGTCCTAGTATCAATTGCTGTGATCCTTCCTTGCATTGTTTGCTCCAGCAGGGTTATCCTCTCAGTAAGCTTAGGATCAAGTACAACAGTTTGTTGTGCAGCAGCAGGCTCAGCAGGTCTAGGAGTTTCAACAAGTTTGTCAAGTTTTTGATGAATAGATGTAAGTTGGTCTTTCAAAAATTTTTCCTTCAGTGTATTTCCTTGCTTGATTCCCCTCACATCTAGCATCATATCATTAACAGCATTTTGAGTAGATGTGAAATTTGAAGCAACTGTTTCAGTAGATTGTCTGTTGTCATTCACCAGCTTCATCAGTTCTTCAAATCTTTGTTCTTGCCTATCCAGTTGAGTTCTTAACTGTTGCATGTCATTCCTGACAGTCCTCAACTCATTCAACACTTCTACTGGCACTCCACCAGTCATTCTTCCATCAGTACCATCAGCAGGCTCTTCTACATTATATTGTACCCTTTGTCTGCTAATGACCATTGCTCTACTCAAGTCTCTCCCAGCAGGGGGAGGTCCTTCCTCAACCATAGCACCAAGAATATCTTCCATTATTTGATCTTGTGCAGGTTCATCATCAGTAGATCCATCAATTTGAAATTCTTCATCACTGAAGTCATAGTCCAGCAGCTGCTCCTCCTCATCAATTACAGCAGTCTGCTGACTATCTTTCCCTTCAGTGGCTTTTCTTCCAACAGGCTCCACTACAGCAGCCTGTTCTCCAACAACAGGGGTTTCCTCCAAACCCAAATTTGGTTCCAACGTTTGTCCAGGTGCTGTTTGTAACCCAGCAGCCTGTACCTCCTGTTCCAACCTGTGTCCAGGTGCTGTTTGATCCTCAGCAACCTGTACATCCTCTTCAACTCTTGAATCTTGTGCAATGAATGCCACAACAACTTGATCAAGGAAAATGTCCATATTTTCTTGTTGAAATTTTCCCATATCAGTGATCCTTCTCAGCAAATTTGCAATTTTGGTCAGGGTGTCCTCAGTGTCAAATCCATCTTGATATTGAATTGAGTCTTCTGAACTGGCACTAGGTTCACTGTGATCAGTAACCCTCTCATCATCCAAATCTACATTTTGCTGATCTTCAGGTTGATCAGTAGGTTCAACCACAAACATATCATCAATCTCACCAACCATTCTGTTTGCACCACCATCTATTCCCTCATTGATTTGTGCCTCTATATCATCAATGGTGAGATTCTCCATATCTTCATCCATTTGTCTCTCAGTAGACTGTCCAGTACCAGCAGACTGCCTTTCAGTAGGATCAATTAACATTGCAGTCCCACTGGTCCCTCCTGGACCTGATGAATAATCACCTCCAGAATCAGATGATGATGATGAATCATCATTGTCATCTCTGGGGTCCCTGAACTTGATACCCTCTTCTTTTTGTTGATCTTCAAAGATATCCATCAATCTTGACTGTAACAAAGAGGTATCAACAAGTTCCAACAAATTCTCTACTCCCAACTTTTCAAAAGCCCATTCTTCAAAGTCTGTCATAGGTTCTGCAGCAGGCTTTTGTCTCTTGTAGAATCCAAACTTCCATTGAAAATAGTCAGCAACTTGCTGAAGTTTTGGATCTACAAATTCTCCATTCTTCTTCTTTTTCACATGTCTTTCAAAAGGCATGAAAGACCTCCTGGGAGCTGATTCAGTAGCTTGATGACCTCCAAAGGTCCCAACAAGCAAACTCAAAGTATCTTCAATAGATGCATGAAGGTCAGTAGGTTGCTCAGATTGGATATTGGTCCCTACTACCTCCATTTGCACAACACTTGGTTCCCCCTGACTTATATGCTCATCAGCAGGGTTAACAGCAGACTGTTCTTCCCCCTGAACTATTGCAGGAATTGCAGGGTCTTGTACCAAAGTTTCATTTACCACAACAGGTGTAGATTCAGTGGTTTGCTGTGGTTCTTCTACAAGTTGCTCAACAACAACTTGTGCAGCTTCAGTAGATCTAACATTTTCTATAGCAGGCTCTGGTGCAGCAGACTGTTGTGTTTCTCCAATAGATTGCTCAACAACAACCTGTTCACTTCCAGTGGGCTCAGCAGCCTTAGTAGGTGAGGATACAACAACATCAATAGCAGGTTCAGTCTCTGTAGTTTGCTGTGACTCTGCTGCAGGTTGCTCAATAACAACCTCTGCATCCTCATTAGGCTTGATAATAGTCAATGGCTCAGCATCAATATCCTCTCCTACTACTTCTACTTCTTCTTCTACTGCTTCTTCTTCTACTTGTCTTTGAGCCTCTAAGATTTTCAATTGTTTTCCCTTTCCATGTTTCTTTTTATGAGTAATCTCTTTCATCCTCTTGGAAAGTGGCTCATCCTCTTCAATTTCAATCACATTAGTCTTCCTCTTTCTACTGGCTTCTTTCTGTTGTTCCTTCAAAATCTCAACAACAGGTTTTCTAGCAGCTACAGCAGGGTCAGTAATTTCAACTTCAGATGGACCCTCAGCAGACTCAGCAGTCTGTGCTGTTTGCTTCCTTGTTCTTTTAGGCTTTAACATTTCTGTTATCTTTCTAGTGTCAGCAACCTTTCTTTTCTCAGTAGCCTTCTTTGGTGCATCAGGTTTGACAGTTTTCTTAACAGTTTGCTTGACCTGCTCACCACCAGCATCACCATCATCTCCATTATCATCACTATCAGCAGCCTCAGCAACACCTTCTTCATCATCATCCAGACCAGGGATAGCATAATCAATCTCTTTCTTGTATCTGGATTGATTAATCTTTTCAGGTGCTACATCAGGAATCTCCAAATGATTCAGCAGGGTCTGAACCATTAATCCTAAGGGTAAGGCCTTGGATTTTCTCTTTCCTTCTATTTCCTCTTTTGCAACCTTCTTCATGTAATGAATGAAGTATCCAGCCCAATCAAACTTCATACTTCTGCAAATAATCATCAGCAGCTCTATCTTGGGTCCTGATAGTGTATCCATACTTCCAACCAGCCCTAGTATATTCTTTGCAATGATTTTGCTCAGCAGGTTGTACTCATTCCCAATGTGTCTAACATTGATGCATGGAATTGATTTGGTGTCTTTATCTGTCTTGATTTTATCAACAAAATCCATCTTGGACAATCCCATTTCCTCAGGATTTACTGGACCATCTACTACTTCTTCAAAACCAAAAACTTCCCTCAGTAGACTTGGGGAAATCTCAATCTCCTGGGCATTCACAGTTGTTTTGAATCCCTCTGTTCCTTCTTTTATCACAATGTTCTTCCAAAAGCTCACAACATTTGTGTATGAGATTGTTTTCAGTCTTATGTTAAGCACATTCTCCAAACCTTCATACCTCATTATTCTTCGACCAATGTTGATTGCTAGTTCAGTTTTATTAGCATCAACAACAAAACCTCTAACACTTTGACTTGTTCCAATCTGAACATCAATCTTCTCCGCCATTGTTAAAGAAAAAATAAGATGAAGAAGATAGTTTCTCAAATCTGTGTTCACACAGTGTAAAAGCAGAGAGTATAAATCTGAGATTTTGCAAGTAGAGAGTATCTGCTGTGTGATAGGTCTGTATAAATACACAGTGAGTGGTTGTAACTGTCAGTGCACGTACATCCATATTAACCACGATTAATCTGAGTGAATGCTGTCTTGACACGTGTTCCATTACTTCTCCATAACGTTTGTAACCATTGGATCATGTTAACTGCGGTTATAAAGGATAGAATAAATATCCCGCCAATATGCTTTTTGACTTTAAGAAGTTTGACTGTGTAACGTTCCATTCAGCAGGGTTGGCTCAGCAGGGTTAGCTCAGCAGTCTGTTGATAAAGATGCTTCAGCAGCCTGCTGACAAAGTGACTCTGCTGATCCTTGATTTCTTCTTGTTTTGTTAAATTGATAATACAAGATGAAGTTTAATACCAATGACTGATCTGTCAAGTGAGCTCACCCAACATGACAAAGACCAATCCCCTTGGCAACCTCATTTGCTCAATTGTCAAAACATAGGTACATGGAATTGTTGATACCAATGACTAATCTGCTAAGTGAGCTCTCCCAACATAGCAAAGACTAATCCCCTTGGTGAATTCCAGTACATTGTTGATTATCAGTCAACTTTTATAATTCCAAGTTTAGTCCTTAGTTAAGCAAATCTTTCACTATCAAGTGGTTTAGTGAAAATATCAGCAAGTTGACCTTCAGTAGGGATATATAGAACCACCATATCCTTCTTTTCAACATGATCTCTTATAAAATGATGTCTCACATCAATGTGCTTGGTTCTAGAGTGCAAAACAGGATTTTCTGTGATTGCAATAGCACTTGTGTTGTTACACATAATTGGAATTTCTTTTTCTTCAATTCCATAATCCCTTAATTGTTGTCTCAACCATAGCACTTGTGCACAGCAACTTCCAGCAGCAATGTATTCAGCTTCAGCAGTGGAAGTTGATATAGAATTCTGTTTCTTGCTAAACCAGGAAACCAGTCTACTTCCCATTAACTGATAGGTTCCTGTGGTGCTTTTTTCTATCAATCTTGCATCCAGCATAATCAGAATCTGAGTAAGATATGACTTTGAAGCTTCCATCCTTGGAATACCATATCCCTACTCCCAAAGTCTCTTTTAGGTACTTGAGAACTCTTTTGACTGCACCTAAATGACTTTCTTTAGGTTTAGATTGAAATCTTGCACAAACACCTACAACAAAGGATATATCAGGTCTGCTGGCAGTAAGGTACATCAGACTGTCTATCATCCTTTTGTATAAAGTCTGATCAACATCTTTGCCTTATTTATCTTCATCCAATCTGATATTTGTACTCATTGGAGTTGATATCTTGGTGTTGTTTTCCATACCAAACTTCTTCAGCAACTCCTTGGTGTACTTGGTTTGATGAATGAAGATCCCATCTTTCATCTGTTTAACTTGCAATCCCAAAAAGTAGTTCATTTCTCCCATCATACTCATTTGGAATTTGCTTTTCATTAGATTTGCAAACTTTTCATATAGCAATTCATTTTCAGAACCAAAGATTATGTCATCAACATAAATCTGTACCAGCAGGGTGCTGTCCTCCTCATTGATTCTGAAAAGAGTCTTATCAATGGTGCCTTTTGTAAAACCATTGTCCACCAAGAATTGAGATAGAGTTTCATACCATGCTCTTGGTGCTTGTTTCAAGCCATAAAGTGCTTTGTTGAGTCTATACACTTTATCTTCTTGATCTTTAACTTCAAATCCAGGAGGTTGCTGAACATACACTTCCTCCTCTAGAATGCCATTCAAAAATGCACTTTTGACATCCATTTGATATACCTTGAAGTTCTTATATGCAGCATGTGCCAAGAATAATCTGATAGCTTCCAATCTTGCAACAGGCGCATAAGTTTTATCAAAATCTATTCCTTCTGCTTGAGAATAGCCTTTTGCAACTAGTCTGGCCTTGTTTCTTACAATGGTACCAGATTCATCCAGTTTGTTTCTGTATACCCATTTTGTACCAATGATATTTGCATGACTAGGCCTTTCCACTAGTGTCCAAACTTGATTCCTTTCAAATTCATTCAACTCTTCTTGCATAGAAATTATCCAATCTGGATCTGAAATTGCTTCTTCAACAACTTTTGGTTCCATTTGAGATAGAAAACAAGTAAACATAGCTTCCAGTTGTCTTCTAGTCCTTACACCTTGCTGTACATTGCCAATAACTTGTTCAGCAGGGTGATTCCTTAACCATTGTGGATTCTGGTTAGTTTGATTATCAGGAACCTCATCTTCAGTAGGGTCTGCTGTAGCTTCTTCAACAATAGGGGGTTCAGCAGATCCTTGAATTGCTTCAGTAGTTGCATCAGTAGTATCACCAGCAGGGTGTTCAGCAGGGGCAGTATCAGAAACTTTTAAGTCATTAAACCTTTCCAAAACTTCAACACAATCTGGATCAGTGACTTGTAAATTCTCAGCAGGTTCACAACCTTCATCTTCCATTCCAGTGAACTTAGGCTCATCAAACACAACATGGATTGTTTCTTCATGTTTTAATGACCTCTTGTTCAGTACTCTGAATGTCTTGCTGACTGAAGAATATCCCAAGAATATTCCTTCATCTAACTTTGGTTGGAATGTATTCAAATGCTCCTTATGATTTAAGATAAAACATTTACTTCCAAATGGATGGAAATAGGATATATTAGGTTTCCTTCCATTCCAAATCTCATAAGGTGTCTTCAGCAGCTTCTTGTTCACTGAGGTTCTGTTTTGTGTATAGCATGTTGTATTAACTGCTTCAGCCCAATATCTTTCAGGTAGCAATGCTTCACAAATCATTGTCCTTCCTGCTTCTTTTAGAGTTCTGTTTCTTCTTTCAGCAACCCCATTTTGCTGAGGTGTACCAGCAGCAGCAAGTTGATGTAGTACACCATTCTGTTCACAGTATTCTCTTATAACTTTATTGAGAAACTCAGTACCCTTGTCTGATCTTATCTTTACTACTGTCAAACTTTTCTCATTTTGTAATCTCTTCAAAGATCAGGCATCAACTTAAGTGTTTCACTTTTCTTGTTCATAAAAACCACCCAAGTGTACCTTGAATAATCATCCACAACCACTAAGGTGTATTTCTTTCCTGTAATACTTGTTGGTGTAACTGGTCCAAATAGATCCATATGCATCAGCTCCAAGACTCTATTAGTTGATTGCTTAGTCTTTGATTTGAAGCTTGATTTAGTCTGTTTACCTTGCTGACATGCATCACATATAGTATCTTTCTTGAATGTGATTTCAGGTAAACCAATCACCAGTTTCTTCTTCACCAACTGATTGATATCATCAAAATTCAAATGATTCAACTTTTTGTGCCATAACCAATTGAGTTTTGATTTGGTATGCACAATCAGACAGGTTTCTGGAACTGCAGTAGACCAATCCACAACATACATATTTTATTGTCTTCTACCAGCCAATACAACTTGATCACCTCTTTCACTAATGACAGTACAATTGTTTTTGTCAAAAGTGACCTTGTATCCCATGTCACAAACTTGACCAGTGCTCAGCAAGTTGTAGTCCAGTCCTTCCACATATGCAACATTCTTGATTGTAATTCCATTCCTTACAAGTGTGCCATATCCTCTTGTGTGTCCAGGTGTATTTTTGTTGCCAAAATTCACCCTTGGACCATCCTTTGCCACAAAATTTGACAAACAGTGCTTATTCTTTGTCATATGTCTGGAACATCCACTGTCAAAGTACCAGACACCCTACAAAACAAAGTTAATATATTTTAGGTACCCAAACCTGTTTGGGTCCATAATGGTCAGTGGTAAGCATGACCCTTGGTAAGTTTCCATAAGGTCTTCTCCTAAAAGTGTCATACTTTGGTTCATACATGTATTCCACTCATCCATAAGTTCTAACAGTAGGTTGTGTAGGATTCACATATGTTTTCAGGCCTTTTGGTTTATAATGCTGTTTGAAGTGATTTTTGTTGTTAGAAGCATTAGCATAACCATTAGTTTGCTGTCTGTTAGGAACATCCCTGTAATATGGAGTCTGCTGAGGTCCCTGCTGAGGCCTTGTATAAGTCCTCTGTTGAGTCCTTTGATGATTCCATTGCTTAGGTTTTACCCTAGCAGCATGGTTATACTTGCTGTTTCTTGCAGCAGGTACAGGAATATTCCAATCATCATCAGTAGGGAATAGTCTACCTTCCCCCCTGAGATAAGTATCCCTTGAATGATTAACATTTTTGGGTTTAGGATTCTTATCCTTGGAATATTTCTGGTTATTACCTTTCTGTGGTCCAGCAGACTTGGTAGCAGGTTTACTATCAGTAGGTCTAGAAGGAACAACAGTCCTATTTTTGGATTTGTTCTTTTTGTTAGGAGCTGTTGACCTCTTTGACTTCTGATTTTGATTCCTTGAAGCATTCTCAGTAGGTTTTACTGCCTCAGCAACCTTACTGGGAGTTGGATCTAGTGCAGGTACAAACTTAGGACCAATTCTGGTACTAGGTTCAGTAACCTTACTGGATCCACTTTTTTTGGATTGTTGAGTTCCAAATCCAAGCCCTGTTCTATCACCATAAGTCTTTCCAGATTTGTATGCAGTAGAGGAACAAGATGGATCAGCAGATTCAGAAGCTACTGGATGTTCAGCAGGCTTATACTGATTCTGTCCAACATCTTTTTCTTTACCCTTGAGAACCCTTAATTCAGCATTCAATCTTCCAACTTCTAATTGAAGAGCTTCTTTTTCAGCCTTCACAATCTCATAACCAGATTGTATTATCCTCAGTTGATTAAGGATGGCATCCAAAGTCTCATCATTGTCAGAATTTCTAGGATTTGAACCACAAGTTGATTCACAATCACTTCCAGCAGGAGTATTGATAGATACAGTATTGTATACCTCCTCTGTTTCATCCATATTAGCCATTAATGCATAATCTTCCATTTCAGCAACCAATGCTGTGTCATCTGATTCATTTCCCTTTTCAGATTCCACTTCATATCCTGATTCATCTTCAGCAACCATAGCCTTCTTGCCATATCTTCTTTGTTGGCTTTTGGTCTTTAGTAGGTCTGGACAATCAGGTCTGAAATGTCCAGGCTTTTTACAGTTGAAGCACATATAATCAGGTTCCTTACTTTGTTTTAACTCAGGACAGTCAGGTTTGAAGTGTCCTGGTTTCTTGCAATGAAAGTACAAATAGTCATTGTCTTTCTTTGGTTCTTCTTTCTTTCTTTCAGTAGGCCTCTTTGTGAAATTTATTGAAGGGGCCTTTCATATCTTCATCATTCTGATTTTCTTGCCCAGTAGGGAAATCTGCTCTTGCATTTCATCCAGCAGATCATCTTGAGCTCCTGATGTCTCTTCTTGATGCTTAGCAGCCAATGCAGTTGTCTTTGGTTCCTCTTTTTCAGTGGTAGGAACCAATCTCTTGCTGAATTCATAAGCCTTAAGATCTGAGAATAATTTGAATGTATCTTCTTCATGCAGCTTTCTCATTTCTTCTATTGCAGTGACTTTCATCTCCCAAACTTCTTTGTCAGGTAATGCTTCCAAGATTTTTGAGTTTACTTCTTCTTTTGAGTAACTTACACTCAGTAGGGTAAGTTCATCCAGGATAGCATTAAATCTTGACTCCATTTGCTCAATGGTTTCATTTGGCAGCATTTTGAACTTTTGAAATCTCTTCTTTGCCACACTGATCTTATTTTTCTTGATTGCATCAGTGCCTTCACATATCAACTGTATCTTGTCCCAAAGTTCCTTTGCAGTTTTGCAATCTTTAACCTTCATATACATATTGCTATCCAAGGTTCTATAAATGATATCAATAGCAATATTGTTGAGGTTTGCTCTCTTTCTATCTTCAGCATTCCATTCTCTTTTTGGTTTTGGAATGTACTCTGTCACATCACCCACTGTTACTGCCTTGGTAATCTCCAGTGGTCCATCTGTTAGTACATCCATCATCTCATCATGAGTTGCAGCAAGGTAAGCCTGCATTCGACGTTTATATTCATCAAATCTATCTAGAGAACACATCAGCATAGTTCTAGCATACTGGGTGTTATCCATGATGCAAGTCTTTGAAAATCAGTAACTTGAAAAAGTTTTCAAAGTATTTTCACAAGCACAACAAGTAGGATTTCTTCAGAACAGAAGCACTGCTCCGATACTAATTGTTGGTCCCTTGAAAAGGCTTTGGTTAAGTTTAGGGGGGGTGAATAAACTTAACACTTAAAACTTTTGGAGGTAACAAATTCAGCAGCTTCAGCAGCCTGCTGATACTTCAGTAGTCTGCTGACACCTCAGTAGCCTGCTGATAAACAGTAGTCTACTGACAGTTTAGTTTATTGAATTTGTGCAGTGGAATTATATCAAAATTAAGCCTTATTACTTGTTGTTAAATATGATACTAAGTATTAGATAATCAGTAGTGTATGTGTGTGATTTCAGTGCTAGATTCAGTAGTTTGATGTGTATAATAAACTAAGTGCAGAATGTAAATACAGAAAGTAAGTAGGCAGATTTTATAGTGGTTCCAGGTGGTGTAATCCTGTCAGTCCACTCTTCTCCTGTGATGTTGGAGGTAATTCACTAGAGATCTTTGAGATAGCAATTACAAAGATTCCTAAGGTTGCTTGTCCTTCACCAATGACTATGGCTTCACAAACTGAAAACTGGGAACAGGTAGGATTGCTGCTCCTAAGTCTTCCACTGGTCCTTGAAGGGTAGGATTGCCTCTTCACCAGCTCCACTACAAACAACTGTCTTTCACACAACTGTGCTTCACTGTCTTCAGCAGGTTCTTTATAAAAAAAAGAATGAATCAAGTAAATGATTCAGTTGCCGCAGCTTGATTAGGATGATATAATCAGCAGCTTGCAGTCTTCAAGTGTGTATACTTGATATAGCTTGAATACAGAATACACTTGAAGAATTTCTCTGGATCAGTAGCTTTAAGTTCAGTAAGTTTAGTAAGGTGTTTTGTAGCTCAGAAATATCTCTTAAAAGTTCATCAATTTTCATCATCATTTTCTGAGTTGAAAGTCCTCTATATATAGGTAGGAATGCATGTGACTTGTGTTTGAAATTCAAATGTAGCCGTTCCTGGTTCTGTCCTATTTGACTTGCTTTCTGTCACTATTCATAGGACTGACACTGTCAGAATTCCTTTTTGACAATGCAGTCTGTCCACCCTTGACTTATATCCATTGGATAAAATCCTGAATCATCCCAACGTCCTTTTAATCTCAACCACTGATTTGTTTGATAAGTCAGAGGTTGTTAGCTGTCATTTTCCGTGTAATCTTCCAATGTAATCTTGAATTAATCGAGGTATATTATCAGCAGGTTCATCAGTCTGCTGTAATACCTATCTGTCTGCTGAACAGCAATTTGCTGTGTGTAAAATACAATGCAGTTGATTTCTTTTATCTAACTTTTACTTGTGAAGTTAGATTACACCTTTTTTTAATTATAACCAAGTTCCAAACATCATCCAACTTATGGAACTTAGACCTTGTACACAAGGTATATGTGATCAGTTTAGGTCATCACAGACTTGCCTAAATTCTGATTCCATATCCTTGAATTTAATCACTAAGTTTGATCCCTTAGCCTTCTGTAACTGAGTTTGACCCCTCAGCCTTCAGTCTTCAGCAGGTTCCTGACTAGTCTACTGACCTATCTACCCTACTGATAAAGACCAGTCTGCTGATATAAATCAGCTGACTATTACAGTGCTTGTTTGATCAAACCTATTCATAAATCAAACTCTAATAAACCTATACATTTGATCTAGACATCTTTTTGCCTTTGCACTATAACAGCTAGTCTGACACTCATCATCAAAACATAGAAATAAGTCCAACAGAAACTAAACGAATCGGAAGCTCAATCAAAGCTTGTTCATGTTCATTTAATGTTATTAAATCAAGAATTAATATTTAAAACTCATCTCGTGGCTTAAAACCACACTTTTCCCAAACTGGGCTGAATGCGTGCGCATTGGACACAGAAAAGCCCTAACATGACCTTTTTGAACTTAAACGTCTTCTACCCAATTCCAAACATATTCACCATAAAAAATACTCAGAAAAATAGCAGCAAAAATGTTCTAAACATCCTATAGCATATCATAAACAACAGCTACACATAAACATGATGTCTAACCACCAACCTATACCAAACTTAACCTAAACATTATAAAACTATAATTATTCATTAGGAAGAGCCTCCTACCTTAATTTCCAATAAAACCAATCCAAAACCTTCAAGAAAAAGCTGAACTTCTAAGCCTCCAACTTGTAACCTAATTAAACAACAAGTAAACCTAAAAATCCAATCTTTCTTGAAAATCCCGAATTGAAAAGTGTGTAAAACTGAATATTACCAAAATTAAATGCTGTGAACCTATTTTTAGAATGATCAACGCTCCAAGATGATCGTTTTGAATACTCATGGATGAAAAGCAGAGCTACGGATTAAAAGATACGAATTTTTGAAGAAACGAACTCGACGATTACGAAAAACTAGGGCTAAACTGAAAACTTACGGATTAAGGATATTTTATTTTCCAATGTTGCGTCTCGTCGCGGTGATCACTTTTCTCTCCTGCGGCATCTTGAAACGATGAACGGATTTGCCGCACGGTTGAAGATTATGTTCTCCATTTTTTTCGCGTTCTTCTGCGTCTGTTTCTAGCGTTGCCGTCGTCCTCTCTCTTTTTTTTTCTGAGAAGTTGTGTGATGTGATATGAGGGAAAAGAATAGGAATTATTTACTTAAATACTTAATTATTAATTTTTTTTAATAATTAATCAATTTATTCCTTAAATACATATTTAATTAAAATCCTTTTTAATTAAATAAATCCCATTTAATATTCAAACTCTTTTATCATAATCAAATCATTTTTAATTATTAATTCTTAGTCTAACATAAAATAGGAACATAAATAAATTAAGTTCCCATTTTACATTTTTACCCATCTTGAAAATCCGGGGTGTGAGACATAAAGGTCTTGTTAACTCAGATTAGCCCTTTTAGACCAAGCGAGGACGGCGGTCTAAGAAGTTGACCGGACCATTTATGACTCATTTAGCGCTACCAGGCCCGGAGTCTGGGGGCGTTACAGAATGATATTCAGAGCCGAATATCAGACGGAACTATGCGCTGCACCGTACAAGAAGACGGTGTAAGGATGACCTCTAGTTACCTCTAGTAAGGACGATCCAGGACAAGTCTTGGCCGTCCTAGCGAGGACACCAGTCCCTTATAAGGGGGGAGAATGTAAAGTCCCACATAAGAAAAATAGTAGAATGCTCACCCTCCATTGTTTAAACGATTAAGGTTTCATTGACATTCATTGAAAATATAAATGAACGTGATATGCCAAACCTTAAAAATACCATGCAAATGTCTAATTGGGCTTGTATGTAGGCCTAAGGAACATAGGGTCCTCGGCCCAGATTGTCCGCACCTTCATAAGCCGGATCGGGCCGAGCTATCATCCAGCTCGCCCTACGCCTTAGCGATATTCAATCATGGCAGGGCAAACGAGCGTCGATCTGCATAGCCTCCAACCCGCCCTTTACAAGCCAACGAGGAGCACTGAGGGCCGACCTACTCACCCTTCAGCTCAACATTCTGACCCGACTCAGACCAAGCCCGTTAATCATGAAACAATAGTTAAAACTCGACGGTTACAAGCTGGCAATCCGCGATGGTTATATGCACGTCTGCCCAATCAGTGCATGCCACGTCAGCCGCGTTTATTATATTCAATTATCTCTCTTGTAACCGTTGCCTCTCATCCCTATAAATAACGGCACCGTACCCTTGTAAAGAACATGCCATAATATACAAAAATAGACAACCTCTGCCAATTTGTCGACCGATTATCTCTCCATTTACAACTTTATGATCTTCATAATCACCACCATTATTTGCTAGATATTCACCGCATAAATCACATTAAAATTACATTGTGGTGTTTTCCAAAGCATCAATAGGCGCCGTTACCGGGAAATTACGTTTCTGATAATTTTTCCGGCCAGTTTTCACTGCAAAATTCATTACTCACTTTTCTAGTGAAGAAAACCACCAATTTTTGGTTTTCCGGCGAGAAAAGACCGATCTATTGCGGCAGTTTTTCTTCATCATTTACAAAATTTCCTGATCTTCATTGGCATCTTCATCCACACGAAGAACACAATGTCTGAGACCATATCGTCTGCTTCGGCTCTCCACGATAGCCTCTCGCCTCCATCCAAGAAGTTTGGCCATGATATTGTTTAGCTCACCGGAAGGACTGATGATGGACGCGTTTCCGCACACCAGTCCCCAGTGACCGGAACTTTCCATCGCCACCGGTGAGAGACCCAACTCAGCCAGACATCCGGTCTTTCCTCAACGGAAGGGCCAGATCTAGAGAGGCTTTGGAAGCTGCCACCAGTAATAACTGTTGGTCCCTTGAAAAGTCTTTGGTTAAGTTTAGAGGGGGGGGTGAATAAACTTAACACTTAAAACTTTTGGAGTTAACAAACTCAGCAACTTCAGCAGCCTGCTGATAATTCAGTAGTCTGCTGACCTTCAGTAGTCTGCTGACTATTGAACTTACTGAATTTGTGCAGCGGAATAATATCAAAAATTAAGCCTTATTACTTGTTGTAAAATATGATACTAAGTATTAGATACTCAGTAGTGTATGTGTGTGATTTCAATTGCTAGATTCAGTAGGTTGATGTGTATAATAAACTAAATGCAGAATGTAAGTGCAGAAAGTAAGTAGGCAGATTTTATAGTGGTTCCAGGTGGTGTAATCATGTCAGTCCACTCTTCTCCTGTGATGTTGGAGGTAATTCACAAGAGATCTTTGAGATAGCAGTTACAAAGATTCCTATGTTGCTTGTCCTTCACCAATAACTATGGCTTCACAAACTGAACACTTGGAACAGGTAGGATTGCTGCTCCAAAGTCTTCCACTGGTCCTTGAAGGGTAGGATTGCCTCTTCACCAGCTCCACCACAAACAACAGTCTTTCACACAGATGTGCTTCACTGTCCTCGGCAGATTTCTTGTAAAAGAAAGATTGAATCAAGTAAATGATTCAGTTGCAGCAGCTTGATCAGGATGATATGATCAGCAACTTGCAGTCTTCAAGTGTGTAAACTTGATGTAGCTTGAATGCAGATTACACTTGAAGATTTTCTCTGGATCAGTAGCTTTAAGCTCAGTAGGTTCAGCAGGGTGTTTTTCTTGATAAGAAAATGCAGCTCAGAATTATCTCTTGTATTTCCTTAATTTTCATCAATTTTTTTTGAGTTGGAAGTCCTCTATTTATAGGTAGGAGTCCTTGTGACTTGTATTTGAAATTCAAATATAGCCGTTCCAGATTTTGTCCCATTTGACTTGCTTTCTGTCACTGTTCATAGTACTGACACAGTCAGACTGCTTTTTGACAGAATGCAATCTGTCCACCCTTTGACTTGTAACCATTGGATAAAGTCCGGAATCATCCCAACGTCCTTTTAATCTCAACCATTGATTTTTTTTGATAAATCAGAGGTTGTTAGCTGTCATTATCCTTGTTTTCTTCCAATGTAATCTTGAATAAATCGAGATATATGTATCAGTAGGTTCATGAGTCTGCTGAAGTACATATCAGTAAGCTGAACTATAGTTTGCTGTGTTTAAAACACAATGTAGCTTACTTCTTTTATCTAACTTTTATTTATGAAGTTAGATTACACCTTTTTGCATATAACTAAGTTCCAATCACCATCCAACTTGTGGAACTTAGACCTTGTACACAAGGTATATGTAATCAGTTTAGGTCATCACAGACTTCCCTAAATTCTGATTACATATCCTTGACTTTAATCACTAAGTTTGATCCCTTAGCCTTCATTAACTGAGTTTGAGCCCTCAACCTTTAGTCTGCAGCAGGTTCCTGACTAGTCTACTGACCTAGCTACCCTACTGATCTAGACCAGTCTGCTGATATAAGTCAGCTGACCATTACAGTGCTTGTTTGATCAAACCTATACAAAGATCAAACTCTAATAAACCTATACATTTGATCTAGACATCTTTTTGCCTTTGCATTATAACAGCTAGTCTGGTACTCATCACTAAAACTTAAAAATAAGTCCAACAATTCCCTCTTTTTGGTGATGATGCCAATACCATCTCCTAACAGCAAAGCAAAAAGATTGAAACAAAAAATAGAACAAACTTGGTCATTTCTCATTATAATCATTTGTTCAAAGTATTACAGTCTAGAATCAGCAAATATAAAACAGTGTAAAGTATGCTGATTTACTGTCTTCTTTCCCTTTCTTCTCTTGCTTTTTCTGGTTGTTCCTGGTAAGCTCTTATTTCCATGATCATCTCTCTCATCCATTCATTTTCAATCAGAGAAAAGTTGATGTGAGGGTTCACTTCTTTCCACCAATGCCATGCTTCAGGTAGAGTAAGATTTATCTGATGTACTCTAAAGCCCAACCACATGTATACTTCCTTGAATTCATTGAGTGATCCATTTGCATTTGTGGTAGGCAAACTCCTTTCACCTCTACCACCTCTTCCACTTTTCTTTGAAGCGCTCATGGCTTTAACTCTTGCCTCACAAAATTTCAAGCTCAAGAATGAGTTAAGACCTTCATGAAAGCCCTTGTCATGATAAGGTCTTCTTCTGTTGTTGTATACATTCTTGTATTGTTTGAGAAGATCGTCAGTAAGTGGAAGTCTGCCAGGTGCAGGTTCTCTAAATGCATTTGTATCAGCTTCCCATCTTTTCTTTGCAAAAATTCTAGCAGCCTCTTTTGCTACTGCTGTTTGGCTCTCTTCCCCCTTATTGACATCATCAACAAACCGGGACAGCAGGCCATGTACACTTTCCTGTGTGAGCACTAGGTTGTTCAGTTGACCTTCCATTATTTTAGTCCTAGTGTCCACAGCTGTGATCCTTCCTTGCAATGTTTGCTCCAGTAGATTTATCCTTTCAGTGATCTTAGGATCTAATTCAGCAGGTTGAAGTGTTCCATCAAGCTTATCAAGTTTTTGATGAATAGATGCAAATTGGTCTTTCAAAAACTTGTCTTTCAGTGTATTACCTTGCCTAATCCCTCTTACATCTTGAGTAAGGTCAGCAAGAGCATATTGAGTGGAGGTAATATTAGAAGCAACAATTTCAGTGGTTCTTCCTCTATTCTCCACTAAGTTCATTAAATCTTCAAATCTCTGCTCTTGACTATCCAGTTGAGTTCTTAAGTTTGTTATGTCATTCCTGACAGCCCTCAACTCTTCCCCAACATGTGCTGGTACCCCACCAGCCATTCCTCCAGCAGCTCCTTCAGCAAGCTCTTCTACATTGTATTGTTGCCTCTGTCTGCTGATGACTAAAGCATACTCATATCCCTTCAGGCAGGGTTAGGTCCTTGGAATTCTTCCAGAATGGGATCAAGATCAGGCTATTCAAAAACTGGTACAAATGCCTGTTGAGGTTCTTCATCAATAGGGTCTTCCTCAGGCACTTGAAACTCATCATCACTGTAGTCATAATCCAGCAGCTGCTCATCCTCATCAATAACAGCAGTCTGCTGACTATCTTTGCCTACAGTGGTCTTGTCTCCAGTAGGCTCCACTACAGCAGCCTCTTCAACAACAACAACAGGGGTTTCCTCCAAACCCATAGATAGTTCCAACCTATGTCCAGGTGCTGTTTGAGACTCAGCAACCTGTACCTCATGTTCCAACCCTTGTTCAGGTGCTGTTTGAACCTCAGCAGCCTGAACCACCTGTGCCACAATAACCTGATCAGGGAACACATCCAATTTTCCTTTTGAAACTCCCCCATATCAGGAATCCTTCTTATAAAATTTCCAACCTTGGATAAAGTGTCCTCAGTGTCAATGCAGTCTTGTTATTGAATTGAATTCTCTGAATTGGCACTAGGTTCACTATGATCAGTAGCCCTCTCATCATCCAAATCTACATTCTGTTGATCCTCAGGTTGTTCAACAGGTTCAACAACAAACAAATCATCTACCTCACCAACCAATCTGTTTGCACCAATATCTATTCCTTCATTGATTTGTGCCTCCAGTTCATCTATGGTGAGATTTTCCAAATCCTCATCCATTTGTCCAGTTTGCTTTCTCTCAGTAGACTGATCAGCATCAGTGGACTGCACCGCTCTTGGTTCATTATTCATTACAGTCCCTCTGGTTTCTCCTGGACCTGATGGATGATCACCACCAGAATCAGATGATGATGATGAGTCATCACTGTCATCTCTGGGGTCCCTAAACTTGATACCCTCTTCTTTTTGTTGTTCATAAAAAATATCAATCAATCTTGATTGCAGCAGAGATGTATCAACTAGATCCAACAAATTTTCAACTCCCAACTTATCAAAAGCCCATTCTTCAAAATCTGTCATCGGTTGTGCAGCAGGCTTTTGTCTCTTGTAATATCCAAATTTCCATTAGAAATAGTCAGCCACTCGTTGGAGTTTAGGATCAACAAACTCCTCTTTCTTCTTCTTCTCATGCCTCTCAAATGGCATAGTTGGTTTTCTGGGAGCTGTTTGTTCACTCTGTTGACCTCCAAAGGTCCCAATTAGCAGAGTCAGAGTGTCTTCAACAGATGCATATAGGTCAGTAGGTTGCTCAGGTTGTACATTTGTTCCTACTACCTCCATCTGTACCACACTTGGTTCCCCCTGACTTATATGCTCATCAGCAGGGTTAGCAGCAGACTGCTCTTCCCCCTGAACTATTGCAGGAATTGCAGGGTCTTGAACCAATGTTTCAGTTACCACAGCAGGTGCAGACTCAGTTGTTTGATGTGGTTCTTCTACAAACTTTTCCACTTCCACAGCAGGTGTAGACTCAGTTGTTTGCTGTGGTTCTTCTACAAGTTGCTCAACAACAACTTGTACAGTTTCAGTAAGCTCAACAGCCTTTGCAGGGGAAGATTCAGTAGTTTCTACAGCAGGCTCAGGGTCAGTAGTCTGCTATGATTCTCCAGCAGGTTGCTCAGAAACAACCTCTACATCCTCAGTAGGCTTGATAATAGTTAATGGCTCAGCATCAATAGCCTCTCATACTACTTCTACTTTTTCCTCTACTTCTTCTTCTTGTTCCCTTTGAGCCTCCAAGACTCTTAACTGCTTCCCTTTGCCATGTTTCTTCTTTTTGGCAATCTCTTTCATCCTTTTGGAAAGTGGATCATCTTCAAGATGAATGGCTTTCCTTTTTCTACTAGCTTCTTTCTGTTGCTCCTTCAAAACTTCAGCAACAGTCTTCTTCTTAGCAACTACAGCAGGGTCAGTAACCTCAATCTCTACTGGGCCCTCAGCAGACTCAGCAGTCTGTGCTGTTTGCTTTCTTGTCTTTCTAGGCTTTAATAACTCTGTTATTTTTCTAGTATCTACAGCCTTTCTTTTCTCAATAACTTTCTTTGATGCAGCAGGTTTGACAGTTTGCTTAACCTGCTCACCACCAGCATCACCATCATCTCCACCATTATCACTATCAGCAGCCTCATCAACACCTTCATCATCATCATCCAGACCAGGAATAGGATAGTCAATCTCTTTCTTGTATCTAGATTTATTTATCTTTTCTGGTGCAACATCAGCAATTTCCAAATGATTCAGCAGGGCCTGAACCATTAATCCTAAGGGTAAGGCCTTGGATTTCCTTGTCCCTTCTTTTTCTTCTTTTGCAACCTTGTTCATATAGTGGATAAAGTATCCAGCCCAATCAAACTTCATACTTCTACAAATAATCATCATCAGTTCGATTTTGGGTCCTGATAGTGTGTCCATGCTTCCAATGAGTCCTAGGATGTTCTTTGCAATAATCTTGCTCAGCAGGTTGTACTCAAAACTAATGTGTTTCATATTAATGCCTGGAATTGATTTGATGGCATTATTGGTCTTGATTTTGTCAACAAAATCCATCTTTGACAATCCCATTTCCTCAGGATTTGTTGGAGCATCTATTACTTCTGCAAAGCCAAAAACATCCCTCAGTAGATTTGAGGAAACTTCAATCTCCTGAGCATTTACTGTGGTGGTGAATGCTTCTCTTCCTTGTCTTGTTACAATATTTCTCCAGAAGCTAACAACATTTGTGTATTAGATTGTTTCCAATCTTATGTTAAGCACATTTTCCAAACCTTCATATCTCCTTATTCTTCGACCAATATTGATAGCTAGTTCTGTTTGATTAGCATCAACAACAAAACCTATTACACTTTGACTAGTTCCAATTTGAACATCATCCTTTTCGGCCATTGTTATAAGAAAAAGATGAAGAAAATAACTTCTCAAATCTGTGTTCACACAGTGTAAATGCAGAGAGATAGCAGATTGAGAGTAGAAGTATCTTCTGTGTAATAGACTGTGTATATATAGACAGATGCAGTTGTAACTGTCAGAACATGTACAGTGCTATTAACCACGATTAAATCTGAGTGAATGCGGTCTTGACACGTGGTCCATTACTTTCTCCATAACGTTTGTAACTGTTAGATCGTGTTAACTATGGTTATAAAGGATAAAATAAATATCCCGCCATTTACTTTTTGACTTTTATAAGTTTGACTGAGTAACGTTTCATTCAGCAGCCTTGTCATCAGCAGGGCTGGCTCAGCAGCCTGCTGACAGTGTAACTCTGCTGATCTTTGATTCCTTCTTGTTTTGTTCAATTGATAATACAAGATGAAGTTTAATACCAATGACTGATCTGTCAAGTGAGCTCATCCAACATGACAAAGACCAATCCCCTTGGCAACTTCATTTGCTCAATTGTCCAAAAATAAGTACATGGAATTGTTGATACCAATGACTAATCTGCTAAGTGAGCTCACCCAACATAGCAAAGACTAATACCCTTGGTGAATTCCAGTACATTACTGATTATCAGTCAAACTTTAATAACTCCAAGTTCAGTCCTTAGTTTAGCAAATCTTTCACTATCCAGTGGTTTAGTGAAAATATCAGCAAGTTGATTTTCAGTAGGGATATAAAGAACCACCACATCTTTCTTTTCAACATAATCTCTTATAAAATGATGTCTTACATCAATATGTTTGGTTCTTGAGTGCAAAACAGGATTTTCTGTGATTGCTATTGCACTTGTGTTGTCACACATAATTGGAATTTCCCTTTCTTCAATTCCATAATCCCTTAATTGTTGTCTTAACCACAGTATTTGTGCACAGCAGCTTCTAGCAGCAATGTATTCAGCTTCAACAGTGGAAGTTGATATTGAATTCTGTTTCTTGCTAAACCAGGAAACCAGTCTATTTCCCATTAACTGACAGGTTCCTGTGGTGCTTTTTCTATCAATCTTGCATCCAGCATAACCAGAATCTGAGTAGGATATAAATTTGAAGCTTCCATCCTTGGAATACCATATCCCTACTCCCAAAGTCTTCTTTAGATATTTGAGAACTCTTTTGACTGCACCTAAATGACTTTCTTTAGGTTTAGATTGAAATCTTGCACAAACACCTACAACAAAGGATATATCAGGTCTGCTGGCAGTGAGGTACATCAGACTGCCTATCATCCTTCTGTATAAGGTCTGATCAACATCTTTGCCTTCTTTGTCTTCATCCAATCTGATATTTGTACTCATAGGAGTTGATATCTTGGTGCTGTTTTCCATACCAAACTTATTCAGTAACTCCTTGGTATACTTGGTTTGATGAATGAAGATTCCATCTTTCATCTGTTTAACTTGCAATCCCAAAAAGTAGTTCATTTCTCCCATCATACTCATTTGGAATTTACTCTTCATTAGATTTGCAAACTTTTCACATAGCAATTCATTTTCAGAACCAAAGATTATGTCATCAACATAAATCTGTACCAGCAGAGTGGTGTCCCCTTCATTGATTCTGAAAAGAGTCTTATCAATGGTGCCTTTTGTAAAACCATTGTCCACCAAGAATTGGGATACAGTCTCATACCATGCTCTTGGTGCTTGTTTCAAACCATAAAGTGCTTTATTGAGTCTATACACTTTATCTTCTTGATCTTTAACTTCAAATCCAAGAGGTTGCTGAACATACACTTCCTCCTCTAGAATGCCATTCAAGAATGCATTTTTTACATCCATTTGATATACTTTGAAGTTTTTATAAGCAGCATGTGCCAAGAATAATCTGATAGCTTCCAATCTTGCAATAGGGGCATATGTCTCATCAAAATCTATCCCTTCTGCTTGAGAATATCCTTTTGCAACTAGTCTGGCCTTATTCCTTACAATGGTACCAGATTCATCAAGTTTGTTTCTGTATACCCATTTAGTCCCAATTCTATTTGCATGATTAGCCCTATCCACTAGTGTCCAAACTTGATTTCTTTCAAATTCATTTAATTCTTCTTGCATAGAAATTATCCAATTTGGATCTGAAATTGCTTCTTCAACAAATTTAGGTTCAATTTGAGATAGAAAACAAGTAAACATTGCTTCTAATTGTCTTCTAGTCCTCACAACTTGTTGTATATTGCCAATGACTTGTTCAGCAGGGTGATCCCTTAACCATTGTGGATTCTGGTTAGATTGATTCTCAGGAACCTCATCTTCAGTAGGGTCTTCTGTTTCTTCAACAGGGGGTTCAACAGATCCTTGAACTGCTTCAGTTGTTGCATCAGTAGTATTACCAGCAGGGTGTTCAACACAATCTGCATCAGTGACTTGTAGGTTTTCAGCAGGGTCACAAGCTTCATTTTCCATACCAGTGAACTTAGGTTCATCAAACACAACATGGATTGTTTCTTCATGTTTCAGTGACCTTTTGTTCAGTACCCTGAATGCCTTGCCGACTGAAGATCCCAAGAAAATTCCTTCATCTGATTTTGGTTGGAATGTCTTCAAATGTTCTTTATGATTCAAGATAAAACACTTGCTTCCAAATGGATGGAAGTAGGATATGTTAGGTTTTCTTCCATTCCAAATCTCATAAGGTGTCTTCAGCATCTTCTTGTTCACTGAGGTTCTGTTTTGTGTATAGCATGCTGTATTAATTGCTTCAGCCCAATATCTTTCAGGTAGCAATGCTTCACAAATCATAGTTCTTCCTGTTTCTTTTAGAGTTCTATTTCTTCTTTCAGCAACCCCATTTTGCTGAGGTGTACCAGCAGCAGCAAGTTGATGTAGTACACCATTCTGTTCACAGTATTCTCTTATAACTTTATTGAGAAATTCAGTACCCTTGTCTGATCTTATTTTTACTACTGTCAAACTCTTCTCATTTTGTAATCTCTTCAAAAGTTCAGGCATCTTTTGAAGTGTCTCATTTTTCTTGTTCATAAATATCACCCAAGTGTACCTTGAATAATCATCCACAACCACTAAGGTGTACTTCTTTCCTGTAACACTTGTTGGTGTAACTGGTCCAAATAGATCCATATGCTTCAGCTCCAGGACTCTATTAGTTGATTGCTTAGTCTTTTGATTTGAAGCTTGACTTTGTCTGTTTACCTTTCTGACATGCATTACATATAGTATCCTTTTTGAATGTGATATCAGGTAAACCAATCACCAGTTTCTTCTTCACCAACTGATTGATATCATCAAAATTTAGATGATTCAACTTTTTATGCCATAGCCAATTAAGTTCTGATTTGGTATGCACAATCAGGCATGTTTCTGGAACTGCAGTAGACCAATCCACAACATACATGTTTTGTTGTCTTCTTCCAGCCAACACAACTTGATCACCTCTTTCACTAATGACAGTACAAGTGTTTTTGTCAAAAGTGACCTTGTATCCCATGTCACAGAATTGTCCAGTGCTCAGCAAGTTGTAGTCTAGTCCTTCCACATATGCAACATTTCTGATTGTTAGTCCATTCCTCACAAGTGTGCCATATTCAGTTTTGTATCCAAGTGTATTTTTGTTGCCAAAATTCACCCTTGGACCATCCTTTGCCACATAGTTTGACAAACAGTGCTTATTCTTTGTCATATGTCTGGAACATCCACTGTCAAAATACCAGACACCCTACAAAACAAAGTTAATGCATTTTAGGTACCCAAAACTATTTGGGTCCATAATGGTCAGTGGTAAGCATGACCCCTGGCATGTTTCCATAAGGTCTTCTCCTAAAAGTGTCATACTTTGGTTCATACATGTATTCTACACATCCATAAGGTCTAACAATTGGTTGTGTAGGATTCACATATGCTTTCTAGCCTTTTGGTATGTAATGCTGCTTGAAGTGATTTCTTTTGTTAGAAGCATTAGCATAACCATTGGATTGCTATCTGTTAGGAACAGCTCTGTAATATGGAGTCTGCTGAGGTCCCTGCTGAGGCCTTATATAAGTCCTCTGCTGATTCCATTGCTTAGGTTTTACCTTAGCAGCATGGTTATACTTGCTGTTTCTAGCAGTAGGTGCAAGGATATTCCAATCATCATCAGTAGGGAACAATCTACCTTTCCCCCTGAGATATGTATCCCTAGAATGATTTACATTTTTGGGTTTAGGATTCTTATCCTTGGAATATTTCTGGTTTTTTTCCCTTTTTGTGGTCCATCAGACTTAGTAGTAGGTCTGCTATCAGTAGGTCTAGAAGGTCCAGCCGTCATACCTTTGTATTTACCCTTTTTGTTAGGTACTGATGTCCTTTTAGACTTCTGATTTTGCCTCTTTTCAGCATTCTCAGTAGGCTTCACTGCCTCAGCAACCCTTTTGGGAGTTGGATCTTGCAAAGTTCGGGATATTACAGTGCCGAACGTTCAATTCCGAATAGATACTCGGTATTCGAGAACAGGACGTCGCAAGGAGAATGAGAGATTGTAAAATATATTTTAGATGTTTGAATAGAACTAAACACGGAGAAAATGAGAAATGTAGATTGACAATTCAATTTTACTACCAAAAAAATATTTTATTTTATTTCCTATCTATTTTAAAAGGAAAATGTATTGTCAAAAATTTAGGTGGCTTCTATAAGCACCACAGATTAACTATCGGCAACCTTTTTCTTATTTTTCATTTACTCCAACACACCACAAAATTTCTATTATGGCACCACAAAATAATAAAATTTCAACTTATTACAATTTAGTCTTTAATTTTTTTTAAATACAATTTCCTTTTTCTCATCTTTAAAAAAACCCTAATTTCATCTCCTACCAGCCCCCAATCCCACATGCAAAACAACAGCCTCCTCCCCTCCATCTCCTCCCTACCCTTCTTCAGCCACCACACCACCGCCCTTCAAATCCAATACCCGTTTCTCTGAAAATCAAAACCTCCCTTCTCTGCTGTCAAATCGCGTCTCCTTCCCCTCACCGAAACATCGCCGCACCTTCCCATCATAGGAAAATCATGACTTGCAGCAGGCGAGTTTCTTGAGTTTTTTTTTTTAAAGGTCGACTTAGAACAAATGGAGATTGGTTTAACAAAGGGAGGGGGGAAGGATCGGAAAATCGCAGCCACGTCGGAAAATTGCAACAGCGCTGGCGTGTAACAAAATTATAATTTTTTTTTTTGAAAAGGTCGACTCACCATTGAAGGAAGAAATGGGGAGATGGATTTACAAAATGGGAGTGGAAGGAAGGATTTACAGGAAGGGGGTGGGGGTGGGGGTGAGGGTGGTGGCGGCGGTATTATTGGGGGGTGGGCGCGGCATTAGGGTTTTATTTTGAAGATGAAATGGAAGGGAGGAAGATGTGGTGGTTTTGATGTGTAAATGAGAGATGAAGGTGGAAGGTGGAAGGAGGAAGGTGGAAGGGATGAATGAGATGGTGGTGGAGATAAATGGTGTTGGTGGATGTAGAAGATGGATAAAAGGTGTGTTGATTATTAAATTTTGGATGTGTTTGTTCCATTTTTATTACCAAATGACTCAATTGTATTTTTTAAAAATTGTGGTATGAGTAGTAATTGTGTAAAAAAATTATGGTGTTGAAGTAAAAAAAAAAAAAAAAATTCAATGTGGTATCAAAAATAATTTATAGGATGCCGGAAGAAATTATGGTACCGAAAATAAATTCGTGATGCAGAAACAAGCCGCCAAAATTTATCGGACATTTTTCTTGAATTCCCGCCCTTCCTCCCCCATTCTCCTCCTGGTAAAGTTTTATCAAATATCTAAAGGGGCTTCTAAAGGCACCCTCTAAATTACTATCGGCACCCATTATTTGAATATTTTATTTTTACTTTTAGGCACCATGGATTTACTTACTACACCACATAAAAATTTAAAAAAAAAAAGAACCACACTTTAGTCCCTAGACTTATTAAAAATATAAAACAACCACCTACATTAAATTAAAACAACTACTTATACACCTCTTAATTAAAAACACAAATTAACCAACCATTTTCCCTCCCTTTATTTGAAAACACAAAAACACAAATTTGTATGCTGGGTGGGATGGATTGACTAACCCTTTTCCTTAGGTTTTACCAAAAAAAACCCTGCAAATCGAAAGAAAGAAGAGGAGAAGAGGAGAAGAAGAGAAGAAGAGATGAAACGGTTTTAATTGCAATAAGGTATGTCGATTATTGTTACAATGCAATGGGTTATCATGGGGTAGTTGAAATCGGGTTAGATAAGTGTTTTTAAGGTGGTTTATTTACGTTTTATGCATTTTACGGCCGTTTTTCCGATTGCATAGTCGGGGAAGATGACCCTGTGTGGAAACGTCATTGCTAGTGTTGCTCATATGGTGGATTCAACGTCATTCGTACTGACGTCCATCTTTAAAGTTGAAAATAGGTTTTTTTTACTAGAACGCCAGTGCGGCTAGTGTTCCTTTTTTAATGTAGAACGTTGGTGGGGGTGTCGTCCATACAAATATTTTCCATCAAGGCTTGTTGTTTAAAATGTCACCTGAAGTGGCGTTTATATGCACTGAAAAATGTCAGTCTAGCTGGCTTTGCCCTTAATGCCAGTGGGGGTGACATTCTTCATTCACTTAAAACATTTCTGTGGCTGACTTGGAAACAACTAACTCCTATTAGGTTTTGTTCTATAGAACGTCAGTTACAGTGGCATTGCTATAGCATTAGCAATGTCACCGTGGCTGACGTTTGTGCATAAACTGATAGCTAGCTACAAAATTTTTAAGTCTATTTTGTGTCTATTCTTTATTACCCTTCAATTAGTCTATTTGATGAGTTTGTTATGTGCCTAAATAACACCCGTATATGAGTTATTCCAGCTTTCAATGAGTTTTAACTTGTTTATGATTAGTCTCTATGATGAGTTTGTTATGTGTCTAACTAACACCTAATTATAAGTTTATCTAACTTTGAATTCTTGCATGAGGTTTATAGAATGTGATGTTGTTTATCAAAATAGTGTTAATATTACATTATATGAGGTTTATGGCTTATCCATGAGCTTTGTTTATATATGTTGTCTTTCTTTGTTAGTTGATTACTTCATTTGAATGACAATTCATTTCTTGACTCGTGTGTAGGAAAGTTTGACTAAGACGAGGTCTGGTAAGACTGTAACCTTTGCAGATGAAGGTACCACAGTGGATCAAGGTGGTGCGGAAGCACCGTCTGAAGTTCATGTTCAGCCTAGTACAGTTTCTGAACATACACATGTGAGATATCAACGAACTCGAAAATGGAAAAAGAAGGTGACAGTTGAGGCAGTTGGAGACACTGAGTCAGTTGAAGGTGTTGTTGGAAAGGTGTCCTAAACCCAATCGGGTTGGATCGGATCCGACTGGGTTGGGTCGTTTACAGTCTATTTAGTTCATGTAATAACTTTATTATGATTAATAAAAGCACTTATGTTATTATATATTGTTAATCTTCATATTATTTGTTGTACATATATAGTAACGTCCCTAGTATCAAACTGTGATAGAGAAACCATGATAGTGATTATGGTTGATGAGATCTCTAATCACTATAACAAGTTTAGGTACTTAAATGTCTCTAGTCTTATGTACTATCAAATGGGACATTGATAGTATAACCAGACTAGCACGTATTGAATGTCTTCTATCTTATAGAAGGTAGGGATAGATCTCGTCTATCGAAGTGTAGAGATACTTGGACTGTACGTGGACGTGTATTAGAGAATTCGCACATTAGACTGACCCACTTACATTAAGTGTCACACTATGTGGCGGTTGTGTAATTATCCTTTTGACCGGAGTCTTCATGGCATCACGGTGTGGATTGTCATGCTTTGACACTATTGAGATTTCCCCTAGTCACGGGGTGGTCATGCGGTAGTGATTGGGTATGATATTGAAGCATGCGGAGTATACTTGATTGGTCGTCCGGGAATCACGTATCCTATGATTGGGATCGAATATCCGAAATGGACTTCTTATAAGGAATGTCTAGCTCTCGAGAATATTTGCAAAGTGGGAGTAAATGTGTTATCCCGAGAGAGCATGATATCCAGATTATAAGATACGATCATTAATGTATTGACACTCGAGATACGATCGTATGGATATTATTACAACGATAGGATTGTAAGTTACACGGTAACTGTTTCACATGAAAGGTAGTAGTCTTTTGATTCTTCTGATGATTGGGGGTCACGGTGTGTTGCTAGACGCTATCCCGTGATTGTTAGGCATGAAGGGCATTTTAGTAAATTGCACTTTGTGTCTACGGCCAACATATTTGGAAGCCTATCGGGTCACAATAACATCGAGTCGGATTAAAATGCGGTTATAGTTGATAACCAAATAAGGAAAGTTTATCTCTAGACTATAAATGTTATAGTGGTAAATTAATATGGTGGTATTTATTTATTATGAATAAATAAAATACAAGATATTAATTATATATAAATTATATTAATTAAAGAATGTTTCGGAAGTCAATTAGTTAACTAATGGCACGCCACTTTTAAGTGTATAAGATACACTTGGATTGTGCACTTTAATTAATAAGATTACCATAATATTAATATAAGATATTAATTGATTTTGGAAAAATAGATTTATGGTAATAAGATAATTATATTCAATATAAGATATTGGCAAAATTAATTATAATACAAGAGATAAATCAATCTAATTGATTTTCCTTATTTTATTGGGAAAATGTTTTCTACTCTGCCTATATAAAGGAAGTGGATGTCAAGCTCTTTTATACATCACAATTGCAAGAGCTCATAGTTCTTGTGTAAAATAGAGAACAATCTATAGTGAGTTTGTGAGAGAGGAAAAAGGCCGGTCTAGCAACCGGAGTTTTCCATTCGCAATCCAAGGAGGATTCCGGTGAGGAGTTCGTGTGGATTAGCGATAGAGGCCGGATGCGTGGATGGCTTGCGCACTGTACTATTCTCCATTGACGGTCAAAGCGACGATCTTATAGATCATTGAGGTATAACCATCAAACTACTTAACATGTTTATTGCATTAAACGAAGTACGATCTAGTAAAAGGAAATCAAATTTTAAATTACGTTGCGTTAAAGTAGTGATTTCCTAACATGTGTTAGTGTCGGGACTACGAAGGAGCAAGTTGAGGCAGTTGGATATTCTAATGCCGGGCTACGATGGAGCAAGTTGAGGCAGTTGGAGATTATAGTGACGGGGCCACCACTGAGTCAGTTGAGACACAATTGGGAGTGCAAGCTCCTTCATTGAAAGTTGAGACCGTTGGAGATTCTAGTGCTAGGGCCACCACTGAGTTAGTTGAGACAAAGTTGGGAGTGCAGGCACTTTTAGTGATAGCAGAGACAGTTGGAGGTGTTAGTGCTGGGGCTCTGACGAGCATTACATCCTTGTCTTACCCACTCACTAGCTATTCGTCGTTCGCCTCATGACGAGCATTAAATCCTCCTTCCGCCCGCTGTCCTATTGGGATAGCAGGACGGCGGAGACAATTGAGATAGTTGGGGATATGAGTGTCGGGATTACACCAGAGGCAGAGTTAGTTGTTAGTTCGGGGCCATCAACAGAGGCATTAGTAAAGGCATCCGATACTGCCAGTGCAACTATAGGACATCCATCCGGTACTGCAGGGGACCATAAAGACGGGGACACTACAGGAGAGGCATCCGGTACTTCCGGGGCCACCACATCCGGGGTTACTACATGACAGGCATCCGGCAGTACCGAGGCACCGACAGAGGCAGAACTAGCCACAACTCAGTGTTTAGAGTATGACAATGACGATGATGTAGTGGTAGACACCGATATCCTATTGGGGAAGGATTGGCAAAAGCATGTTGGTTACGTGCTGTTGAATAAGCAAAAGGTATAATATTTTTTAAGTTGTATAATTTTATCAAAGTGTTTTAGAATTATATTCTTTTCATATATCTAACTTTATATTTGTACCGTGCAATTGAACAGGACCGAGGTATAATTCAATGCAAGAAGTACACATTTTCCCTTCGTTTGTGGAAGATTGATGATGAATGTGAAGAATTCAAGGAAAGGTTGAGAGCTAATCCGTTGTACAAGCTGTTACATTCTTCATAAAACCAAGCCAATCGTGTGATCATGAGTGCTTTTGTTGAGAGGTGGCATCCGGAAACAAACACCTTTCACTTGCTGTTCAGTGAGATGACAATCACACTTGACGACGTCCGGTATATCATAGGCTTACCGGTTGCAGGAAAAGCCGTAAACATTGATATTGAGAAAAAGGTTAAAAATCCAGTTTCATATGTTAACGGGTTGTTAGGGATTGGTATAGGACAAGTGTCAGATGAGTTAGGACATATTGGTGGACTACGGGTGTCTAAAAGCTGGTAGAAGAACAACATTGCGGGTAGATGCGGGGTATGAAGTAATGAGGATGATCGATCCAGTACTGATCAGACTGCGCCGATCATTACTGTAGATCAGGCTGTGCGCAGATATTTTTTGTACAAGCTTGCATGTACTTTGCTTCAAGACCGCAGTGGAGATAAGATATGTTAGGAAATCTTCGCTGGAACGCAGCAGATTTTAAAATTTATTTCCTTTTAACCAAGATCGACTTCGTTTAAGCAACAAACATAAAGGTAGTATACGATAAAGTTACCATGGATGATCTAAAATATCGAAGCTTTATCGTTTACGAAGGAATAGTGGTGCACGGAGCCGCCCAAGCGTTCGGCCTCTACCACCAGTCCACACGAACAACCCGCCGGAATCCACCATTGGATTGCTACTAGAAAAACTCGGTTGCTAGACCGACATTTTCTCTCTCTCAAACTCTCTCTAAGAAGCTCTCTTATTTTTCATAAGAACTATAAGTCTATTGGAATTCTGATGTTCAAAAGAGCTAGCCAACCACTTGCTTATATAGGGGTAGGTGCGCTCCTTATGTTCCCGATCCCATTAGGAAAACTTCTATGTAGATTAATGAGAAAGAAAACCTTTTACTAGTAAAATAAGGAAAATAAATATTCTAGATTTATCTCATTAAATACTCAATATCTTATATTAAATATTTCCAAGGTATATATTGCCAATATCTAATATTATATCTTTTATTATATTACCATAAATCAATTTACACATGTGTATATATCACATATATAAATCTATATACATCTATATAACTAATAAAATTGTGCACATGTATATCCTATATACATGTACAACACACACATATTCATATATATATATATATATATATATATATATATATATATATATATATATATATATATATATATATTTATTAATATCGAATATTAATACACAATAATATAATACTATGATTAATTAATTGGGTATTTGTTTAAAAGGACTGATTTTGAGACTTAATTAGACTTAGGACACCTAAAAAGATAATTGTTTATAAGGATATATTTTATCTCAGTTTCCTAAATTGCCCTTTTATACTCTTCTTCCTTGCTGTTGTTTTGAAAAGGACCAAAAAAAATACATTGCTGAAACGGAACTCCATGGCATCGTACTCTATGGCTGATTCCGGCAAGAATTCCTTCCATGGCCGATTCCCGTCGATCTAAGCTCCAAGCCTGAACTCCTTCCGATCCGACCCCCTCCGTTGCTTGGGAAAACTGTAAATTAAACCCCCTAATCTCATCTCCAGTTATCTTGCTTGGTTGTCTTTCTATTTATCTGGATTCGTTGCAGCATATGTGTGTTTTTGCCGAATTTCCCTTACTTTTTGGCTCTGAAAGTTGTGGTTTTGTGTTGCATTTTGATTTTAATATATAATAAGATGATAAATCCCTTCAATTCAGGCTGACAAGATTGCAACTTTCCTCATGGCTGCCAATTTGACCGTGGTGTCTTACTGGCCAAGTCTCATTGCAAAGCTTTGTGAGAAGAGGAACATTGGTGACCTTATCATGAACGTCATTGCTAAAGGAGGTGGTGCAGTTGTTGCCGTCGCTGCTCCTACTGGTGGTGCTACCCCTTCTACTGCCGCTGCTGCTCCAGCCGCTGAGAAGAAGAAGGAAGAGCCTAAGGAAGAGAGTGATGATGACATGGGATTCAGTTTGTTTGATTAGTTTATAGGAGTTTGGAGCTCCGTTTTCTTACAAAATTTATGAGTCCCAATTTTGCATTTTGTTTTCAAATTTTGGAGCAGTACTAGATCTTTAAAGAAACATTTTCATTAAAAAAAAGTCTTGAAATTTGGATTTGATGTACTGCTGACTTGTTTTTTCCATATTGTTATTGTGTCTTGTCCTTTAAATTCTACTATGTGTTTATTCTCCAGCCATGTTCTTAGCTTTTGTTGTTAGTTTGTGGGGTTTGAATAAATTGATAAAATGGCAAGTTTAGAGAACAACCTACTGCACTCCTTAGTGATGCAAATGATGCTTTGTGTAGCTCCTTACCTGCTGGATGACTTCTATGAATTTTTTCATGAATATTTCTTTTGTATTCTGCACTTTTTGCCCAATGTTGTTAGGGTATTGTTATTGTTTTGCTGAATGTTGGTGGTTATTTGAATCATTTTTTGGCTTCGTGTACCTTCGAATTGACATAGGCATTTTAAAGGATTTTGGATACCCTTGTGGTATCTTTCAGATGTGTATGCAGGCTCTTTTATCAGTTATGTGCATTGCACTGCAGATAAAATGTTGATGTCACTACATGTTTGATTGCCGATGCCACTGCATAAATTGTTGATGTCAAGCATAAATGATTGCCGATGTCACTAAATAAAATGTTGATGTCACTGCATATTTAATTGTCGATGTCACTGTATAAATTGTTGATGTAACGCATATATGATTGCCGATGTCACTACATAAAATGTTTATATCACTGCATATATTATTGCCAATGTCACTGCATAAAATGTTGATATCACGGGTCTCTTTTTCTAAAAGGATGCCTGAGTTTTTTTTTATTTTAGTATGGATACCAACTCTGAGGTTCCTGTTTGGATTCAATTGCCCAATCTTCATCGCGGTGTCAGTTCATTGCGGTGTTTCTGCATCGCGGGTAGTCACTGCATCGCGGTGTCTCTGTATCGAGGTGGCCACTGCATCACGGTGGCCAATAGATTGAGGGTGGTCAATGCATCGCGGTGGTCAATGCATCGCGATGGTCATTGCATTGGAGGTGTCTCTGCATCGAGGTTTCTCTGCATCACGACGTCTCTACATCGGGACGTCTTTGTATCGAGGGTGGTCTCCACATCGTGGTGTCTCTGCATCGGGGGTGGTCACTGTTGAAATAGTGTCTTAAACCCAATCGGGTTGGACCAGATCTGACCGGGTCGGATCATTTCTACTATTTCTTTATGGTTATACATATATAATAAATGGTTTTTCTGTTGTCATATATTTGTTCTTTAAAGAACCAATTATGAATTGTTATATGATAACGTCCTTAGTATTAAACTGTGATGGAGATACCATTATAGGTGATTATGGTTGATGAGATCTCTAATCACTTTAACAAGTTTGATACTTAAATGTCTCTAGGCTGATGTACTATTAAACAGGGCATTGATAGTACGTACATACTAGCACGTATTAGACATCTTTTGTCTTTAAGGACTGGGATAGATCTCGTCTATCGAAGTGTGAAGACACTTGGACTGTACGTGGACGTGTATTAGAGAATGCGTACGTTAGACTGACCCACTTACACTGTTAAGTGTCACACTATGTGACGGTTCTGCAATTATCTTTAGGACCGGAGTCTACATGGCATCACGGTGTGGATTGTCATGCTTTGACACTATTGAGGTTTCCCCTAACCATGGGGCGATCATGCGGTAGTGATCGGGTATGATACTGAAGCATGCAGAGTATACATGTTAGGTTGTCTGGGAATCGTGTACCCTATTAGTAGGGGTGAGTATCTGAAAGGGCGTTCTTATAAGGAATGTCTTACTCTCGTGAATCTTTGAAAAGTGGAAGTAAATGAGTTACTTCGAGAGAGCATGATATCCAAATTATAAGATACAGTCGTCAATTCTTGACACTTGACGTATGACCGTATGGATATTATTACAACGATAGGATTCTATTTACATGCTAACCGAGCACATGAAAGGTAGTAGTCAATGCGTATTGACTCTTCCGATGATTGGGGGTCACGGACGTGTTGCTAGACGCTATCCGTGATCATTAGATGTGAATGGAATTTTTGTAAGTGCGCCTTATTTCTACGGCCAACATATTCGGAAGCCTATCGGGTCACACACATATGAACATCGAGTCGGATTAAAACGTGGTTATAGTTGATGACCAAATAAGGAAAGGAATTTATCTCTTACTATAAAGGTTATAGTGGTAAATTAATATGGTGGTATTTATTTATTATGAATAAATATAATACAAGATATTAATTATTTTGATTAATTAAATATATATATATTAGATATATGTGGCCACGTGAATTGGCTAATAATGTGGCGCCAATCTCTTGGTGTATATGATATATTTGAATTGTGCAATTTAATTAATAAGATTACCATAATATTAATATTGGATATTAATTGATTTTGGAAAAATAGATTTATGGTAATTAGATAAAGATAGTCAATATTAGATATTGACAATGTCTTGGAAATATTTAATATAAGATATTAAATTAAATGAGTAAATCAATCTAAGGGATTTTCCTTATTTTATTAGGAAAATGTTTTCTCTCTCATCAATCTTCTAGAAGCTAATCCCAATCAGTTGAGGAGATTATTGGGGCGCCACTTTGCCTTATAAATATGAGGGTTTGGCTAGCTCTTTTGTATACCATAATTTCAAGAGCTAATTGTTCGTGTGAAAAATAAGAGAGCTTCTTAGAGAGAGATTATAGAGAGAGAATAGGTCGACCTAGCAGTCGAGTTTTTCTAGTAGCAATCCTTGACGGGATTCTGGTGAGGTGCTCGTGTGGATTACTGGTAGAGGCCGGACGCTTGGACGGCTCGCGCACATCTACTCCTACCGGACGGTCAAAGCGTCGATCATTTAGATCTACCAAGGTAATAGTACCGTCCCTTCTCTTATATGTTTATTGTTTAAACGGAGACAATCCTGGATCGGGAAATCAATTTTTAAATTCCGCTGCGTTACTCGATTGATTTCCTAACAGTGGTATCAGAGCGGTCTTCGAGCTTAAGCAATAAGCATCTTTATTCACGTAGTAATTTAGATCCAATAGATTAAATCATGTCTGATATTGATTTGTAATTAGTGCATAGAAAGAAAAGAGAAAAAAATAGGTTTGGAGGGGCGGCGCGGCGGCACCACCGCCACGTCGGCGCCGCCGGTGCCTGCGGCTGTCGGCACCACCGTTCCCCTCCCCTTCTTGTTTTGTTTTGTGCATCTTTATTTTTCAATATGGTCCATGGTTGGTAATTTTGCTTTTGTTTAGTTGATGTCCTGTGACTAACCAATGGCTCAAATAGTTTGGCCTCTGGGAAACCATGTGGCATCACCCAATTTGTTGGGAAGAAATATGATTTGGTTATGAACCAAATCTAGGCCATTCCAAATTTTCGGAATTGGCCTAGGCCTCTTTCAAAATATTTGATTTTGGAAAAGGCCTACGGGGCCTAGGCCTTCTCCAAAAATATTTGATTTTTGGAAAAGGGCCGAGGATGCCTTTAAATTTGGTTTGGACCAAACCAAAGGCATCCTTTTGATTAAGAATCAAAAGGAAAGAAACAAAAGAGACCCACTTGATTTTAATTTTTATTTAAAAAGTTTAAATTTAAAAAAATGAAATTAAAGCTATTAATTAGTTAAACATTGATTAATTAGTTGATTGGATGCTATAAGACGCAAGTAGTTAAAATTTAAATTTTATCTTTTTCATAAGATATTGATTGTATGGATTAGATAGTAGATATAATATGATTATATGGACCCCGATTGATCATAAACTCGACCAACATGATAGATGTGAATGCTTTATTTTTTGCTGGTTCTTGTTGTTGTCCTAGGCCGTTATCTAGAACATGACCTAGTTTTATTTTTTGCATTATCCTATTCCCGCTAGCTCCCTTCCGTGTGCGGCGGGTATATATTAGATATATTTTTATGTAAAATAAGTTGAAGACAAGGATGAAGACCAAAAGAAAGGCGATAAAGATCCATGGAGATGGCGCATGTCAAAGATCCATTGGTGGTTGTGGCTACCCTTAGTTGTGGCCCGCGGTTTCGTCAGTTTGTATTCGAAACCGCACCTAGGAAAAGTCCATGATCATACCGGTTAATTTTGTGCGCGGAATGCTGTGTATGTTTTACTTTATATGATATTGTAGTAATATGCACGTAATAGATGAGACCGTAATTAAATAAAATTAATTAAGTGAATTAATTTTAAAATTACTCCCACAACAAAAATAGAGTTATATTTGTCTCCCAATATTATAATGAAGGTGAAGAGCCCTTGTTCGGATCCAACTGATCGGCCCTCGTCGGGAGTTGACCTACATCGGGTATATCGTCGTTATCGAGATATGATCATTATGAGATCTCATGAATATTTGGGTTATGACTCGACTAAGAATCTTGCGGTGATTGGCCCTCATCAGGACCGTCTGATTTTAGAGACAAGGGGTTGACTATCTCATAATATGTGAATTGTCAAAGAGTTGACTAGTCAACCACCAAGAGTCACATAGAGATGTGATTGGTAAAATGTTACCTACCTTTCGAATTATTCCGGTTGATCGGCCCTCGTCGGGAATCAGGGTAACTAGATGGGATCTTGGCCACCAAAGAATTTTTGAAAGATTCTTGAAAGTCAATTGGGAGTAATTGACTAGTGGGAGCAAAATCATAATCCCAAAGACCATCTTTGATTTTGCATGTATAATCAACAACACTCTTATATCTTTATTTTATGTTGTAGTTTTAGTAAATTTTATTTATGTTTTTATTCTCGATTAGTGAAAACCAAATAATGACTGTTACCTTTTGAGAAACGTTCTCAAGTAAGGTTAAGTAATTTTAATCCTTTTAAAATAAGCAATGACACGAGCAATCGCGTTTTCGTAGTTGAAGACAAGGATATCGTTATGTCCAATATGTGAGCTTCCGTTAATAATTAAAGTCTTAGAGCACTCCATCAAATATGTAGTCTGGGTCACTCCATCATACGATGATGATTATTCAAACATTAGATGGATTGGATAAGGATGACCACGTCGAATTTTGGAAAGATCGTTTTTGAAATTGTAAGATTTAAGTATCGACTTAGTTTGAAAGTAAATTAAATAGTTCATGTTTTGAATATGATTCAAAAGGTTGAATAGGCAATTTAACAAACGTTGGATTTTCTTTATGAAAGAAAATTGAAGACACAATTCTTGTGATTTTTCTTAAGTCTTATGAAGACTAAATTAGGAAATATTTACAAATGCTTGAAGGATTAAAATGGAAAGTTAGGGCAAATGCTTGAGTAAGAGAGCTTATCGAAGTCTCTACCCTATGCAAGTAAGTTGAGATAAATCTATCTAAACTCAAGTCAACTCTCAGATATATGATATCCTACGAGTGTGATTAAATTAGAAGGATTAAATACATATTTGGAAGGTGAAGCAAATGTTGTAACACTTACCATATTCTAGATCTAGTAAACTGATAAGGAAACTAAATAAATGTTATTTAGTTTCGGTTCTTATGAAGAACACGAGTTCAGTTACTTGATAGGATTTAGTAGGCATATTGAATGGTAAGGAATAAATGTTATTCCAATAAGGTTGAACAGTCACTAAATCTAACATGCTAGATTATTGTCACCATATAGTTGATATGAGTGATGAAATCTCAACTAAACATTTATATGGCTATTATCCTTAATGTTTGAGGTTGTTATAGGCATAGTCTCTATGGAGGAGAGTCGTGTAATCAGATGTCATTCTGATGACGTCTGAGCCATATGATTATGAATCATGTGGGTTATACGTATCTCATCCAAAGTTGACTAATATACCCTTTTACGAAAATGGTTATAAAATCAAGAAAATTGACTAGAGCCTAAACATATTGATGTATGTTGGCTTCTGAAAATTTATACCACAAATTATTGTTTATCTCTCTTGGACTATTTTTGAATGTGCTTATTAAAGTACGACAATTCTGAAAGCCCGAAAAGTTCAAGCTAGTACGAATATGAGATAAATGAAACTTAGGAATTAATCTTCAATTGGATTGAAGCAATTAATAACTGGAGGGTATTTCAGAAGTTGTCTGAAAAGGAATAAGATTCCCCCCTTTAAGGTTACCATTCTTGGATACGCACTTAGATTGTGTCTCTAAAATGGAAACAACACTTTATACGATAAAGGTGTGACATAAGCCATGCAAAGTATCCCTTACCCGTTTCGGGATAGTGCCCTTATACTTAACCGAGTTCCAAGTAATAAAGGTTGAATAAATTCCATATTAGATATGGAAGGGGATAATGTCGAATCTATCTTAACCGATGATTTGAAGTTGTCATAGGCAAAGTCAGAAAGGCTTGAAGCCTAGTACGTCATATACAACTTTGTGGAATACCTTAGCAAGTACGCTAGATAATGTTTACTTGTCCACGGAGCAAAAGGTGTTTGTCTCCAAACATGTTATCTTCTAGAGGAAGTATCTCTTCCAAAAGAGACAGTGGGAGTAAATAAGATCTCAAAAGAGTTTGAGAACCACAAAGATATATTCAACCATTGGAACATGAGCAGACGAAGCATAACGGTGAGGTGTAGAACACTGCTCAGTGCACACAAAAGTTCTGTAAGTCTGTGGATAACCTCAAGCCTGAAAAGGCTGTTGGTATGTTCATCTTGAAGAATGAATATCTCACGACTTATGAAGGAATGTTTGATAGGCAAGATTGAGAGATATGGCCAGGAGCCATAATATCTGAATTAGATTCCATCAGTGACAACCAGGTTGTGAACCTAGTTTGTCTTACCCAGAGGGAATGTCCCTGAAAGGATGACATGGATAGTAATATGATTACCATATGACTATAGTGACGGTTGAAGGGTACGGGGTGTAAACCTTGTAATTATCTTTATGCTGCTAGCTGAGCCCAGATTTATTCAGACTATGCTTGTTATAACTTTGTATCATGGCTATATGATAGTGTTGAAGACATTGGGCAAACAACTCGATGTGCATAGATGATAACATGATATGCGAGCCCACGAGATCCATTTACGGACTAAAACAAGCTTCTCTAGAAAATTTCTTTGTTTGATAATCAAAGGAGTTTGATTTAGTCAAAAGAAGGGATATGCCCGATGTAGTGGGAGTGTGTTACGATTTTTGAGTAAGGTATTGGATATCTTTATCGGGAATTAACACCCCATATCACAGTAAATTAATGTTTGGTAGTTCAAGGTCTTTACGAAAGCACTTGGATTAGCAGTTCTTATTTTTAGAAATAAGAATCTATAGTGATAGATTTAACTACTGTTAGATCATAGTTTACCTATATAGATGATGCTAAAAGAGTTTAGCATAGATCACGACAGGAGATACTGCTAGCCGGTGTTCTCAAGATCTATCTAGGTTAGGACGTTAGTCCTAAAGATAAGGTGAAAGATGATGCCATATGTTCATAGTCCATGAAGAGTCATGATAAAGCATGAAAGTAAATCTGGTGAATATTGAGAATATCCTTAAACAGGTTAAGGATGGTTTCCTAGTTTATCGAAACTTGGAATCAGATAAATATAGATATAAAGACATGTATCCCGAGTCTTATGAAGGCGAGTGAGAGCTATAGTCTGGATTTGCGATCACTTTGATTAAGTGAAGCAGTGAGTTGGAAATGTTCTCAGCAAGTGATCACTGTAAATTCTACAACTAAGCCAAAACACAGTATGCGTCTTGGAGGCGCAGCGGAAGCAGTACATGGGTCTAGAAGGTTCATTCATGAACCTTGTGCGGTTCTTCCACCTTTACTATATAGCTGATATGGTGGTTGATTCATTGCTTGAAGCAAGGATCAGGGTCTAATCAGAGATTCATGTGTGTTGAGGCGGTTCCTTTTGACTTGGTCATTTGGAGTATGATAGGAAGATAGTCTGAGTCCCCACGGATAGCGATCCGTTCATGGCTAGGGCTGGTTGCGAGTATTGCATGAGGTTCTTGTGTTTCAACTTGGTCTTGTGTACGAGTGATTGGTTTTAGGCCAACTGGGAGATTGTTGAAATAGTGTCCTAAACCCAATCGGGTTGGACCGGATCCGACCGGGTCGGATCATTTTTACTATTTCTTTATGATTATACATATATAATAAATGGCTTTTCTGTTGTCAATTGTTATATGATAACGTCCTTAGTAATAAACTATGATAGAGAAACCATGATAGGCGATTATGGTTGATGAGATCTCTAATCACTTTAACAAGTTTGATACTTAAATGTCTCTAGACTGATGTACTATTAAACTGGGCATTGATAGTACGTACAGACTAGCATGTATTATATGTCTTCTGTCTTTAAAGGCAGGGATAGATCTCATCTATTGAAGTGTAGAGACACTTGGGGACTGTACATGGACGTGTATTAGAGAATACGTACGTTAGACTGACCCACTTACACTGTTAAGTGTCACACTATGTGACAGTTGTGTAATTTCCTTAGGACCGGAGTCTACATGGCATCACGGTGTGGATTGTCATGCTTTGACACTATTGAGGTTTCCCCTAACCATGGGGCGATCATTCAGTAGTGATCAGGTGTATTACTGAAGCATTCGGGGTATACATGTTAGGTCGTCTGGGAATCGCGTACCCTATGAGTAGGGGTGAATATCCGAAAGGGCCTTCTTATAAGGAATGTCTTACTCTCATGAATCTTTGCAAAGTTGAAGTAAATGAGTTATTTCGAGAGAGCATGATATCCAGATTATAAGATACGGTCGTCAATGCTTGACACTCGACGTACGACCATATGTATATTATTACTGCGATAGGATTCTATTTACACGCTAACCGAGCACATTAAAGGTAGTAGTCAATGCGTATTGAATCTTCCGATGATTGGGGGTCACGGACGTTTTGCTATACGCTATCCGTGATCGTTAGATGTGAAGGGCATTTTCGTAATCGTGCCTTATGTCTACGACCAACATATTCGGAAGCCAATAGGGTCACACACATATGAACATCGAGTCGAATTAAAATTTGGTTATAGTTGATGACCAAATAAGGAAAGAAATTTATCTCTTACTATATGGGATTTTCCATTTTATCCGGCAGTCATGGACCACTTCCTTTCTTTTATACCACCCATTCCCCCTCTACCATCTCACATGAGCCACACATGAAATGAGAAGGGTATAAAAGAAATTTGTAAGGGTTCATTAAACAACAAAGAACGGAGTGTGAGAAAGGAATTGGAAACAGATCGAGAGAGAGTATAATCTGAAGTGAAGTTGGAGTATTCTATTCCCTACCCGTGACCGCTTTTATCCGGCAGTCATTGACCAATTCCTTTTTTTTATAACCCCCATTCCCCCTCTACCATCTCACAGGTGCCACACATGAAATGAGAAGGGGATAAAAGAAATTTATAAGGGTTTTTTAAATAACAAAGAACGGAGTGTGAGAGAGGAATTGGAAGCATATCAAGAGAGAGTATAATCTGAAGTGAAGCCATGTTTCTATAGGATTTAGGTTTCATTTCTAAACTCTTCCTCCTTTAATGCCTCGCCTTTTTTCTCCCTTCAAAACAGATGCATGAACAGCATTTAAAAGGTGTTCATCATTTGCAATTCTACGCTATGTTAGATGATGTGAATGTTTCAACTTTCAATTTGATAAAATTTGTTTTTTGATACGGATTTTTTTTAATAATCTAAAATGCATTTCAGATTTAATCTGTAGTATTGCGCGTTCAAACAAAGAATCTACTACCCTAACAATGATGTTTCTCGTTCTTTTATCTTTTTAATTCAAAGCAGGTATTTTAACGGTGAACAATATGCATCCAACACGATTTTCCCAGTATAATGGTAAGTATTTATTTTGTCTTACTTATTTGAAGTTGTAGAATTTTGAGATTTGAAACTAGTAAAATAGTTTCGAAACACAGTTTCAACCTCAACTAAGAAAAAAACCACTCCAAAAAAATATATGTAATGTCAACTTGGATGTTTAGATGAATGGTTTTCTTCATAATTTGTATTTTTAGTTTCATTAATTACTATATAATACGTATTAACAGAGGAATATATATATATATTTATATACCCTATGATGCACGGATACTCCGTCCTGCAAGCGTATCCCGTATCCGATACTCCATGGATACTCAAGATACTCCGTTGGATACGTATCTGGAGCTAATTGTAATTTTCAAAAGTTGGATACTTTACAGGATACACGTATCTTCACTACGGTTACAGGTATCCGAAAAACATGATACTTAAAGAATGAGTTTGAACCTTAATATGTATACATACATTCATATACGTATAAGGAGAAAAAAAAATTAATTTTTGGGAACAGTGTACACGTTGCTAAACATGTACACTGTTCCCAAAAAAAATTAATTTTTGAGAAAAAAAAATTAATTTTCAAAAAGCGCAATGTGTGAGGACGATAGTTGTTAAAGCAGAAAGATAGAATATAAACATGCTTTTACTATTGTACAACAGTAAAAGAAAGATGGTAGAGGGTCCCAGCTGTCGGGCACTCAGACAACCATGAGCGGCTACGTCACGCCTACGGCCTACACCCTTCGCCTCATGGGGCAAAACCAGTAATATTATATGGTTTTGCCACGTGTACGACATGGATTAATTTTCAGAATTGGAGGGCACTATAAATTGCCTTTTTTCCTCCGCAAAACCATAGTAGTAAAGAAGTTGGAAACTACTATTCTTCCTTTTGTCTCTCTTTCTATCTCCAAAATATCTAATTATGCCTCGCAGAACCCCTCAGTACAGACTTCACGGCAAATCAATATTTTTAACATATCCACATAGCCCATTAATTCCACTTTTCGTCTTAGATTATTTATTTAATTTACTCAAATAATTTGACATTTTTTATGCAAGAGTCTGTACTAAAAATCATGCGGATGGTGAACCCCATCTGTATTGCCTCGTTCAACTTGATAAAAAGTTGGATACGAGGAACACTAGGTTCTTTGATATTAACGAACCAAACGGGACAAAATCATATCACCCCAATACTTAGGTCCCTAGAAGTGATGCGAAAGTTGCAGACTACATCGCTAAAGGGAGAGTATTCGAGGAGAGGGGTCTTTTTATAGCCTCACGAAGGTCACCTAAAAAGAATCGGGATGAGATATGGTCAACAATAATTAATGAGGCCACCTCCAAAGCTGATTTCCTTTCCCGCGTGCAGGCTGAGCAGCCATTTTTTTGGGTGAACCAACTGAGAAATGTGGAATATGCAGCCAATTCCTGATGGCTAGATATTCAACCAGAGTATCAGCCCCGCTGGACCAATTTTTTTAATGTCCCCAAAGAACTTAAAGATTGGGTGGACCAAAATTTGTATTTGGTAAGTATAGAAAACTTACAAATTGTACTCTCCAGACAAATAGACAATTGGGATGCCATTTGGGCCCATGAATAAACCTTAATGGACCTTAATGAACGTTATTATGAAATTAGGGATGTATTAAATATTAACCGTTCTTCTCCCCCACCTGCAGGACCCAGAGAACAAACCAGACCGCCCCCTGTCGATGATAATTTAAGGATCAAAGATCCGTCCGGTCCATCCGTTCCAAATAGGGGGTAATTTCAAGACTTTAGTCGCTTGCACTAACGTCGCTCAGTCTTGCGTGCGGAGGCAAGTGAAATCACCCTGATCCAACGGTTAGATTGAGAGAAAATCGAATTTGAATTTCCATGAACAGTATGTCATCACAGACAAATTTCTCTCTCATCGGTTATTGTTTCCATCACTATTATACAACAGTAAAAGTGGGTCATATATTTGAATTCCCATTTTCTGAGAAAAGCACTTATTTTGTCCTTTTTCAATTTCCATCAGAATATTTTCTTCACATGAAATGCATCATTATTCATCTCCCCCACCTGCAATGATTAAGGAATAACATAACATTAATGGTCAGGGGAGTAAGGAATTACTTTACATTAAGGCGTCGGGGGATTATGGATTAACTTAACATTAAGGCTTCAGGGGTAATGAATTACTTAACATTAAGGTTTCAGGGGGTTTCAGGGTTTTAAGGAGGGTTTAATTCCTGAATAAAAATTTAACATTAATTGGGTCTGTTGTCATAAACCCAGTTCATCATTTTCAGGGATTAATGTTTAAGGCAATTACTGATTAAGGTATAATTTAACATTAATGGCCAGGGCAGTAAGGAATAACTTAACATTAAGGCTTCAGGGGTAGTGAATTACTCAACATTAAGGCTTCAGGGGGTTTCAGGGGTGTGTGTACATGCCCTACTTCAGCTGGTCCCCCACCTGCAGGTTTCTCCCCCACCTGCAGGATACACAGGGAGGAAAATGGTAAATAAATTATAAAAAATAATTTACAATGAATTAGCCTTAGGTTTCAACTACAAAAGTACTTAGAATTCTTCACTGAACAACATATAAAAAGTTTTTTTTGAAAAAATAAAATATTTGAATTAAATTTATGCATAAATACACAGAAGAAGATGAAAAAGAAGGGTCATGAGTGGCTACGTCACGCCTACGGCCTGCCCCCTTCGCCTCATGACTAGAACCAACACGTGGCGGGCAAAACCAGTAATATTATATGGTTTTGCCACGTGTACGACAGGGATTAATTTTCAGAATTGGAGGGCACTATAAATAGGGTCCCAGCTGTCGGGCACTAAGACAACCATGAGCGGCTACGTCATGCTTACGGCGTACCCCTTCGCCTCATGGGGCAAAACCAATAATATTATATGGTTTTGCCACGTGTACGACAAGGATTAATTTTCAGAATTGGAGGGCACTATAAATTGCCTCTTTGCCTCCGCAAAACCATAGTAGTAAAGAAGTTGGAAACTACTATTCTTCCTTTTGTCTCTCTTTCTATCTCTAAAATATCTAATTATGCCTCGCAGAACCACTCAGTACAGACTTCACGGCAAATCAATATTTTTAACATATCCACATTGCCCATTAATTCCACTTTTCTTCTTAGATTATTTATTTAATTTACTTAAAGAATTTGACATTTTTATGCAAGAGTCTGTACTGAAAATCATGCGGATGGTGAACCCCATCTGCATTGCCTCGTTCAACTTGATAAAAAGTTGGATACGAGGAACACTAGGTTCTTTGATATTAACGAACCAAATAGGACAAAATCATATCACCCCAATACTCAGGTCCCTATAAGTGATGCGAAAGTTGCAGACTACATCGCTAAAGGGAGAGTATTCGAGGAGAGGGGTCTCTTTAAAGCCTCATGAAGGTCACCTAAAAAGAATCGGGATGAGATATGGTCAACAATAATTAATGAGGCCACCTCCAAAGCTGATTTCCTTTCCCGCGTGCAGGCTGAGCAGCCATTTTTTTGGGCGACCCAACTGAGAAATCTGGAATATGCAGCCAATTCCAGATGGCCAGATATTCAACCAGAGTATCAGACCCGCTGGACCAATTTTGTTAATGTCCCCCAAGAATTTAAAGATTGGGTGGACCAAAATTTGTATTTGGTAAGTATAGAAAACTTACAAATTGTACTCGCCAGACAAATAGATAATTGGGATGCCAGTTGGGCCCATGAACAAACTCTAATGGACCTTAATGAACGTTATTATGAAATTAGGGATATATTAAATATTAACCATTCTTCTCCTCCACCTGAAGGACCCAGAGAACAAACCAGACCGCCCCCTGTCGATGATAATTGAAGGCCCAACAAGAACTGGAAAAACTGCTTGGGCTAGAAGTTTGGGCCGACATAATTATTTTTGTGGAAGTATAGATTTTTCTTCATATGATATACATGCCCTTTACAATATTGTAGATGATTGACCAAAGGGTTGGTCATGATATTAATTTATATGGAATTAATATTAAGGGAAAGGTTTATCTTCAAGTGTGTGAAGCATTAACAGGTCTTCATGTGATTTGGTTTTTAATTGTTGACAAAAAACCTGAAGCTACTTCATCAGAAACATTGAAGATGCATTTTCAATTGTCAGCTTGTCATGAATTGTTTTTAATCTCCTTCTCTTCTGCCTAAAGAATTGTTTTTTCTTATACGGTAAAACAGGTCTCCTAACAGGGGTTCTAAAGTAGTTTCTAGGAACTGTTCCAAACAGATTCCTGTTTACACTTGCATAAGCCAACCTCCGTTTGGCAGCTAAAAAGTCCCTCATCTTTTTGTTCGAAGTGGACATTGATGAGCCTTTTAACATCTACCTCTGCTTTCTGCTTCTTAACACTATACTTAGCCTTGCCTTTGCTGAATCTGTGATTAATAGCACAAAATTTAGCCAACCTTAGCATTAACAGATACGGATTCCTCTGTTCCATGAACAAAGGGCCTTGACAGAAAAATTTCTCCCATGTCTCTTGACAGGCCCTTAAGTGTGCCGATTGTGACAAAATCCAAAGATCTACGCACATCGCTCTTGATCCTTCCCAACTCGTGGGATATTCGCCCACATCGTATATACGTGAACCCATTTAAAACAGTTAATATATTTAAAACTGTTGTAAATAAACAAATAATCAACCAATAATTATAACTTACACAGATTTGTTCCATGCAATAACTCAAAGACTATACAGTCAAAGAAAGTATACTTATTAACAATGTTTGCTTGCGGTGCACGCAACACCATATTTAATTTTGTTTTTTTCAGCTTCCAAAATATTCTTTTGCTCAGCTTCCAGAACACGCTTTGTAGATCCGTGACTGCTCATGGGCCCAACACTGTTATTGGGCTCAACAGTATCAGATATTAAATTACTAAAAGCTGTGGGTGTAGTGGACAACTCACACAAACTGGGCCGGCCCAGTTGACTAAAAGATGGCCTACTATCTGAAAATACATCTCCAGGCCCACAAGTTATAGCCTTGGGCTTCCCAATGTTGTCTGAACGAGCACTAAGACAACGGCTCAGTGTGGGCTTCTTGAACCCACAGTGCCATACATCAACATTATCTCTGTTGAATATTTTTGACTTTATGTCAATTACAGAACCTCTAAATGCTAATTTAGTGGGCCTCTTGACTGTTGACAATTTCAAAAAAGCCTTCATCTTACAGTAATTCACATCGGCCTTAATATTAGCATTATATATATATATATATATATATATATATATATATATATATATATATATATATATATATATATATATATATACGTATATATATAGGAGAAGTGATAGGGGCACATAAAATCATCACTTAATTGCCACTTAGGCCTGTGTTAAAGCTGGGGAGACCTACCTTAGGAGTCTAGTCTCTCTTGAAGAGTCTCTTCAAAGGTAAAGTTTTATTCTTTAAAGCAATCCCCTCCCCCAAACTGCAGATGAAAAGAAGAGCTGTTTCAGCCCCAGAGACCAAAATAAAGAGGCTATGTTCTGAGAAGGTAAATAATTTTCATCTTTTACTCTACGAAATTTCTAGCATGGATATATATATATATATATACATATATATATATATATATATATATATATATATATATATATATATATATATATATATATATATATATATATATATCCCCACCGCTATGATCTGGGTATATGATTAACTTAAAAAGCGGGGGGCTTTTATTATACAATCTATAACTGCAGCCGCCGGCTCAGTGTTGGAGTACTGTCAATCACCCAAATACCCAGATAATCATTTTCAGGGATAATTGTGTTAAATCAATTATTGATTAAGGATTATATGACAGATCCACTAGAACACTTTGTCCATTGTTCATCTCTCTCACCTGTAATGATTAAGGTCTAACTTAACATTAATGGACATGGGTTAATGACTAACTTAACATTAATGGTCATGGGTTAATGACTAAATTAAAATTAAGGCTCATGGGTTAATGACTAACTTAACATTAAGGCTTCAGGGGGAGTGTACATGGTATATTTCATCATCTCCCCCACCTGCAGGCCGAGCAACCGTTCATCTGGGCTATCCACCTAAAAACGCAAAAATAATGAATAGTATTTCTCAACTTCTTTACTACTTAGTTTTGTTGGGGACTTGGGGACATTTATAGTCCCTCACAAGTTGAGAAAATTAATCTGGGCCTTACACGTGGCAAAACCATATAATATTACCGGTTTTGCCCGCCACGTGTCATGAGGCGAAGGGGGTAGGCCGTAGGCGTGACGTAGCCGCTCATGATCCTTCTTCTTCCTCTTCTTCACTGTTAATCCCCAAATTTAATTCAAATATTTAATTTTTTCAAAAAAAAACTTTTGATATGTTGTTCAGTGAAGAATTCTAAGAATGTTTGTAGTTGAAAGTTAAGGCTAATTCGTTGTAAATTAATTTATAAAAATTATTTACCATTTTCCTCTCTGTGTATTTTCCTTAACTATTCACCGTTGACCAAGTCAACATTTTGATTCCGACCTCCGATCGAAGATCCGTCCGGTTCATTCGTTCCAAATGGGGGGTAATTGCAAGACCTTAGTCGCTTGGTCTTGCGTGCTTGGGGACTTGAAACCACCATGATCCAACGGTTGGTCTGAGAGAAAATCCAATTTCAATTTTCATGCACAGTATGTTGTCAACAGTCAAATTTACAGTCAAATGTCTCTCTCAACAATGACTCGTTCCATCACTATTGTACTACAGTAAAAGGTAATAATGATTAGGAAATTGAAAAAGGACAAATAAAGTGCTTTTCTCAGAAAATGGTGTTAAAAATACTGAATAGCCCCTTAGTCTGTATGTTGCTGGCATACGAGGCATTGCCCTTTAATACCTCTTTTTGTGTTAGATTATTTATTTAATTTGTTAAAAGATTTAGATATATTTTATGCGAGAGTATGTACTGAAAATCATGCAGATGGTGAACCACATCTGCACTGCCTGGTACAACTTAATAAACGGATAGATACGAGAGACATTAGGTTCTTTAACTCAAACAGGAAAATGAGGGAGTATCTAGCAAGCACAAGGAGGAATGCGTATGCAAGTTTAAAGAGGAATCTGTTTGGAACAGCTCCTAGATATTCTTATAGGCCTCCATCTAGGAGGCCACCTGTTTTTTATAAAAAAAAACCTTTTTTTAGGCAGAAAAGACTTTCTGAAAGGAGATTGTTAACAATTCATGACAAACTTACAATTGAAAACACAGGTGAATGTAAGCTATTGAATAATATAAGTCAAGGGACTAGTTCTGATCAGAGGCTTGGACATGACATTAATTTGTATGGAATTAATATTAAGGGGAAGGTTCATCTTCAGGTGTGTGAGCCATTAACAGGTCTTCATGTTATATGGTTTTTACTTGTTGATAAAAAACCTAAAGCTACATCATCAGAAAATTTGAAGATGCAGGATGTTTTCGACATTTATGCTGATGAACCCTCTACTGCTATGATAAAGGAGGATATGACTGATAGATTCAGGGTTTTAAGGAGGGGTGTTTTTTGGCTTACAAAAGAAGGAGATACTTCATGTGGTCAGAAAGAGCAAGTTGTAAAAGAATATTGCAACAAAAAAATTTGTGTTAAATATGGTGGTGCAACCACTGGCACTATTGATAACATTCATGAGAATGCTTTGTATTTATGTGCTGCTAGTTCTGTGAAAGGTACATTAGCAGTAATGACAGTGTCTGTCAGGATGTATTTTTATAGTTAATCTTTTAATTTGATGTAAGAAAAATTCTTTTATATTCAATAAAAAGGTTCATGTATTTCCAAATGTATTACATTTCCTTGTGCCCATTCATAGAACCTGTTATTATCTCTATCTATTGCTATTCTGTAACTTTGATCTGGGTTACATAATACAATACATGGTATTCCCCCTGGTACTCTTTTTTTCTTACAGTACTTGTCGTTTACAGTAAAGTCTTTTTGAGCACCTAATAATTCCTTCTTGTAAGAAAAAAAATTGAAGGGAATGTCGTCTACAATATTATACAAAGCGTGTACATCATAACAAGAAAAATCTATACCCCCACAAAAATAATTATGGCGGCCCAAACTTCTAGCCCACGCTGTTTTTCCAGTTCTTGTTGGGCCTTCAATTATCATCGATAGGGGGCGGTCCGGTTTGTTCATCTGGTCCTGCAGGTGGGGGTGAAGAACGGTTAGTGTGTAGCACATCTCTGATTTCATAGTAACGTTCATTAACGTCCATTAATGTTTGTTCATGTGCCCACATAAGATCATCCTTGTCTATATGGTTACCCAATGTCAATTGCAAATTATAATAATTTACCATAAATAAATTTTGATCCGCCCAGTCTTGCAGTTCCTGAGGGATGTTTACAAATGTTGTCCATCTGGGCTGGAATTCTGGTTGAATTTCTGGCCATTTTGAATTTGCAGCATATTCCAGATTCCTTAATTGAGTAGCCCAGATGAACGGCTGCTCGGCCTGCACTCTGGAGAGGAAATCAGATTTGGATGTGGACTCGTTTATTATTGTTGTCCATATCTCATCTCTATTTTTTTTGGGGGTTTTTCTTCCATCTTTAAAAACCCCCCTTTCCTCAAATACCCTTCCTTTTGCGATGTAATCTGCAACATGCGCATCGCTTCTTGCTATCTGGGTATTTGGGTGATACGATTGTATCCCATTAGGTTCTTTGATATCAAAGAACCTAATGTCTCTCGTATCTATCCGTTTATTAAGTTGTACCAGGCAGTGCAGATGTGGTTCACCATCTGCATGATTTTCAGTACATACTCTCGCATAAAATATATCTAAATCTTTTAACAAATTAAATAAATAATCTAACACAAAAAGAGGTATTAAAGGGCAATGTGGATATGTTAAAAATACTGAATAGCCCCTTAGTCTGTATGTTGCTGGCATACGAGGCATTGTTCTTATTTTTTAGAGATGGAGAGATAATTGATAAAATGGGAATAGAAGTTCAGAAGTTTTTTCCTACTATGGTTTTGTTGGGGACTTGGGGACATTTATAGTCCCTCCCAATTTGTGAAAATTAATCTGGGCCTTACACGCGGCAAAACCATATAATATTACTGGTTTTGCCACGGGTCGGCTTATGATTTGTTCATTGGCTGGTATTCTACTGTCCCTACCCACGTGGTATCTGTCCCTACCCACGTGGTTAATCAACAAATTAATTGAGAATATTCCCCTTTTTACTGTTGTACAATAGTGCATGTCGGTTTCTTTTCACTGTTGATCAATAGTAAATGCGTCAAATGCGTTATTTATTTTAACTTTTTTCTTACTCCATTTTCTGAGAAAAGCACTTTATTTGTCCTTTTTCAATTTCCTCATCATTATTACCTTTTACTGTAGTACAATAGTGATGGAACGAGTCATTGTTGAGAGAGACATTTGACTGTAAATTTGACTGTTGACAACACACTGTTCATGAAAATTGAAATTGGATTTTCTCTCAGACCAACCGTTGGATCATGGTGGTTTCAAGTCCCCAAGCACGCAAGACCAAGCGACGTTAGTGCAAGCGACTAAGGTCTTGCAATTACCCCCCATTTGGAACGAATGAACCGGACGGATCTTCGATCGGAGGTCGGAATCAAAATGTTGACTTGGTCAACGGTGAATAGTTAAGGAAAATACACAGAGAGGAAAATGGTAAATAATTTTTATAAATTAATTTACAACGAATTAGCCTTAACTTTCAACTACAAACATTCTTAGAATTCTTCACTAAACAACATATCAAAAGTTTTTTTTTTTTGAAAAAATTAAATATTTGAATTAAATTTGGGGATTAACAGTGAAGAAGAGGAAGAAGAAGGATCATGAGCGGCTACGTCACGCCTACGGCCTACCCCCTTCGCCTCATGACACGTGGCGGGCAAAACCGGTAATATTATATGGTTTTGCCACGTGTAAGGCCCAGATTAATTTTCTCAACTTGTGAGGGACTATAAATGTCCCCAAGTCCCCAACAAAACTAAGTAGTAAAGAAGTTGAGAAATACTATTCATTATTTTTGCGTTTTTAGGTGAGTAGCCCAGATGAACGGCTGCTCGGCCTGCAGGTGGGGGAGATGATGAAATATACCCTGTACACTCCCCCTGAAGCCTTAATGTTAAGTTAGTCATTAACCCATGAGCCTTAATTTTAAGTTAGTCATTAACCCATGACCATTAAGTTAAGTTAGTCATTAACCCATGTCCATTAATGTTAAGTTAGACCTTAATCATTACAGGTGAGAGAGATGAACAATGGACAAAGTGTTCTAGTGGATCTGTCATATAATCCTTAATCAATAATTGATTTAACACAATTATCCCTGAAAATGATTATCTGGGTATTTGGGTGATTGACAGTACTCCAACACTGAGCCGGCGGCTGCAGTTATAGATTGTATAATAAAAGCCCCCCGCTTTTTAAGTTAATCATATACCCAGATCATAGCAGGTGGGGGAGACTATTCATTGCTGGTGGAGAAGATGATGAATAGTGTACATCCTGTGAAGAAAATAATGATGAGGAAATTGAAAAACGACAAATAAAGTGCTTTTCTCAGAAAATGGAGTAAGAAAAATATTCATCAATTTCGTCATCATTATTACCTTTTACTGTAGTACAATAGTGATGGAACGAGTCATTGTTGAGAGAGACATTTGACTGTAAATTTGACTGTTGACAACACACTGTTCATGAAAATTGAAATTGGATTTTCTCTCAGACCAACCGTTGGATCATGGTGATTTCAAGTCCCCAGGCACGCAAGACCAAGCGACGTTAGTGCAAGCGACCAAGGTCTTGCAATTACCCCCCATTTGGAACGAATGAACCGGACGGATCTTCGATCGGAGGTCGGAATCAAAATGTTGACTTGGTCAACGGTGAATAGTTAAGGAAAATACACAGAGAGGAAAATGGTAAATAATTTTTATAAATTAATTTACAACGAATTAGCCTTAACTTTCAACTACAAACATTCTTAGAATTCTTCACTGAACAACATATCAAAAGTTTTTTTTTTTGAAAAAATTAAATATTTGAATTAAAATTGGGGATTAACAGTGAAGAAGAGGAAGAAGAAGGATCATGAGCGGCTACGTCACGCCTACGGCCTACCCCCTTCGCCTCATGACACGTGGCGGGCAAAACCTGTAATATTATATGGTTTTGCCACGTGTAAGGCCCAGATTAATTTTCTCAAATTGGGAGGGACTATAAATGTCCCCAAGTCCCCAACAAAACTAAGTAGTAAAGAAGTTGAGAAATACTATTCATTAATTTTGCGTTTTGAGCTGGATAGCCCAGATGAAGTTGCTAAGCCTGCAGGTGGAGGAGATGATGAACTATGTCCTGTACACTCCCCCTGAAACCTAAATGTTAAGTTAGTCATTAACCCACATCCCTTAATGTTAAGTTAGTCATTAACCCATGACCATTAATGTTAAGTTAGTCATTAACTCATGTCCATTAATGTTAAGTTAGACTTTAATCATTACAGGTGAGAGCGATGAACAATGGTCAAAGTGTTCTAGTGGATCTGTCATATAATCCTAAATCAATAATTGATTTAACACAGCTCATGACCTTTCTTTTTCATCTGCTTCTTTGTATTTACATAAATTTAATTCAAATAATTATTTTTTTCAAAAAAAAAAACTTTTGATATGTTGTTCAGTGAAGAATTATAAGAATGTTTGTAGTTGAAAGTTAAGGCTAATTCGTTGTAAATTAATTTTTAAAAATTATTTACCATTTTCCTCTCTGTGTATTTTCCTTAACTATTCACCGTTGACCAAGTCAACATTTTGATTCCGACCTCCGATCGAAGATCCGTCCGGTTCATTCGTTCCAAATGGGGGGTAATTGCAAGACCTTAGTCGCTTGCACTAACGTCGCTTGGTCTTGCGTGCAGAGGCACTTAAATTTACCACGATCCAACGGTTGGTCTGAGAGAAAATCCAATTTCAATTTTCATGAACAGTGAGTTGTCAACAGTCAAATTTACAGTCAAAATTATGTCTCAACAATGACTGTTTCCATCAGTATTGTACAACAGTAAAGGTATTGATGAAGTCGGATGACTGATTTGTCAGATACATAATGAAATTGATGAATATTTTTCTTTCTCAATTTTCTGAGAAAAGCACTTTATTTGTCCTTTTTCAATTTCCTCATCAGTATTTTCCTCACAGTCAATACACTATTCATCATCTTCTCCACCTGCAATGAATAGTCTCCCCCAACGACAAAGAAAAATCGTGAATCTAAGAAGTGTAATACAATCTATAACTGCAGCCGCCGGCTCAGTGTTGGAGTACTGTCAATCATTCATATACCCAGATAATCATTTTCAGGGATAATTGTGTTAAATCAATTATTGATTAAGGATTATATGACAGATCCACTAGAACACTTTGACCATTAATGTTAAGTTAATCATAAAACCCCATTACATTTAATGTTAAGTTGATCTTTAATCATTACAGGTGATAATCATTTTCAGGGATAATTGTGTTAAATCAATTATTGATTAAGGATTATATGACAGATCCACTAGAACACTTTGACCATTGTTCATCTCTCTCACCTGTAATGATTAAGGTCTAACTTAACATTAATGGACATGGGTTAATGACTAACTTAACATTAATGGTCATGGGTTAATGACTAACTTAACATTAAGGGATGTGGGTTAATGACTAACTTAACATTTAGGTTTCAGGGGGAGTGTACAGGACATAGTTCATCATCTCCTCCACCTGCAGGCTTAGCAACTTCATCTGGGCTATCCAGCTCAAAACGCAAAATTAATGAATAGTATTTCTCAACTTCTTTACTACTTGGTTTTGTTGGGGACTTGGGGACATTTATAGTCCCTCACAATTTGAGAAAATTAATCTGGGCCTTACACGTGGCAAAACCATATAATATTACAAGAGGTTTTGCCCGCCACGTGTCATGAGGCGAAGGGGGTAGGCCGTAGGCGTGACGTAGCCGCTCATGATCTTTCTTCTTCCTCTTCTTCTGTGTATTTACATAAATTTAATTCAAATAATTATTTTTTTCAAAAAAAAAAAAACTTTTGATATGTTGTTCAGTGAAGAATTCTAAGAATGTTTGTAGTTGAAAGTTAAGGCTAATTCGTTGTAAATTAATTTATAAAAATTATTTACCATTTTCCTCTCTGTGTATTTTCCTTAACTATTCACCGTTGACCAAGTCAACATTTTGATTCCGACCTCCGATCGAAGATCCGTCCGGTTCATTCGTTCCAAATGGGGGGTAATTGCAAGACCTTAGTCGCTTGCACTAACGTCGCTTGGTCTTGCGTGCAGAGGCACTTGAAATCACCATGATCCAACGGTTGGTCTGAGAGAAAATCCAATTTCAATTTTCATGAACAGTGTGTTGTCAACAGTCAAATTTACAGTCAAATGTCTCTCTCAACAATGACTCGTTCCATCACTATTGTACTACAGTAAAAGGTAATAATGATGAGGAAATTGATGAATATTTTTCTTACTCCATTTTCTGAGAAAAGCACTTTATTTGTCCTTTTTCAATTTCCTCATCATTATTTTCTTCACATGATATGCACTATTCATCATCTTCTCCACCAGCAATGAATAGTCTCCCCCACCTGCTATGATCTGGGTATATGATTAACTTAAAAAGCGGGGGGCTTTTATTATACAATCTATAACTGCAGCCGCCGGCTCAGTGTTGGAGTACTGTCAATCACATATATACCCAGATAATCATTTTCAGGGATAATTGTGTTAAATCAATTATTGATTAAGGATTATATGACAGATCCACTAGAACACTTTGACCATTGTTCATCTCTCTCACCTGTAATGATTAAGGTCTAACTTAACATTAATGGACATGGGTTAATGACTAACTTAACATTAATGGTCATGGGTTAATGACTAACTTAACATTAAGGGATATGGGTTAATGACTAACTTAACATTTAGGTTTCAGGGGGAGTGTACAGGGCATAGTTCATCATCTCCTCCACCTGCAGGCTGAGCAACTTCATCTGGGCTATCCAACTCAAAACGCAAAAATAATGAATAGTATTTCTCAACTTCTTTACTACTTAGTTTTGTTGGGGACTTGGGGACATTTATAGTCCCTCACAATTTGAGAAAATTAATCTGGGCCTTACACGTGGCAAAACCATATAATATTACAGGTTTTGCCCGCCACGTGTCATGAGGCGAAGGGGGTAGGCCGTAGGCGTGACGTAGCCGCTCATGACCTTTCTTTTTCATCTTCTTCTGTGTATTTACATAAATTTAATTCAAATAATTATTTTTTTCAAAAAAAAAAACTTTTGATATGTTGTTCAGTGAAGAATTCTAAGAATGTTTGTAGTTGAAAGTTAAGGCTAATTCGTTGTAAATTAATTTATAAAAATTATTTACCATTTTCCTCTCTGTGTATTTTCCTTAACTATTCACCGTTGACCAAGTCAACATTTTGATTCCGACCTCCGATCGAAGATCCGTCCGGATCATTCGTTCCAAAGGGGGGTAATTGCAACTACAAACATTCTTAGAATTCTTCACTGAACAACATATCAAAAGTTTTATTTTTTGAAAAAAATAATTATTTGAATTAAATTTATGTAAATACGCAGAAGAAGATGAAAAAAAAAGGTCATGAGCGGCTACGTCACGCCTACGGCCTACCCCCTTCGCCTCATGACACGTGGTGGGCAAAACCTGTAATATTATTTGGTTTTGCCACGTGTAAGACTGGTATATTGACACATCTTCATGTCACTTACAGGACTAGAGTCCCTCTGTCCCTCTGCAAAACTATGTAGTAAAGAAGTTGGAAACTACTATTTAGACTTTTTGCGTTTTGAGCTGGGTAGCCCAGATAAACGGTTGCTCGGCCTGCAGGTGGAGGAGATGATGAACTATGCCGTGTACACTCCCCCTGAAACCTAAATGTTAAGTTAGTCATTAACCCATATCCCTTAATGTTAATTTAGTCATTAACCCATGACCATTAATGTTAAGTTAGTCATTAACCCATGACCATTAATGTAAAGTAGTCTTTCAGTCATTGCATGGAAGAATTCTGTGTAAGTTATCATTTGTGGCTTATTATCTGTTTATTCACAACGTTATTAAATTTAATAACTGTTTTAAATGGGTTCACGTATATTCGATGTGGACGAATATCCCACGAATTGGGAAGGGTTAAGAGCGATGTGCGTAGATCTTTGGATTTCGTCACAATTGGCACACTTAAGGGCCTGTCAAGAGACAGGGGAGAAATTTGTATGCCAAGGCCCTTTGTTCATGGATCAGAGGAATCCGTTTCTGTTAATGCAAAGGTTGGCTAAATTTCGTGCTGTTAACCGCAGGTTTAACAGGCAGAAGTGTAAGTATTTTATTAAGAAGCAGAAAGCAGAGGTAGATGTTCAAAGTTTGAGTTATGTCAACATCAAACAGGAAAATGAGGGAGTATCTAGCAAGCACAAGGAGGAATGCGTATGCAAGTTTAAAGAGGAATCTGTTTGGAACAGCTCCTAGATATTCTTATAGGCCTCCATCTAGGAGGCCACCTGTTTTTTATAAAAAAAAAACCTTTTTTTAGGCAGAAAAGACTTTCTGAGAGGAGATTGTTAACAATTCATGACAAACTTACAATTGAAAACACAGGTGAATGTAAGCTCTTGAATAATATAAGTCAAGGGACTAGTTCTGACCAGAGGCTTGGACATGATATTAATTTGTATGGAATTAATATTAAGGGAAAGGTTCATCTTCAGGTGTGTGAACCATTAACAGGTCTTCATGTTATATGGTTTTTACTTGTTGATAAAAAACCTAAAGCTACATCATCAGAAAATTTGAAGATGCAGGATGTTTTCGACATTTATGCTGATGAACCCTCTACTGCTATGATTAAAGAGGAGATGACTGATAGATTCAGGGTTTTAAGGAGGGGTGTTTTTTGGCTTACAAAAGAAGGAGATAATTCATGTGGTCAGAAAGAGCAAGTTGTAAAAGAGTATTGCAACAAAAAAAATATGTGTTAAATATGGTGGTGCAACCACTGGCACTATTGATAACATTCATGAGAATGCTTTGTATTTATGTTCACTATGATTTTCGACTATGATACACTTTTGGGCCAAGATTATGAAAAATATCTTTTTCACATATTTAATTATTTAGCCCAACTAATTTAATAGTCCACTAAACAATTAATTCACATATCGTTTTAATTAAATTCTAATAAGAACTAAATTAATATTATTAGGATTCGACGTCCGAGAATAGCTATGCTATATTGGAGGCACGTCGGGGACCATGGACTAATAATCGGCAGCTCCGATAAATCAAATAAATAATTATCTTACGAACAGAATAATTATATTCGATAAATCAATCACAGGAATATGCCACCATAATCCCGTGACTGCACTCCTCCGATTATGAGATTATATTTATCTCCTCACGAGAATGATAATAAGCGTCCATTGATACAATCATTACATATGGATTAATCCTCCACAGACTGTTCATTCTAAATCGGGAAGTTACCGTTAACCCTTTTTAGAACATCTTATCCTTATTTACCATTAACCCCCTAGTGATCAATTAATTCATACAACTCACCGGTAGCTAATCGGTGTAATATGAACTCCATGGATCGATCGGTTTCTAGGATTAACAAATAAGGGAACTGTCTATCTACTTCCATAAATGGAAGGAATGGATTCCGTATCTATGATAACACAGACTACTCACTCAATCCAGTACAATGCCAAGATGGGGTAATTCGGACCACAGACTCAGTGTAATCCTTAACCGTCAAGTCAAACCTCATTCTGATTCAAGCAGTTGACTGTGATCACCTCGGGATTAAGATATATCCATAAATATGATCATCGATTGATTCGATAAGACTTCTCGATTACGGAATTATATCGTGAACTTTAATCAAATCGGTCCAGCCCTATATGATATATTTGTCATATATAAATGCCCCACTAGGTTCTCTTAACCGAAAGTCCGGATAAGACAATCACACCTATTGTGTTCTGGGCGCATTAATAGCACGTTAAAGGAGAGACCCGATACTCTCAATTAACTTCACTACGGGCTAATTGTATTTTAAGTACATCTTCACTAACTCAATCCTCCCGTGTATATCCCATACACTGAGTTAAGTGATTACATAAACGATATACTTTTGGGTTTTCTGTAGTGTAAATACTATTGTCACATCGGTGAATATGAGAATAATAAATATGAATAATAATGTCAATTCATTCATTAAATAAAACAATTACAAAATTGTCTTTCGGGCATAACACCTAACAAGATATCAGGAACGGTGACTCTCTCAGCTCTACCGCCCTAATTGCCCTCACTCCCACACCTCGATTCAACCCCCCTTCCTTCTTCTCTGACTCTCTCTAATTCTGATCCTGGTCCTTATTAGCTTTTTCTCTCTGTATAATCCCCAAATCACCACGCTTGCTAGTTTCTAGTTGTGCAACATCGATTTGAAGAAGCAAGGTCGGTCGACTACTAAATGCTCTCGATTTTGTGAATTTATTGAAGAGGGAAACTGATGAGGATGAGAGTGAAGATGAAGACTAGGTAGACTACTATTTGAATGAAGAAAAAAAAGCAGCAAATGAAGGTGCATGATTGGTTGTTGTTTGTGTGTGAATTCTAAGGAGCGGCCCATAAATTCACTTGGTTTAAGTGGATCAGCTGATTGCTGATGTTCGGGCATGTGTTCTTTGTACTTTTTATCTCCTTTCTATTTTACATTTCATTGACTTGTTATTCATCACTCAAATATTTAAATTAATCTAGGATGGTTATTCAACTGGTCATCAGTGACTTGATTATGTGGAAAGATGTGGTGAAATCAGCTTTTTAGTTTGTATTTGGCTCAAATTGTTTCCTATCTTCTTGCTTAGCAAGTGGTATCAAATTCAACATTTTCTCTGTTATCTCTCAGCTGGGACTCCTGTTTTTGGTATTTGACAAGACCTTTTCTAACGCTATTATAATCCTTAACCGGCAGTGTACCGGGTCAAATTGTAGTGCTAGTATGGTGAGTCAGAGTGTCGAATCCTCAGGGAAAACGTGGTAATTCTTTTAAGTGTGGTTAAACACCAAAGAGCTGTTATTAACTCGATCTAAATCGCAATTTTATAACACAGATTACTACTATTCTACTTAACATAAAGTAAATGCGTAGTTTAAAAGTTATTCTAATATAATATATATAGATATATAAATATATATAGATATACATAGGTTGCAAAATATATATATAGATATAAATATATAGATACCAATATATTATTAGAGAACTAGCCAAAGTTTATATAATTGATTTATACGATCTTTTCAGTAAACGGAATGTGCTCGATCTTTCCTTTATTATTAGGTCCAATTGAGTAAATGAAACGGTGTACTCCTGAAGTTAACAATTCCTCCTCACACGAGCGTATGAAATTGTCATATGTCATTGTCATCAGTTCAATCTTCACAACTGGCCCATGCTAATCTCAGTTAGTCTGAACAGGTACCGAGTACAAATCTACCCCGGATAAAAGAGGTTATTCCGTTTGTCAAACGGCCGATGTTATTCAAAAGGCTCCGGTTGTCAGGCGGATCGATTTAACTTTCCGGTGTTAGTTTTAATTAAACTGTTGATTTTAACATTATTATGATCTCGAGCACAATTTTAATAAGATTCATCTTTCCCAAGACAAATCTGCCCCCGGGTAGGAAATAGGATTCCGTTGTCACACTTTCGCACGGCCAATTTTACCCTCCGGTTTTTCTATCTTTTATCTCATATCCTAACTTCTCTAGTCAGTTCATCGTTAGGTTATATGGTGCGATTCATCTTGGTTAATTACGTCAATCCGAATATTATCAATACATTGCAAAATAGAAAAAGATTCAATTAACTCAATTTTAATCAATTTTAATTAGACAACACTCCTTTATCGAAAAGATCGAAATAAAACGATTACATAACTTTGGCTAGTTATTAGATTTAGCCTAATAACATTATAAAAAGATAAAAACAAACATAACAAACATAAATACTTAGAAATTTTACCCGAGTACAACTGCTGAATCAGAGATCGTATTACAACGACTTCAGCAACATTGATCTTCTGATAATTCCTCGAGCATTACAACGATACTTATTACTACTTTATTTATGGCATAAGGCCTATATACATACTACTACTAATTAAGAAAGGTTTTGAAGATATATTGGTACCCTCTTTTGTGTCTGCAAACCTGCTCTATTTATAGGCAGGATTTTCCAAGCCGGATCGATCCGGGAATAAAAAAAAACATTATCCCTTGGATTATTCTCTGCAGGATCAAATCTTGGTAATCATTATGTTTCCAACTGACAAGCCGGATCGATCCGAGGTTAATCCGGATTGATCCGGTTAGTTTATTTTCACATCTTGATCTAAAACTTGATAAAATCATAACTTGAGCTCTGGATCTCCAAATGACATGATTCAAGAAGCGTTGGAAAGCTCTTGAAAAGATCTATAACTTTCATGAAGGACTCTTCTTCAGAAAATGCCTTGTTGATGGGCCATTTGTTCGTTAAAAATATAATTCGATAATAATATCATGAACCGTTGATCCACTTGAACTTTAAATCTCATGGCACTTCCTTACTTCCTTCAAAAGACATGTTTTTACTTCAAAAAGTGTCGTCACTCGAGGTCTTGGTTTACCTAAAAACTGCAATAAAATACCAAAAATACCCACGTAAATCTGACACGACACTCCGGTTATTAAACCGGTACAAAATTTATAACTTTTTATTACTTTTGCTAGATTTTTATAGTATTTAGATTTATTCATAACTATTAATATTTCATAAGATTATCGTTATAATTTCTTATATTTTATATAAAAAGAGTTGATAAAATATATAAAACATCGTAATTTTTATCATATAAATGTTATACATCAGTATTCTCATTTTTCTCAAATTCTTTCCGACATGGTAATACCAGTGAGTTTAAACTAAAAGAAGAGGACATCTTAAGAGTTTGTAGGTTGATAATCCCAGCTGCAAGTCTCGTGATTTCTAAAACAATGGAGTTGTTTTCAGGAGAACCTGAGATGACCCTAAAGGTAGTGTCTTTCCTGCTGGTTGGAGCAGAGTTTGGTCATCTAATAACTCTATAGAGGCTGTTTGTGCTTGGTTAAGCTTTATTCTTGTTACTCTGTTCAGATATCTAAGAAAGTTGAATACATGAACTCTGGGGTCTTGAAAAAATGGGAATCTTGCACCCTTAAGAAAATTGTAGCAGCATCAGCATTGACTGCTTTTTGGAATCTGACATCAATCAGAACGTGAATTTTCGCAGCATTTCTATCTATGATGCTTCTAAGATACTTCTGACAATACTCAGACACAAAAGTTGAAGAAGAAATAGTGGATTGCAAAAAGGTTGATAAAGAAGAAACAATGGATGAGGAAAAAAAGGAAGAGAATGAAGCACTAATTGTGGTGAAAAAGGGAAACAATTAAAGTAAAAGAATGTTGATGAAGCTCAATAAATTCGCGAGCATTCTTCAGCATTCATCAGCCAAAAAATGTGGCTTTTTGTTGTCTCCTTTATGAGATAGTTCCTATGCACAATGTATAGTTAAAACTGTATTGTTTGTAAGATTTACATTTCTAAAAGAAGAGTATGATATTACAGCTTGGTGTATGAAAGCAGTTTATCTAAAAAAAGTTGTCTTTTTTGCTTCAACAGTGCCACAATTGTGTTTAGCCTTGTTATTTTTTTTGTAAATAAACTATTTGTTTGATGGTTTATGTTTCTTCTCACTTGGTCTATTATTGGTCTATCTCCTTGCCTGTGAATTGTGATGGTGCCGACATTGTTATTCAAGCACCATTCCTTGTTATTCATAGGCACATCTACTTCTTCCTCCTTATTATTTTTTTTAAATAACAAATAATGGTCGGCCTACGGCCTTCCTTTTTGTGGTTGTACACATATCTTACAATGACTAATAGGGTTTAGAAATTTATGCCCTCATTCCCACCATTAACGATGTCACTGCATAAAATGTTAGTAACTGCATAAAACGTTGATGCCATTGCATATATGATTATCGATGTCACTGAATAAAATGTTGATGTCACTGCAACTATGATTGTCGATGTCGCTGCATAAAATGTTGATGTCACTACAATGGTGTTCACGATTTGGTTCGGTACGGTTAATGGCCGTAACCGAAACCAAACCGTTTTATATCAAAAGATATAGCCGTTTGAAGTCGATTTTATGAAGAAAAAAAAATCGATTTTCTGAAATTAAGTCGGAAAAATATCAAATGTCATCGTGGTGTTGCTTCATAAAATATCACTGCATCGCGGTGGTTAATGCATCGCAGTAGTAATTGCATCGGGGTGGTCAATGCATCGCAGTGATAAATGCATCACGATGGTCACTGCATTGGGATGGTCACTGCATCGTGGTGGTTACTGCATCGCAGTGGTCAATAAATCGCGGTGGTGAATGCATTGGGTTGGTCAATGCATCGCGTTGTCACTGCATCGTGGTTGTTAGTGCATCGTGGTGTCACTTCATCACGGTGTCTCTGCATCGCGGGTGGTCACTGTATCGGGGGTGGTCACTGCATCGCGGTTTCTTTGCATCGGGGGTGGCCACTGCATCGGGGTCGCCACTGCATCGCGGTGGTCAATGGATTGGGGGTGGTCAATGCCTCGCGGTGGTCAATGCATCGTGATGGTCACTACATCGAAGGTGGTCACTGTATCGGGATTGTCACTGCATCGCGGTGGTCAATGAATCGCGGTGGAGAATGCATTGGGGTGGTCACTGCATTGCGGCGGTGAATGCATGACAATGACCACTGCATCGCAGTGTCAATGCATCTGGGGTGGTCAATGCATCGCGGTGTCACTACACCGCGATTGTCATTGCATCGCGGTGTCACTTCATTGAGGTGTCTCTGCATCACGGTATCTCTGCATCATGGTGTCTCTACATTGGGGGTGGTCACTGTATTGCAGTGTCTCTGCATAGGGGTGGTCAATGCATCGAGGTAGTCACCGAAAAAAAAAACACTTTTTTCGTCTAGAAAAAAAAAAACCTTTTTTTGCGTCTAGAAAAAAAAAACCGTGAAATAAAAAAGAATCTTCGCTGTTTTTTTAATTAATTAAAGGAAGTTTGGTCTATGTACTAACTTTATTTCCTTATACCCAATTAAAATTTAAATGTATCATATTTATTTAATTAAATCTAATATGTGTCATTTTACCCTTGCCCAAGATTTTAAATAAGTAAAAATACTGGTA